>CP053156.1:7149432-7518522 GCA_014607495.2 Carposina sasakii | reverse complement strand
AACTCCTGAAATTAGATCAGTGACATTATACTTTCGAAATGTGGATTAGTCTCAGTGTTGTGTTAGTGGAATAAACTATTTGTTTGTAAAAAAACCAGACATCTAATGGACTGAAGTTTTCTATATATAAGCAACACAAAGTTTTCAGGGAAAAATTATTTCCCACAACTATAAAACTTTCAGGACACTATAGTGTGTGCAGGAAAAATAGTGCGGAAATTGATAAGAACTTTTGACTTTTGTCCCTGAATTTTATTTTAATCTTTTTTTCTTATTTTAAATTGGTTTATTGTGTTTGCAATTGTGTTTTTTTAATTATATTTCAGTGGGGCAATCACTGAAAAATATTTTAGTGACGCAGTGTCAAGCGTCTTAGCAAGACCTTTCTTTTGACACCCCACACGGGTCGGTAGAGCAGAAAATCCCCTGAAATACTATTCAGGGAAATTCTGGGAAAACCGCCCCCTGAAGGGTTACAGCTAAAAGCGCGCTGTCGCATTGCGTCACATATAGATTAAGTATTAGGATAAGCCTTAGACGAGGCCGCTGCGGCTTTTGTTTTGGGAGCTATAACGTTTTCAGGACCGTAAATTCGAGTCGGAAATTTTGAAAAACGCTTTTTCAGGAAAGGTAAATGCGGGAATAGTAGATAGGTCTCATCGAGACGAGCTCGGGGGAGCCCAAGCTCAATATTTTCGGCGCAATAGCGGCCGAGCTATCAGGATATTAAAAACCCGCAATATCCTTTCAGAGGTGGCAAGGGGAGATCCCCAATACACGGTAACTTTGCGGGGCGTAGCTCCTAGACCGGGCCCGTCGCGTGGGGAACGGGGTCTTCACCGTTGGCTTTTGCCACTTTGAGGTCAGGGTGGTTTTCCACCTGAAAAATCCTGAAAAAATTATTTTTCAGGAAATTTTCAGGAGGCACGTAAGCCTAGTCTGTTGGACACCCGACGGGGGGACTGCGACTTCTCCGCGCCGACTGGGAGGAGAGCTGCGGTTTTTTCCGCAATATCCCCGTGATATCCCTTTTGGGGCTAGGGGAGATCCCATTGCCACAAGAACTTTGCGGGCTGTGGCTCCCAAACCAGACGTCGCACAGAGACGGGGTTTTCGGCCTTCGTCTCGTCGCTGGCAGGAGAGAGTCTGGACAAACCTGAAAAATCCTTCAGGATTTTTCAGGAAAAAATTTTTCGGTTTTGACGCGGACCGGCCTGGTGGACTCACGCTAAGGGGCCACGACTGTCTGCGCCCACTGGGAAAGGAGCTGTCGATTTTTTGACACTTTGGCGGACATTTGGCCGCCATCTTGGAAAACTTTCGGCGGGCAACAACTCAGGCAGGGGTGGTTCGCAGAGAGTCGGGGTTTTCGCGGCTGGACTCGCCGGACGGGACCTTTGTAATTAACTTGGACCCAGACTCTACGTAGAGTTCTGGTAGAGTCTAAAAAACTATTTTGACCTTGTTCCTCCTGCTGGCGACCCCTAGAGTTAAGTGACATCTGCTGCAGTATTCTGCCAGGATATTAGCGTGGTTGTTTTATATTACTATTTATGTGTGTTCCTTATTTTATAGTTTTTTCTTTTATATTTTTTATATTTAATTTTATTTTTGTTTGACTATCACGTGCAGTTTTCTGCCGTGATAATAGATTAAGTTAGCCTATAAGACTTGACTACCCATCAAGATGATGCCAGGAGCGCGAACACCTGTGGCCAGGCCGAAGCCAAAGAAGGAGCGGAAGGCACCATCTATAAATAGGACCTTCACGCCACAGCCCTCCTCAGAGAAGCCGGCGGACCTACAAAAATCAAAAGGAGCCCCATCGACACCGGTGAGAAACGTGCCGGCACCGGAACTTCTAATCTTTACGCCCGGCCCATCTGGGGTAGTAGACATGGCCCCTGACGAGTTTGACTCGAGACAGGCAGGCCGCCCGGTCTATAGCTTCCCGCATAAGGAATTCTTTGAGTGGCACGAATCAAAGGGGGAGGAGGCCGGCGAATACTTCCCGGCAGACATAGTACCGGTAGAGCGAGCACCCACAAGGTCGAGAATTCTGGAGGCTACGCAGGCGGTAAAAAAGGCCCGAACCTTGATAGACAGTGGACGGAACATCCGCACAGACATTAAGGCAGGTGTGATCTCGGCCCTCGAGCTCCTACAAAAGCTAGTGAAGGAGTCAGAGAGCGAAAGACGCACGGACTCCAGGGAGCTGAGGAGACTCTCCAGAGACGCCACAAAACCGATGGAGCCGGAAAAAATCGTGGACCCCCTAAGGACCACTCTAGAGGCCCATGGAAACCTACTCCAAGAGACAGCTCAGCAGTTGCGGGAGCTGAAGGAGGAGGTCGCGGAACAGCGGAAGGAGGCAGAAGTGCGCGCGGCCACTTACGCCAGCGTCGTGGCCGGACACCCGCAGCACCAGCATAAACAGCATAAACCGCCGCAGAAATCGCAAGAGTCCCTACACTCTATCATCGTCAGCTCAAAATAGAGACGGAAACCAGCGATGAGGTGTTGCAGAAAATAAAGACTGTAGTGAATGCTAAGTGCGGGGGTATTCAGGTGGATAGGGTGCGAAGGGCCAAAAGGGAATAGAGTTGTAATGGGTTGTAAGACAAAAGAGGAACGTGACAATGTTTAAAAGTAGGTTAGAGAAAGAGCAGGTGACCTCTTCACGGTGGAGGAGGCCAAAAACAGAAACCCGTTAGGGTTCTGAAGGGCGTGTTGCAATGCAACAGTGATGATGACATCACAACCGCCCTTCGGAACCAAAACGGAACTGTTTTCGACTCCCTCGACAGCGACGAGGAAGGGATGGAGGTCAGATACCGGAAGAGGACAAGGAACCCGCATGTGGCGCACGTCGTGGTAAGTGTCTCCCCAAAAGTCTGGCAACGCATGACGACGGCGGGGTTCGTGTTCGTGGACCTGCAGAGGGTCAGGGTGGAGGACCAATCCCCCCTGGTGCAATGCTCGAGGTGTCTCGGATACGGACACGGCCGCCGTTTCTGCAGCCAAACAGAGGAGAGATGCTGCCACTGCGGCGGGCTTCACATGCGGGCAAACTGCCCCGACTGGCTGGCGGGCCTACCACCCTCCTGCACAAACTGTGTGCGGTCGGGACTGGCCAAGGCGGACCACAACGCCTTTAGCGACAGTTGTCCTATAAGGCAAAGGTGGGACGCACTGGCCAGATCCTCGGTCGCGTATGAATAGATTCCAAAATTAAGTACGGGTGAGATAATGTATAGCCATTAAAGTGACGACTAACCACCGAAAAAGTTTATGTCAAACAACTCAGCTTACTTAGTAAGACGAGCAATGTTGGAGTCGAGAAACACAAAAAAATAATAAAAAAAAAAATAAATAAATAAAAAAAATAACCGTCTCATCCGTGCCTAAACTGGTACGAAATGAAAAGATGCAAGTAATAAAAATAGCAAATAAGTAAACTTGTATACATAGATAGTCTATATATATATAGTTTAGAGATAGTTAAGAATATGAAGTAAATGTAGCATAAGTACTTGGAATTAATTGCAAGAGAAACACCTTAACTCATGCTAAAGTAAAGTTTAAAAAAAAAGGAAACAATGTATAAATATGTAGAATACCTAGTAGTTTAAGAAATGGATAATGTAGAAGGAAAATAACAAAACATGTAGTTAATATAGTAAAAGATAGGAAATGTAGTCAATATAGTTATAAATAAGAAGAATATCGATAGAATTAACATATGATAAGAAAAATGTAAACCATAGATATATAAGATAATAAAAAAGAATAAAAATGCTCTACCCTACAACAATTTAGATTAGACACAGATTAAGTGGCAAACCCAGCCACTCGCTCCACACCTTAGGCCACTTAAAGTTAGCTGACACAAAGCCTTTTTATATAGAATAGGAACATAAAGATAAAATTACAAAAATGTAGGACCGCTTATCGGTCAAAATAATTAAAACCAATGTAAGGTAAATAAAGATGAGGTACACAATTCCCTGCCAGGACTTGATCGGCAGGGAAAGCAGCAGAGCAACACAAAAAAAAAAAAAAAAAAAAAAAACCTAACCTAACCTAACCTAACCTAACCTAACCTAACCTAACCTAACCTAACCTAACCTAACCAGTGACGCTGCCCCAAGTGTCCCTAACACACGCGGGATCAGCCGGACAAACTTTGCCGCGAAGCTCCGCGCTAAAAAATTCAGAAAAAACAGAAAAAGTGAAGCTACAGTGGCCGGAGTAGTATCAAAAGAAGCGCGCTGACGAGCGCTATCCGGCAATAGTTTCAAAAGTGAAATTAGTGAAAGTGAAGTGCGATTACCACGCAAAAAACTGTTATTTGCGGTTGGTAAAACTTGCGGCGGGCTACGGCGCGCGATTAGTCGCCTTAACCCCCACTTTTTATTATACCAATCGAGAGCTGGAAACCGGAAGTTTGTTACTGCGAAGTTTCAGCTTCAGAACACTGAAGACGGCTGAGCGATAAGCCCGTAAAAAAAATGTTGTTTACGTCGAAATCGCCGTTTGAGCCTACCGCCGCGATCTGAGTATTGGGCTCAGTAGTACTCGTCGCTGCGACCTCGGCAAACTTTTCAGCGTGAAAATCCGACAACAAATGAAAGAGTTACAGTGTTCTAAAAAACGATTAAAATTTCAGGGGCTCTTATCTTCTGAAAGAGATCTATGACATATACTTTTAAATAGTGATTCGTGTTGTGTTTGTGAAGGACTACTTAGTGTAAAAAAATAGGATTTTAGAGACTGTAAGTTTTCTTGTTATAAGCAGGCAAAGTTTCAGGGAAAAATTTATTTTCTAAACCACTGAACTTCAGGACACAAAATTAGTGCACAAAAATAAAGTGAGTTTAGTTAAGGAACATTTTCATTTTCCCTGAATTTTAAATTTAATATTTGTATTTTTTATTGCCATTTTAGTAATTGCAAATTGTGTTTTTATATTGTTATAAAGTGGGGGCAGCCACAAAAATTATAACAATAACGTAGTGCGAAGCGTCTTAGTGAGACCTATCATTTGACACCCCACACGGGTCGGTAGGAGCGGAATCCCCTGAAATACAGTCAGGGGAATTTCTGAAAACCTACCCCTGAAGGATTTGAGCTAAGCGCGCTATCGCATTGTGTTGCATTTAGGTTAAGGATTAGGATAAGTTTTAGACGGGGCCGCTGCGGCATCTGGTTCGGCAGCTATAACGTTTTCAGGAGGGACTTTTTGGGCAAAAAATTTTCAGAATTATTTTTCAGCGCAGTGACGTACGCGGATCGACGGGTCTCACCGAGACGAGCTCGGGGAGCCCAAGCTCGAGGAAATCGGAGCCATAGCGGCCGATCTGTGGCGTTTTCTGCTCTGCTGCAAGATATTTTCAGAGGTGGCAAAGGGAGATCCCCAGTCCACGGCTGCTTCGCGCGGCCGTAGCTCCTGAACCGGGCGTCGCGTGAAGTCGGGGTTTTCACCATTGGCTTTGCCACGTTGAGGTCAGTGGTTTGCACCTGAAAAATCCTGAAAAAATATTTTTTCAGGAATTTTTCAGGAGGCACGTAGGCTTGGTTTGGCGAACGCCTGACGAGGTGGCCGCGACTTCCCGCGCCTACTGGGGGAGGAGCTGTGGTAGATATTCGGTTTTGCCGCAATATCCCCCGCGAGATCCCGTGGTACTGGGGATATCCCACTGTGCCACGCTTACTTTGCGGACCTGTAGCTTCCGAACCAGACGTCGCACAGGGACGGGGTTTTCGGCCTTCGTCTCGTCGCTGGCAGGAGAGTCTGACAAACCTGAAAAATCCCTTCAGGATTTTTCAGGAAAATTTTCGGTTTTGACGCGGACCGGCCTGGTGGACTCACGGTAGGGAGCCACGACTGTCTGCGCCCACTGGGAAGGGAGCTGTCGATTTTTTGACACTTTGGCGGACATTTTGGCCGCCATCTTGGAAAACTTTCGGCGGCAACAACTCAGGCCTGGGTGGTCGCAGAGAGTCGGGGTTTTCGCGGCTGGACTCACCGGACCGGGACCTTGCTAATTTACTTGGACCCCAGACTCTACGTAGAGTTCTGGTAGAGTCAACTTATTTGACTTTGCTCCTCCTGCCGGCGACCCCCTAGATTTAAGAGACATCCTGTGCAGTATTCTGCCAGGATATTAGTTTTAAGTTTTTCTTACTATTTTATTTTGTTTTACTTTGTTTTCACTGTTATATTTAATTTTATTGACACACTTGGTGTACTGACTATCCCTTACAGTCTTCTGTGGGGATACTAGTTTTAAGACTGTGTGAAGGCCTCTACACCCAACTCCCCCCTCCACCACAATGATGCCTGGCGCGCGTACTCCGTCTCGAGGCTGAGACCCTCAAAGGAGTTGCAGCGGACGACTACGAAGGCGAAGCCATCATCGTCGTCCACACCACCAGCGACAGGCCTACCTCCGCCGAAAAAGCTCTCCTTCACCCCGGGCCCCTCTGGAGGCGACGAGGAGACCTATAGATACAGAGAGGAGGAGTCGGAAGCAGCGCAAAGACCAGTGTACCGACCCTCCCTCGCGAGTGCGGATGTCGACGGAGTCTACGACCAAGAGGCGGAGCGGTTTGTCCCTACCGAGTTCCCAGTCGCGAGGGCGCCCACGCAAACCCGAATCTTTGAGGCGACAAAAACCGTAAAAACGGCGAAAGCCCTGATCGGGTGGGGTAGAAATATTCGCACGGACATAAAAGAGGGTGTACTAACAGCTCTCGACACCCTCTTTAAAATCATTAAAGAATCGGAGGACGAGAGGCGCCTGACACAAAGAAGACTCTCAATGGGTGAAAAAGTGGAGAGCCAGGCTAGCAAAGCCAACAGAGAAGTCAGGGCCCTAAAAGAAAAGATAGACGAGCACAAAAGAATATTGGAGCAAAACGCCTCAAAGATGGACGAGGTGAAAGCAGCGATTGCGGAGCAGGGCAGAATCCTGCAGCGAAATGAGGCGACGTACGCCAGCGTGGTAGCCGGCCTACCACAGTCTCTGCAGACTACGCCTGGACCCTCACGGCGACAGACGCCCGAAAAACCCAGGCCTATGCTCGAGTCGCTGCATTCAGTGATAGTCACCTCGAGGGAGGAGACTGACACTAGTGAGGAAGTCCTGGAAAAGATCAAGAGTGTGGTAAATGCAAAGAGTGGGGGAATTAAAATTGAAAGGGTGCGAAAGGCCAAGGGCAATAAAGTAATTATGGGTTGTTGTAGTAAGAGGAAAGGGACAAAGTAAAAGTGAGACTGGAAAGAGCATCAAACCTGGCGGTTGAGGAGGTCAAGAACCGGGGACCCGTTAGTGGTTCTGAAGGGCGTGTTGCAATGCAATAGTGATACTGATATCACAAGCGCTCTTCGAAACCAAAACGACTCGGTCTTTGACTCCCTCAGTAGTGAGGAGAGCGAGATGGAGGTCCGCTATCGGAAGCGGACAAGAAACCCGCATGTGGCGCACATCGTGGTCAAAGTCTCGCCCAAGGTCTGGCAGAGGATGACGGCGGCGGGGTCCGTATACGTGGACATGCAGAGGATCAGAGTGGAGGACCAATCCCCCCTGGTTCAATGTTCTAAATGTCTCGAGTACGGGCACGGCCGCCGTTTCTGCAGCCGCTCCGAGGAGAGATGCAGCCATTGCGGTGGGCCTCACATGCGGGCAGATTGCGCCGAGTGGATGGCGGGCGTCCCTCCAGCGTGTATCAACTGTACGCACTCGAGGCTGGCCAAGGTCGACCACAATGCCTTTAGTAGCGAGTGCCCTATAAGGCAAAAGTGGGACGCATTGGCCAGGTCCTCGATAGCGTACAGCTGAAGTCCAACAACAAGCTACAGGTAGAGTCTGGTGCGGCAGTTGTAAAATGTCTAACTTATAAGATCCCCGTGTGAGTTTTTCTTTAAACCACTATACTTAATAATTAAGTATAAAAATCACGATGGAAATTAGACCAGTAAGAGTAAAATCCGACTGCACCAGATCTCCGAAGTAACCTGTAAGAACTGTACAGCAAATAACCAACAAGAGTATGTAAATGAATAAGTAAATAAAATAAACTTACATATATAGCTATGTTATATAGGATAAGTTTAGATGTAATTATAAGGATATAAAAAATAGTAAGTACGATAGGACCTTACGCTGGTATAAAAATGTATGTTTAATTTTGTTAGAAAATATATAAAAGTAAAATATATAAAACATATATATAGATATATATGCGTGTAAAAGTAGTAATATAATATAAATAAATATGATTAACATAAGAATAGAAAGATAAGGAAAATAATGTAAGTATTAAGTAAGCAATGTGAGAACAAATAAATGAAAAGAGCTGCATCCCTAAATCCCATCACTACAAATGAAAGATGATATCAGTAGCTAAACAGATTAAGCGATAGAGCCCAATCGCTAGCTTCACACAGTTAGGGTACACAAATTGAAAAATGACATGTAAAAACCATTGCTTTTTCATGTAAAACAGCAGTACATTAAAGCTGAAGGATCGCTTAGCGATCAAGAAAATCAAAACTTACTGTAATAATGTAAACCTAGTAAATAAGTCCCTGCACGTAATTGGCAGGGAAAACAGCAGCATAAAAAAAAAAAAAAAAAAAAAAACCTAACCTAACCTAACCTAACCAGTGACGCTGCCCCAAGTGTCCCTAACACACGCGGGATCAGCCGGACAAACTTTGTCGCGAAGCTCCGCGCTAAAAAATCGGAAAAAAATAGAAAAAGTGAAGCTACAGTGGCCGGAGTAGTACCAAAAGAAGCGCGCTGACGAGCGCTATCCGGCAATAGTTTTGAAGTTAAAATCAGTGAAAGTGAAGTGCGATTACCACGCAAAAAACGTGTATTTGCGGTTGGTAAAACTTTCGGCGGGCTACGGCGCGCGATTAGTCGCCATAACCCCCACTTTTTATTGTACCAATCGAGAGCTGCAAACCGGAAGTTTGTTTCTGCAAAGTTTCAGCTTCAGGACGCTGAAGACGGCTGGGCGATAAGCGACTAAAGTTTAGTTGTTTACATCGAAATCGCCGTTAGAGCCTACCGCCGCTTTCTAAGTATTGGGACCTGTAAAACTCATTGCCACGACCTCGGCAAAGTTTTCAAATTGAAAATCGGACAAGAAACGAGAGAGTTACAGTGTTCCAAAAACGGTCAAAATTTCAGGGGTATTAAAACTCCTGAAATAGATCTGTAACATATACTTTTAAATAGTGCTTAGTGTTGTGTTAGTGGATAACTATTTTGTGTAAAAAAACCAGACCTTAATGACTGTAAGTTTACTAAATATAGGCAACGTAAATTTCAGGGAAAAATTTATCTCCTAAACTACAGGACTTAAAGACATTATATTAGTGTGGAAAAATAGTGCGGTTTTAATTAGGAAACCTGGACACTTTCCCTGAATTTTAATTTTAATATTTATATTTTTAATTCCAATATTTACTGTTTGCTTATTGTGTTTTTATATTATATTCTAGTGGGGCAACCACTTAAAATTATTTTAGAAACGCAGTGTGAAGCGCCTTAGCGAGACCTGTCGTTTGACACCCCACACGGGTCGGTGGTGGTTGAATCCCCTGAAATACAGTCAGGGGAAATTCTGAAAACCGCCCCCTGAAGGATTTGAGCTAAGCGCGTTATCGCATTGTGTTGCACTTAGGTTAAGGATTAAGATAAGTTTTAGACGGGGCCGCTACGGCATCTGGTTCGGCAGCTATAACATTTTCAGGAGGGACTTTTAGGACAAAATTTTCAAAATTAATTTTCAGGAATTCTAAGTATATAGAACGTTAGGGCTCGTCCAGCCGATCACGAGAAGCCCAAGCTCGAGCCATTCGGAGCCATACTGGCCGAGCTATTGGGATTTCCAAAAATTGCAATATCCCTTCAGAGGTGGCAAGGGGGAGATCCCCAATACACGGTAACTTTGCGGGGCCGTAGCTCCTAGACCAGGCGTCGCGTGGGGACGGGGTCTTCACCGTTGGCTTTGCCACTTTGAGGTCAGTGGTTTGCACCTGAAAAATCCTGAAAAAATTATTTTTCAGGAATTTTTCAGGAGGCACGTAAGCCTAGTCTGTTGGACACCCGACGGGGGGACTGCGACTTCTCGCGCCGACTGGGAGGGGAGCTGCGGTTTTTTCCGCAATATCCCCCGTGATACCCCTTTTGTGGCTAGGGGAGATCCCATTGCCACAAGAACTTTGCGGGCCTGTGGCTCCCGAACCAGACGTCGCACAGAGACGGGGTTTTCGGCCTTCGTCTCGTCGCTGGCAGGAGAGTCTGACAAACCTGAAAAATCCCTTCAGGATTTTTCAGGAAAATTTTTCGGTTTTGACGCGGACCGGCCTGGTGGACCCACGCTAAGGGGCCACGACTGTCTGCGCCCACTGGGAAGAGAGCTGTCGATTTTTTGACACTTTGGCGGACATTTTGGCCGCCATCTTGGAAAACTTTCGGCGGCAACAACTCAGGCCTGGGTGGTCGCAGAGAGTCGGGGTTTTCGCGGCTGGACTCGCCGGACCGGGACCTTTTTAATTCACTTGGACCCCAGACTCTACGTAGAGTTCTGGTAGAGTCTAAAAACTATTTTGACCTTGTTCCTCCTGCTGGCGACCCCTAGGTTTAAGTGCATCCTGTGCAGTATTCTGCCAGGATATTGAATAGTTACTGTATTATATTTGTGTGTTTTCTTTTATATTTCTTTAATTTTCTTTTATATTTTTGTTTGGACTACCACGGACAGTATTTCTGCCGTGGAATTAGTTTTATTTAGAATATAAGACTTTTGCTGCTGAATCCAGTTGAACTCCTGTGATCAAGATGATGCCAGGAGCAAGGACCCCCCCGTAAATAGGGCAATTCCCCCTAAAGCTCGTCAGCTCACGCGAACTATGGAGCGAGCAAGGAGCACTCCGCCATCACCAAAAGTGGCTCATACTACAGAGAAACAGTTACCACAGCCGGAGATGCTTTTCTTTTCTCCCGGACCGTCGGGGACGGCGGACAAGCGCCCGTATTTTTACCAAGACGGAAAACCAGTGTACAAAGACTTACCCGACTTCAACTGGCACGAGGGGAAGATCGATGCGGGTGACTATTTCCCGGCCGACATAGTCCCTGCTGAGCGCGCGCCGACAAGATCACGGATCCTGGAGGCGAAGAAGCTAGTGACAAGTGCGAACTCCAAACTAGACACAGCCAGGAATCTTCGCACCGATATTAAACTGGCTGTGAAGAGTGCACTTGACGGACTCCTAAACTCATGAAGGAGTCCGAAGATGAGCGGCGCACCGAAGTCAGGAGACTATCGAGGGGCGCAAAACAAATAGAGCCCGAAAAATTGTGGACCCTCTTAAAAACTACCTGGAAGAACATGGGAAGATTCTCCAAGAAACGGCCCAACAAATTAGAGAGCTAAAGCTTGCGGTGGCGGAGCAGCGGAGCGAGACGGAGGCACGCGCAGCTACTTACGCTAGCGTCGTGGCTGGGCCGCCGCAGCATCAACGACCGCAAGGCCCGGTGCAAAAATCATTGCACTCCCGTGGTGGTCAGCTCTAACGAGGAAACAGACACCAGCGAAGAAGTCCTGAGCATCATAAGAAAGGTGTAGATGCAAAGAGTGGAGGAATCCAAATTGACAAAGTACGGAAGGCGAAAGGAAATAAAGTTATCTTGGGTTGTGGATCGAGAGAAGAAGGGTCAAACTGACCGACAGAATTCAAAAAGCCGAAACCGTCTCGCCGTCGAGGAGGTCAAAACAGAGACCCATTAGTGGTTCTTAAGGGTGTGTTGCAATGCAACAGCGATGATGACATCGTAGACGCCCTTAGGAACCAAAATGAATCTGTTTTCGGTGACCTCGACGGTGAGGCGAGAGAGATGGAGGTTCGGTACCGAAAGCGAACAAGGAAACCCGCATGTGTCGCACATCGTGGTGCGTGTCTCGCCCAAGTCTGGCAAGGATGACGGAGGCGGGGTCCGTATTCGTGGACATGCAGAAGGTCAGGGTGGAGGATCAGTCCCCCCTGGTCCAATGCTCAAATGCCTCGGATACGGGCACGGCCGTCGCTTCTGTAGCCAGGCGGAGGAAAAGTGCAGTCACTGCGGTGGTCTACACATGCGGGCAAATTGTGCCGAGTGGCTGGCTGGGGTACCAGCTTCCTGCGTCAACTGCATGCAATCGAGGCTGGACGGAGCAGACCATAATGCCTTTAGTGACAGATGTCCTATAAGGCAGAGGTGGACGCACTGGCCAGATCCTCGGTTGCATATAGCTGAAGCTTCCAAAGACGTTACCTGGTCGGGACAGCATGGCAAGTCAAAATCAAACAATAGACTCGAAGACTCATAATATTTGTTTGTTAAACACAATGCTTAATAAATAAGCACTGAACAGTCATGGAGAACCTAAACGAGAGACATAAATAGTAGCCATTCTGTAACCGAACCAGCAGACGCTATGTGTACAATTATAAAAATAAGCAACTTTATACATAGATTAAAAATAAACTTGCTCATATAGATGTTCTATATATAGAAAAGTTTAGTAATAGATAAAGTAAATATTAGTTAGCATAAGTACAACTAGTGAAGTAATAATCTTTTTGGTTTCGTTTCCTGGCCAATGATTAAGGCTCAAAATTAACAGATGCATAAATGTATATATAATCATTATTCAAGAAATAGAAATAAAATAGGAAAATATCAAATAAATATTAACAGAACCTTGAAATATATAGACAATACTAAATATAGTGCAAAAGTACTAAAACAAAATAGAAATGTAGACAAATTATGTAAAAATATAGATATAGATACAAGTATATGCATAAATGAAAGAAAATAAAATGTAAAGATAATGTTAAAGAAAAATTGTAAACAAAAATAAATGAAAGAAAATGCAGCAAACCACAGATCCCATCCCAAATAACTTAAAATAGCCACAGATTAAGCGACAAACCCAGTCGCTAGATAACACAAACATTTAGGCTACACTTAAGATAGACGCACCTGAGCTTTTCTTTACTAGCATAGAAGTAGGATAGACTGGATAATGTACATAAATATAGTAAGATCGCTTATCGATCCATATCCAAATAAATTGTAAGCAAACTAAAATACACAATTCCCTGCACGTAATTGGCAGGGAAACGCAGCAGTTTAAAAAAAAAAAAAAAAAAAACAAAAAAAAAAAAAAAAAAAAAAAAAAAAACCTAACCTAACCTAGTGACGCTGCCCCAAGTGTCCCTAACACACGCGGGATCAGCCGGACAAACTTTGTCGCGAAGCTCCGCGCTAAAAAATTCCGGAAAAATCGAAAAAGTGTAGCTACAGTGGCCGGAGTACCATCAAAAGAAGCGCGCTGACGAGCGCTATCCGGCAATAGTTTCAGTGTGAAATTCAGTGAAAGTTTAGTGCCATTACCACGCAAAAAACGTCTTTTTGCGGTTGGTAAAACTTTCGGCGGGCTACGGCGCGCGATCAGTCGCCTTAACCCCCACTTTTTATTACACCACTCGAGAGCTGCAAACCGGAAGTTTGTTCCTGCAAAGTTTCAGCTTCAGGACGCTGAAGACGGCTGGGCGATAAGCGACTAAAGTTTAGTTGTTTTTGTCGAAAATCGCCGTTAGAGCCTACCGCCGCTTTCTAAGTATTGGGACCTGTAAAACTCATTGCCACGACCTCGGCAAAGTTTTCAGATTGAAAATCGGACAAGAAACGAGGGAGTTACAGCGTTCCAAAAAACGGTCAAAATTTCAGGGGTATTAAAACTCCTGAAATAGATCAGTGACATATACTTTTAAATAGTGCTTAGTGTTGTGTTAGTGGATAACTATTTTGTGTAAAAAAACCAGACCTTAATGACTGTAAGTTTTCTATATATAAGCAACACAAGTTTTCAGGGAAAAATTATTTCCCAAACTATAAACTTTCAGGACACTATAGTGGTGCAGAAAAATAGTGCGGAATTAATTAAGAACTTTTGACTTTTTCCCTGAATTTTAATTTTAATTTTTCTATTTTTAAATTGGTTTATTGTGTTTGCCAATTGTGTTTTTTAATTATATTTCAGTGGGGCAATCACTGAAAATTATTTTAGTGACGCAGTGTCAAGCGTCTTAGCAAGACCTTTCTTTTGACACCCCACACGGGTCGGTAGGAGCAGAATCCCCTGAAATATATTCAGGGGAAATTCTGAAAACCGCCCCCTGAAGGGTTACAGCTAAGCGCGCTGTCGCATTGCGTCACATATAGATTAAGTATTAGGATAAGCCTTAGACGAGGCCGCTGCGGCTTTTGGTTTGGGAGCTATAACGTTTTCAGGACGTAAATTCCGAGTCGGAAATTTTGAAAACGCTTTTTCAGGAAAGGTAAATGCGGGGATAGATAGGTCTCATCGAGACGAGCTCGGGGAGCCCAAGCTCGGAATTTTCGGCGCAATAGCGGCCGAGCTATCAGGATATTAAAAACCCGCAATATCCTTTCAGAGGTGGCAAGGGGGAGATCCCCAATACACGGTAACTTTGCGGGGCCGTAGCTCCTAGACCAGGCGTCGCGTGGGGACGGGGTCTTCACCGTTGGCTTTGCCACTTTGAGGTCAGTGGTTTGCACCTGAAAAATCCTGAAAAAATTATTTTTCAGGAATTTTTCAGGAGGCACGTAAGCCTAGTCTGTTGGACACCCGACGGGGGGACTGCGACTTCTCGCGCCGACTGGGAGGGGAGCTGCGGTTTTTTCCGCAATATCCCCCGTGATATCCCTTTTGGGGCTAGGGGAGATCCCATTGCCACAAGAACTTTGCGGGCCTGTGGCTCCCAAACCAGACGTCGCACAGAGACGGGGTTTTCGGCCTTCGTCTCGTCGCTGGCAGGAGAGTCTGACAAACCTGAAAAATCCCTTCAGGATTTTTCAGGAAAATTTTTCGGTTTTGACGCGGACCGGCCTGGTGGACTCACGCTAAGGGGCCACGACTGTCTGCGCCCACTGGGAAGGGAGCTGTCGATTTTTTGACACTTTGGCGGACATTTTGGCCGCCATCTTGGAAAACTTTCGGCGGCAACAACTCAGGCCTGGGTGGTCGCAGAGAGTCGGGGTTTTCGCGGCTGGACTCGCCGGACCGGGACCTTTGTAATTAACTTGGACCCCAGACTCTACGTAGAGTTCTGGTAGAGTCTAAAAACTATTTTGACCTTGTTCCTCCTGCTGGCGACCCCTAGAGTTAAGTGACATCCTGTGCAGTATTCTGCCAGGATATTAGCGTAGTTGTTTTATATTACTATTTATGTGTGTTCCTTATTTTATAGTTTTTTCTTTTATATTTTTTATATTTAATTTTATTTTTGTTTGACTATCACGTGCAGTTTTCTGCCGTGATAATAGATTAAGTTAGCCTATAAGACTTGACTACCCATCAAGATGATGCCAGGAGCGCGAACACCTGTGGCCAGGCCGAAGCCAAAGAAGGAGCGGAAGGCACCATCTATAAATAGGACCTTCACGCCACAGCCCTCCTCAGAGAAGCCGGCGGACCTACAAAAATCAAAAGGAGCCCCATCGACACCGGTGAGAAACGTGCCGGCACCGGAACTACTTATCTTTACGCCCGGCCCATCTGGGGTAGTAGACATGCCCCTGACGAGTATGACTCGAGACTGGCAGGCCGCTCGGTCTATAGCTTCCCGCAGAAGGAACTCTTTGAGTGGCACGAATCAAAGGGAAGGAGGCCGGCGAATACTTCCCGGCAGACATAGTACCGGTAGAGCGAGCACCCACAAGGTCGAGAATTCTGGAGGCTACACAGGCGGTGAAAAAGGCCCGAACCTTGATAGACAGTGGACGGAATATCCGCACAGACATCAAGGCAGGTGTGATCTCGGCCCTCGAGCTCCTACAAAAGCTAGTGAAGGAGTCAGAGAGCGAAAGACGCACGGACTCCAGGGAGCTGAGGAGACTCTCCAGAGACGCCACAAAACCGATGGAGCCGGAAAAAATCGTGGACCCCCTAAGGACCACTCTAGAGGCCCATGGAAACCTACTCCAAGAGACAGCTCAGCAGTTGCGGGAGCTGAAGGAGGAGGTCGCGGAACAGCGGAAGGAGGCAGAAGTGCGCGCGGCCACTTACGCCAGCGTCGTGGCCGGACACCCGCAGCACCAGCATAAACAGCATAAACCGCCGCAGAAATCGCAAGAGTCCCTACACTCTATCATCGTCAGCTCCAAAATAGAGACGGAAACCAGCGATGAGGTGTTGCAGAAAATAAAGACTGTAGTGAATGCTAAGTGCGGGGGTATTCAGGTGGATAGGGTGCGAAGGGCAAAAGGGAATAGAGTTGTAATGGGTTGTAAGACAAAAGAGGAACGTGACAATGTTAAAAGTAGGTTAGAGAAAGCAGGTGACCTCTTCACGGTGGAGGAGGCCAAAAACAGAAACCCGTTAGTGGTTCTGAAGGGCGTGTTGCAATGCAACAGTGATGATGACATCACAACCGCCCTTCGGAACCAAAACGGAACTGTTTTCGACTCCCTCGACAGCGACGAGGAAGGGATGGAGGTCAGATACCGGAAGAGGACAAGGAACCCGCATGTGGCGCACGTCGTGGTAAGTGTCTCCCCAAAAGTCTGGCAACGCATGACGACGGCGGGGTTCGTGTTCGTGGACCTGCAGAGGGTCAGGGTGGAGGACCAATCCCCCCTGGTGCAATGCTCGAGGTGTCTCGGATACGGACACGGCCGCCGTTTCTGCAGCCAGACAGAGGAGAGATGCTGCCACTGCGGCGGGCTTCACATGCGGGCAAACTGCCCCGACTGGCTGGCGGGCCTACCACCCTCTTGCACAAACTGCACGCGGTCGGGACTGGCCAAGGCGGACCACAACGCCTTTAGCGACAGTTGTCCTATAAGGCAAAGGTGGGACGCACTGGCCAGATCCTCGGTCGCGTATGAATAGATTCCAAAATTAAGTACGGGTGAGATAATGTATAGCCATTAAAGTGACGACTAACCACCGAAAAAGTTTATGTCAAACAACTCAGCTTACTTAGTAAGACGAGCAATGTTGGAGTCGAGAAACACAAAAAATAATAAAAAAAAAATAACCGTCTCATCCGTGCCTAAACTGGTACGAAATGAAAAGATGCAAGTAATAAAAATAGCAAATAAGTAAACTTGTATACATAGATAGTCTATATATATATAGTTTAGAGATAGTTAAGAATATGAAGTAAATGTAGCATAAGTACTTGGAATTAATTGCAAGAGAAACACCTTAACTCATGCTAAAGTAAAATTTTTTAAAAAAAGGAAACAATGTATAAATATGTAGAATACCTAGTAGTTTAAGAAATGGATAATGTAGAAGGAAAATAACAAAACATGTAGTTAATATAGTAAAAGATAGGAAATGTAGTCAATATAGTTATAAATAAGAAGAATATCGATAGAATTAACATATGATAAGGAAAAATGTAAACCATAGATATATAAGATAATAAAAAGAATAAAAATGCTCTACCCTACAACAATTTAGATTAGACACAGATTAAGTGGCAAACCCAGCCACTCGCTCCACACCTTAGGCCACTTAAAGTTAGCTGACACAAAGCCTTTTTATATAGAATAGGAACATAAAGATAAAATTACAAAAATGTAGGACCGCTTATCGGTCAAATAATTAAAACCAATGTAAGGTAAATAAAGATGAGGTACACAATTCCCTGCCAGGACTTGATCGGCAGGGAAAGCAGCAGAGCAACACAAAACAAAAAAAAAAAAAAAAAACCTAACCTAACCTAACCTAACCAGTGACGCTGCCCCAAGTGTCCCTAACACACGCGGGATCAGCCGGACGAATTTTGTCGCGAAGCTCCGCGCAAAAAATTCGAAAAAATTAGTAAACGTGACGCTACAGTGGCCGGAGTAGTATCAAAAGAAGCGCGCTGACGAGCGCTATCCAGTGATAGTTTTAAAAGTGAGATCGGAGAAAGTGAAGTGCGATTACCACCCAAAAAACTGTTATTTGCGGTTGGTAAAACCTTCGGCGGGCTACGGCGCGCGATTAGTCGCGACGACCCCCCACTTTTTTCGCATATTCCTGGAGCCACAAACCGGAATTTTCATCTGGCAAAGTTTCAGCTTCAGGCCGCTGAAAACCGCTGAGCGATAAGGACGTAAAGAAAAGTTGTTTACATCGAAAATCGCCGTTTGAGCCTACCGCCGCAAACCGAGTATAGGGTCCTGTAGTACCCGCGGATGCGACCTCGGCAAAATTTTCAGATCGAAAATCAGACAACTTTTGAAAGAGTTACAGCGTCGCAAAAATCGGAAAAATTTTCAGTGGTTCATAATTCCTGAAGCAGATCAGGGACACATACTTTTAAACAGTGTTTAGTGTAGTGATAGTGACGAACTACCCAGTGTAGAAAAAACAGATTTTAATGACTGTAAGTTTAGAAAATATTAGTAGTTCTAGTTTCAGGGACATTTCCAACTCCTGAACTACAACATTTCAGGAAGAACTTTAAATGTAGAAAAATAAGGTAGATTTAATTAAGCACTTTCACAACTTTTTTGGATTTTTAAATTTGTTTTTTGTATTTTTAACGCAGTTTTATAAATTGTATATAGTGTTTTTATTTAATATTAAAGTGGGGGCAGCCACAAAAATTGTGACAGTGGCACAGTGTGAAGCGCCTTAGCGAGACCTGTCGTTTGACACCCCACACGGGTCGGTGGTGGTTGAATCCCCTGAAATACAGTCAGGGGAAATTCTGAAAACCGCCCCCTGAAGGGTTAGCGCTAAGCGCGCTGTCGCATTGTGTTGCACCTAGCATAAGGATTAGGATAAGTTTTAGACGGGGCCGCTGCGGCTTCTAGTTCGGAAGCTATAACGTTTTCAGGAGGGCTTTTTCGGACAAAATTTTTTCAAAATTACTTTTCAGCGCAGAGACGTACGCAGATCGGCAGGTCTCATCGAGACGAGCTCGGGGAGCCCAAGCTCGAGAAAATCGGAGCCATACCGGCCGATCTGTGGCGATTCTAGTCTGCCGCAATATCCCCTCATAGGCAAAATCCCAGTGCCACGGTTTCTTCGCGGGGCCGTAGCTCCGAAACCAGGCGTCGCGTGAGGTCGGGGTTTTCACCATTGGCTTTACCACGCTGAGATCTGTGGTTTGCACCTGAAAAATCCTGAAAAAATATTTTTCAGGAATTTTTCAGGAGGCACGTAAGCCTGGTCTGGTGAACGCCCGACGAGGGGGCCGCGACTTCCCGTACCTACTGGGGGAGGAGCTGCGGTGATATTTCGGTCTTTCCGCAATATCCCCCGCGGTATCCCTTTGGCGCTGGGGAGATCCCATCGTGCCACGTTATCTTTGCGGACCTGTAGCTTCCGAACCAGACGTCGCACAGGGACGGGGTTTTCGGCCTTCGTCTCGTCGCTGGCAGAAGAGTGTGACAAACCTGAAAAATCCCTTCAGGATTTTCAGGAAAATTTTTCGGTTTTGACGCGGACCGGCCTGGCGGACTCACGCTAGGGAGCCACGATTGTCTGCGCCCACTGGGAGGAGAGCTGTCGATCTTTTGACATTTTGGCGGACTCTTGGCCGCCATTTTGGAAAACTTTCGGCGGCAACAACTCAGGCCCGGGTGGTCGTAGGGGGTCGGGGTTTTCGCGGCTGGACTCGCCGGACCGGGACCCTTTTAGCTTTTTGGACTCCAGACTCTACGTAGAGTTCTGGAAGAGTCAAAATTTTCAATTTGACTTTTATTCCTCTGCCGGCGACCGTAGTTTTAAGTGACATCCTGTGCAGTATTCTGCCAGGATATTAGTTTTAAGTTTTTCTCACTATTTTATTTTGTTTTACTTTGTTATTATTGTTATACTTATTTTTATTTGACACACTTGGTGTATTGACTATCCCTTACAGTCTTCTGTGGGGATACTAGTTTTTAAGACCGTGCTAGAGTGTAACTAGCATTACTTCCACCTCCATAAACATGATGCCTGGCGCGCGCACTCCAGTTTCGAGGCTGAGACCATCAAAGGAGCTGCAACGGACGACTACGAAGGCGAAGCCATCATCGTCGTCCACACCACCAGCGACAGGCCTACCTCCGCCAAAAAAGCTCTCCTTCACCCCGGGTCCCTCTGGAGGCGACGAGGAGACCTATAGATACAGGGAGGAGGAGTCGGAAGCAGCCCAAAGACCAGTGTACCGACCCTCCCTCGCGAGTGCTGATGTCGATGGAATCTACGATCAAGAGGCGGAGCGGTTTGTCCCCATCGAGTTCCCAGTCGCGAGGGCGCCCACACAGACGCGCATTTTTGAAGCGACAAAAACCGTAAAAACGGCGAAAGCCCTCATCGGATGGGGCAGAAACATACGCACCGACATAAAGGAGGGGGTGTTAACAGCCCTCGACACCCTCTTCACCCTAATCAAAGAGTCGGAGGACGAGAGACGCCTAACCCAGAGAAGACTCTCAATGGGGCAAAAAGTCGAGAGTCAGGCAAGTGAAGCAAAAAGAGAAGTAAGGGCCCTCAAGGAAAAGATCGAAGTGCACAGCAAGATCCTAGAACTGAACGCCATAAAAATGGACGAAGTAAAGGCAGCGATCGTAGAACAAGGCAGAGTACTGCAGCAAAACGAGATCACGTATGCCAGCGTGGTGGCCGGCCCTCCACAACATCAATCGCCGAAGAGACAGACACATGACTCGTTGCACTCCGTCGTAGTAAGCTCTAACATCGAAACGGATACGAGTGACGAAGTGTTACAAAAGATTAAAAAAGTGATTGACGCAAAAAGCGGTGGCGTTCAAATAGATCGAGTGCGTCGCGCAAAAGGCAATAAGATTATTATGGGCTGTAGGACTAAGGAGGAGCGTGAAAAAGTTAAGAGTAGGTTAGGCAAGGTTGGAGATCTCTTCACTGTGGAGGAGGTCAAGAACAGGAACCCGTTGGTGGTTCTGAAGGGCGTGTTGCAGTGCAACAGTGATGATGACATCACAAGCGCCCTTAGGAACCAGAACGCGGCTGTGTTTGGCTCCCTCGACAGTGGAGAGGAGGAGATGGAGGTCCGGTACCGGAAGAGGACAAGGAACCCGCATGTGGCGCACGTCGTGGTCAGTGTCTCACCAAAAGTCTGGCAACGCATGACGACGGCGGGGTTCGTGTTCGTGGACCTGCAGAGGGTCAGGGTGGAGGATCAATCCCCCCTGGTCCAATGCTCGAGGTGTCTCGGATACGGACACGGCCGCCGTTTCTGCAGCCAGACAGAGGAGAAATGCTGTCACTGCGGCGGGCTCCACATGCGGGCGAACTGCCCCGACTGGCTGGCGGGCCTACCACCCTCTTGCACGAACTGTGCGCGATCGGGACTGGCCAAGGCTGATCACAATGCCTTTAGTGATACTTGTCCTATAAGGCAGAGGTGGGATGCATTGGCCCGGTCCTCGGTTGCGTACAGTTGAGGCCTTCCGTATTGTGAGTGTGAGGGGCGGAAGCAAGCGTCGCAATAAAACTACAGCATAGAAGCAAATAGGTGGATTAGTTTCATTCGAAAACAACCCGACTTAATTCTAAGTATGGAGTATCCCCACTTGAAGCTAAACAGAATGAAGTTACAACTTTGCGTATGCCACTCACACACGCAATTCATTATGTACACAATTAGAGATGCTTGTAAATTGATAATGATGAATAATTAAACTTAGATATATAGTTGTGACTATATATAAGTAAGTTTATATGTAATTATTAAGATTAAGTAAAACTGATGAAGTATGTACCGGAAGTAGGTTAATCTCTCTATCTCATAACGATTTAGAACATAAGATAAAACGAGTGCAAAATAATTATGGAAGTCACCTAGCTAATTAGTATAAGTAAGTTATATGTAAAATAAAGAAAGTAGTTACTGCCTGCAAACCCACCCTACATAGCATAGTATAGCAATACAGATTAAGCGAAAATCCCAATCGCTAGATATACACCACACATAGGGTACACAAAAAAAAATAAAAAATAAAGTAGGACAGAAAATGTCCGTGTATAGAGAAGAGTAGGATAATAAGAACTATAATAAAGCAGACTTCATGTGATACAGAAGTAAACAATCATGATGACAAAACTACTGTAAGATCTCTTAAAGATCAAACATACAAAAAATTAAGTAAACAATTAGTGATAAGATACACAATTCCCTGCACATAATTGGCAGGGAAACGCAGCAGTAATACACAATATAAAAAAAAAAAAAAAAAACCTAACCTAACCTAACCTAACCTAACCTAACCTAACCTAACCTAACCTAACCTAACCTAACCAGTGACGCTGCCCCAAGTGTCGCAAACACTCGTGGGAAGTGACGGACGAATTTTGTTGCGAAGCTCCGCGCGAAAAAATTCCCAAAAAATAGAAAAAGTGCGAATTTGGTGACTTTTAAAGTGTCAAAAGAAGCGCGCTGGCGAGCGCTATCCGGTGATAGTTTCCGAAGTGAAATCGGTGAAAGTTTAGTGCCATTACCACCCAAAAAACATCTTTTTGCGGTTGGTAAAACTTTCGGCGGGCTACGGCGCGCGATTAGTCGCCACGACCCCTACTTTTTTTCACACCACTGGAGAGCTGTCAACCGGAAGTTTGTTCCTGAGAAGTTTCAGCTTCATATCGCTGAAGACGGCTGAGCGATAAGCCCTGAAAGTTTCGATGTTTTTGTCGAAAATCGCCAGCTGAGCCTACCGCCGCGATCTGAGTATTGGGCTCGGTAGTACTCGTCGCCGCGACCTCGGCAAACTTTTCAGCATAAGAATCGGACCAAAACTGAAGGAATTACAGCGCTCCGAAAATCAAGAAAAAGTTCAGTGGGCAAAAACTCCTGAAATAGATCAGGAACACATACTTATAAATGTACTTTTGTGTAGTGTCAGTGCGGATGTACCCTGTGTAAAAATTTGAACAATTAAGGTAAAAGCACCAAAGCCAGACAGTGAACCAAAGGATGACATTTTCAAATATAAACTTCTATATTAAGAATATTTTTATTTATATGACAACATTATTAGTGTCAGATACTACTCGCGCCATACGTTGGTCAAATGACGCAACCATATTAACCGTCTTTTGTTTCGAAATTTAAAAAAGTGACAGTTGTTGTGTGCAATGTGACAGAGTGACACGCTTGCCGCCATTTCTTGTAGTGTTGAGTAGGACATACAAGAGGCACTTCATTTGTCCCGGACATGACGTCAAAATGTAAGAGTGCCTCGAAATTTTAAATTGTACTACTTCAATTTTCTTGTCGCGGTCGAGCTTGAACGGTCGAGCGAGGCAGGCAGACAAACGACAAGCACGTCACGTGATCACGTCACGGTCTGACATTTTGAGCGAGAGAGAAATATATTGCCTTCCATGCGAGGCGAGGCGCCAGCCAGGAGGCGCGTAGGTAATAGGTATTTAAAATTCAAATAATAATAATCTAACGTTGTTTAGAACAGAAGCAGTAGGAACAGGTATAGGTTATAACCTAATATAACCCATCTCTACTACAAACACATAAAATTCATTTTTTATACTTGTAAGATTTATAATTAAAAATATTTGTACTAAACAAACAAATGACATGACAAAAACACGTCGCGTCTGACATTTGAGGCGTCAGGAGGCGCGCATATTTCGTACTATAATAACTTCAAATGGTTCAGTCAGTAGGTACGCCTCGCCTCATTTGAAGTGGGACATTGTACTGGCTCAGGACAAAAAAGAGGCTACTCTTACAAACTCTTTTTCAAGTCGTGTCCTACTCAACACTAAATTGATTTTGGTTAAGAAGGCCTAAGCTACACAGGTGAGTTTTACTTACTAATTTTATTAATACTTTGCTGTATTTTTTTTTGTACTATGAACATTTTTATATTTTCTAAAGATTACAATGATTTTCTACTTGCTCTGATAACATTTTTCTGAAAAAAAACAAAGTGTCTATTATTGGTTCCGAAAATAGCCAGTATACCCAAAAGATGACATGCATGTCTACTGTTGGTGTAGTAACGAAATTTATTTCTGATCACAAGTTTATGCAATCATCAACACATTTCGCTCAATATAAGTACTGTACAAAATTACTACAATATTAGAGCACTGCATCCAATAATAGACAGGGTGTCAACTATTGGGGAGCACTTGATGTCAATTAATGGTGCTATTGTTTTGTTTGTTGGTCAGATTGTTCAAGATGCCACCTATAAAAGGGCAAATGTTCCGATACACTGAAGCGAATATGGAAGCAGCAATAGACGAATGCAGGCGTGGAGTACCAACTTCAACTGCGGCAAAAAAATTTGGTGTGCCAAGGGTAACTCTCCTAAATAAGGTAAAAGGAAAAACACCTATAAGACGAAAAATGGAAGAACATGCTACCTTACAGAAGAAACGGAAGCTATGCTTGTGAGCTGGACAAAAAAATGGGAAAACAAGGATTCCCAATAGGGAAGGAAAATTTGCTAGACAGTGTAAAGAAAATTGTAGAAGATTTAAACATTGAAGCTCCTTTTAAAGGTGGTAGACCTGGAAAGAAATGGTACAGCAGTTTTTTGAAACGGCACCCTGATTTATTACAAGACAACCACAAAATTTTGACTTCATCCAGAGCTTCAGTCACAACAATTCAATTGAAAAACTGGTTTGAAGAAGTTTACATTTACTTACAAGATAATGATTATAAGGACATTCTAAACGAACCTCAGAGAGTATTTAACATGGATGAGACGGCGTTTTTCCTGAATCCAAAGGCAATAAAGTTTTAGCAGCCAAAGGAGAAAAATCTGTGTATCAACAAGTCAATTCAGATGAAAAAGAATGCTATACCGTCCTTTTAGGTGGAAATGCTGCAGGCAATGTTTTACCTCCAATGGTAATTTTTAAGTATGAGAGAATACCGAGGGAATTAAGCATGTCAGTTCCGGAATCTTGGGGTATTGGACGGTCCGAAAGTGGATGGATGACTATGGAAACATTCTATGAATATATGTGCAACATTTTTAATAAATGGCTAGATGAAAATAATATTCAAAGACCAGTAATACTATTCATAGATGGCCATACTTCACACTTGTCTTTCCATGTTAGCAAATTTTGTACAGATAATGGTATTATATTAGTAGCCCTTTTTCCCAATGCTACACATTTATTGCAGCCCATGGATGTTGCTGTATTCAGAAGTTTGAAGGGTGCTTGGAGATCTGCCGTTCACTCTTGGCGTTTGGATAATTGATAATCCCGTTTTGCGTAAACTTCATTTTTGTCCGTTGTTGAATAAAGTATTGCAAGAGACATTATCACCTGAAGTATTAAAAAAATGGTTTTCGTAAAAGTGGCCTCCTACCATGGAATCCTGACGAAGTATGTTGTGCGTCAAGGGAACCAATTGAAGAATTGAGTGAATTGCAAAGAATGGCAAAAATAAAGGAACTTGAAACTGGACTAAAATTCTTGGAAAATATATTGTAGATGACAAAATTTTCACAGTTTAAAGATTGTGATGAATGGACAGGCTCCATTGAAGATACTAATTTATTCAAATTTTACAAAAACATCAAAGAATTGTTAAAACAAAACCATGAAAACCTGCCAATACATACTGACTTAGCTGATTTAAACAGTGCGTTGCAACAACAAACCAGCATTTCCGAAGTGATGTCTCCACTTCCATACCATAACGACGATATTAATATCACATTAGACGTCTTCTCAACTCCCAGTACAAATGCCTCGCAAAATCTCCCGTCTACACCAACCCTTCAAACTCAAAACATAACATCTGAAAAAAACAGCCCACAAAGTCATAAGGAAGGACAGAGTACAAGTTCAATGGTATTGCCATCTACATCAAGACTATCCCTGCCACTAGAGAGTGCCTCATCGGTTCCATCTAATATGGTAATACCTAGTCCATTTAAAAGGGCTTTGTTTTGGCCAACGCCCAAACAAAACTCAAAAAGACGTAAGAAAGAAAAAATTCCCTCTGTCATATCATCTGTTGCTTGGCAAAAATACCATGAGAGTAAAGAAAGAAAAAAGATTGACTTAGAAGAACAGAAAAAGAAAAGAGCTGAGGAAAGGGAAAAGAAGAAACAAGAGACTGAAAATGCACGAAAACTCAAGACTGCTAAAATATTAACAAAGAGATACCAAAAGACTCTGAATAAGAAATCTAAGACTGATTATTATAGCTCGAGTACTGAAGAAGAATGGATAGAGTCTGGTAATAGTATGGATGATATATCTGACAAAAGTTATGATGATGAATGTTATAATGATGAAATAAATGAGAATGTAGATCGAGAAAATTACCAGGATATAAGTACTATTAAGCAGAGTGATTATATAATTGTTAAGTTTCCTGGCAAGAAAAGATTTCATAAATATGTTTGTATAGTCCAGAAGGTTACAAATAAAGATAATATTGAAGTAATGGCAATGAAAATTTGTGACCAGTCTAAAACTATATTTATAGAAAACGATAAAGACATTAGTATCATAAGTTTTTCTCAAATAAAAGAGGTTCTTGATATACCAAGAATGATTATTATTGGTGATAGAATAAAATATAAATTTGCAAAACCTTTAGATGTAGACGGGTAATATATAAAGAAAATATATCAGTTATTATTTTGTTCAGTTTATTTCATGTTCTAATAAAATTAAGAAATATTGATATTTAGTTAAGAATGTCAGTTTATTTAATTAATGAGAAATTTATAATATTCAGTTATTTCATTTGTTTTTAGTTTATTTTATTAAGCACTCACCTACTTTATGTGTCTTTTATTGAGGTTTATATATGTCAACTATTGGTATAAATAAGTGTCAATTATTGGTGATTTTAATTTTTGCATGTGTCATCTTTTGGTTACTTATTCCAAATTGAAAAACAAGCAGATTTTGTTTTAATTTATGTTCATTCAGAGAGTATTTGTCATTTGTATGTGTTTTGTATGTGTCACTGAAGAATTTTAAATATTGTAAACTTTTTTTGTACTAAAAGAAATATAATATTTGAGTTTAAATATTGAGTATTCCTTATAGTGTCTAGCATTGGTGCCTTTACCTTATAGACTGTAAGTTTCCTAAATATAAGCATTTTAAATTTTAAGCAAAAAGTGAACTCCTGAACTATAAGACTTCAGCGAGAAAATTTATGTACAAAAAATTGTCTGTAATTTAATTAATAGGTTAAACTAGTTATTATATTTTTAAAGTTAATTTTAATATTTTTTAAATACGTTTTTAAGTTTCAAATTTTGTTTATTTCAAATTAAAATTAGAGTGTCCATAATAAAAATATTCGAAGGGTACAGGGTGATAGTACGCAAAAAGCCCTATCGTTTGACACCCCACACAGGTGGGCGGGAGCGGAAACCCCTGAAATATAGTCAGGGGAAAATCTGAAAACTGCCCCCTGAAGGACTGGAGTAAAGCGCGTCACTACTTTAGGTTGTAATTAGAATAAGGAATAGAATAAGTTTTGCACGAGGCCGCTGCGACTTCTGGGTCGGAAGCTACAACGTTTTCAGGAGGTCCTTTTTCGAAATTATTTTTTCAAAATTATTTTTCAGGACAGTGACGTACACGGATCGACGGGTCTCATCGAGACGAGCTCGGGGAGCCCAAGCTCGAGGAAATCGGTTCCATACCGGCCGATCTGTGGCGATTCTGGTCTGCTACAATATATTTTCAGAGGAGGCAAAGGGAGATCCCCAGTCCACGGCTTCTTCGCGGGGCCGTAGCTCCTAAACCAGGCGTCGCGTGAGGTCGGGGTTTCCACCATTGGCTTTGCCACGCTGAGATCTGTGGTTTGCACCTGAAAAGTCCTGAAAAAATATTTTTCAGGAATTTTTCAGGAGGCACGTAAGCCTGGTCTGGTAAGCGCCCGGCGAGGGGGCCGCGACTTCCCGTGCCTACTGGGGGAGGAGCTGCGGTGATATTTCGGTCTTTCCGCAATATCCCCCGCGATATCCCTTTGGTGCTGGGGAGATCCCATCGTGCCACGCTTACTTTGCGGACCTGTAGCTTCCGAACCAGACGTCACACAGTGACGGGGTTTTCGGCCTTCGTCTCGTCGCTGGCAGGAGAGTCTGACAAACCTGAAAAATCCCTTCAGGATTTTTCAGGAAAATTTTTCGATTTTGACGCGGACCGGCCTGGCGGACTCACGCTGGGGAGCAACGACTGTCTGCGCCCACTAGGAGGGGAGCTGTCGATTTTTTGACATTTTGGCGGACTTTTGGCCGCCATTTTGGAAAACTTTCGGCGGCAACTACTCAGGCCTGGGTGGTCGTAGAGAGTCGGGGTTTTCTTGGCTGGACTCGCCGGACCGGGACCTTTTCAATTTACTTGGACCCCAGACTCTACGTAGAGTTCTGGTAGAGTCAATTTATTCTGACTTTACTCCCCCTGCCGGCGACTTTAGTTTTTAAGTGACATCCTGTGCAGTATTCTGCCAGGATATTAGATAATAAGCGTTATATTCTTTTTCTTTTCTTTTTCTTTGTTTGCTTTTTACTTTCTTTTATTGTTTTATTTTATTTTATTTTATTTTGACTATCACGAGCAGTCTTCTGCCGTGATACTAGATATAAGTTAGAATTAAGACTGCTGCTGACCAAAAAATTGACAAAATGATGCGGGAGCGCGAACCCCTGTGGCTAGACCAAAGGCAAAAAAGGAGCGAAACCCAAACAAAACGTTCACGCCGCAACCCTACACCAAAAAGCCTGTGGACCTGCCAAAACCAGCGGAACAAACACCACCTAAGAAGCCACCGCCGCCGGAGCTGCTCGTCTTCTCGCCTGGCCCATCTGGGGTCATGGAGGCGCAGCCGAGCAGGGTTATCTCGGAAGAGGCGGGGCGCACGGCCTACAGTTTCCCTGTAAGGGAGTCATTTGAGTGGCACGTCTCCAAGGAGGATGCCGGGGAATATTTCCCGGCGCATATCGTTCCGGCAGACCGCGCACCTACAAGGTCCAGGATCTTGGAAGCCACACAAGCGGTGCGGAAAGCCCGCATCCTGATTGACAGCGGCCGCAACATCCGTACGGACATAAAGACAGGAGTAATCTCGGCCCTCGAAACCCTTCTAAAACTCATCAAGGAATCCGAGGGAGACCGACGAACGGACTCGCGAGAGCTCAGAAGACTGTCCAAAGACATTACGAAATCCATCGAGCCGGATGCCATTGTAGACCCTTTGAGGACCACCTTAGAAGCCCACGGGAGGATCCTCGAGGAGACAAGACAACAAATAAAGGACCTGAAAACGGCGATGGACGAACAAAGGAAGGAGGCTGAAGTGCGTGGGGTGACTTATGCCAGCGTCACAGCTGGAGCCACACTGCCCAAACAGCCGGAGCTATTAACAAAACCACCGCTCCACTCAGTAGTGGTCACGACCAGTGATGCCACCGTGACTAGTGACGAAATCCTGACGGAAATTAGAACGGCCATCGATGCAAAAACGGTGGGTACAAGATTCATAGGGTCAGGAAAGCCAAAGGGGGGAAAGTCATAGTGGGATGTGGAACTAAAGAGGACAGAGACAAAGTGGTCAATAAGTTAAAGTTGGTAGCAAACCGCCTCACTGTCGAGGAGGTCAAAAACAGGAACCCGTTGGTGGTTCTTAAGGGCGTGTTGCACTGCAACAGCGATGATGACATCATGAGCGCCCTTAAGAACCAAAACGGGGATGTGTTTGAAAACCTCGAGAGTGGGGAGGAGCGGTTAGAGATCCGCTACCGGAAAAAGACGCGGAACACACAGCTGGAGCACGTCGTGGTGCAAGTGTCGCCCAAAGTCTGGGGCAGAATGACGGCGGCCGGGTCCATGTTCATAGACATGCAGAGGGTCAGGGTGGAGGATCAATCCCCACTGGTCCAATGCTCTAGATGCCTTGAATATGGGCATGGCCGCCGTTTCTGCAGCCAGACGGAGGAACGGTGCAGTCACTGCGGCGGGCCTCACCTGCGGTCGAAGTGTGCGGACTGGTTGGCGGGGGAGCCACCCTCGTGTGTAAACTGTGCGCGTGCGGGGCTGAGCAGGGCGGACCACAACGCTTTCAGCGATACCTGTCCAGTTAGACAGAAGTGGGACGCCCTGGCCAGATGCTCGACTGCGTACAGTTGAGGGAACTCCACGGAAAACGGCACGGTTGCTAAGCTAATAAAATCGGGTCAACTCCAACTGGACGGTTTAGAACAGTAGCTTCTCAAACGACTCTGCTTATTGAAATAAGTAAGAGATTGCCGAAATAGGAGAAAAATGTAACGTAAAACTGACATAGCAATGGCAACCGTGCTGTTCTCAAGCTAGGATAGTAAGTAATCAGTAGATAAATAAGCATATAGTCTGTAAGTAAACTGAAATATATAGCTATGCTATATTATATTATCAGTTTAAATATTAAAAGTTGTTATTATCATTATAAGTAGGAGATAAGTGATAGACGCCAAATCAGTAAAAAAAAAAAAAAAAAAAAAAAAAAAAAAAAAAAAAAAAAAAAAAAAAAAAAAAAAAAAAAAAAAAAAAAAAAAAAAAAATGTAACACTGCGCGCACCATTCATAGTACCAACTGAATGTAATACAAAAGCAAGGCACACAATGCATAATTGATACAAAAGTGTATAAAAACTTAGAAACTGAATTATAGCAGACAGTGAAACATAAGGAAACGTTAGATATACATATTGATAAAAAAAATAATAATAATAATAATAATAAGTTAAGTATAAAATGTAAGCAAATAGATATAAGATATACATGTAACATAAATAAAAAAAAATATAATGCTGCCCTCAAGACCCCACCCATTCGAAAGTAGCTAAACAGATTAAGCGACACTCCCCATCGCTAGAACACCACACATAGGGTACACAAATTTGATAAAGAATCCCTAAAGGGAAGAATCTAGAAAAAGCTGAAATAGGAAATTGCATACAGCACTAGATATGTTCTTAACGAACTACTAAATAAGAGCCTTAAGCTATTAAACAATTAGGTCAACACACCCCTGTCATGACTTGATCGACAGGGATGCAGCTGCAGTTTAAAAAAAAAAAAAAAAATAAAAAAAAAAAAAAAAAAAAAAAAAAAAAAAAAAAAAAAAAAAAAAAAACCTAACCTAACCTAACCTAACCTAACCAAACCCATAAACACTCCGGGAAACACTATTCTTACAAACTCGAAGTGTATTTAATTTTTTTTAAAGATACAACCGATTTACCTAATGAGATGTATTATTTAACAATTTAACTTACAAGATCTAATTACATGAAAACCTAAACCAATTACTTTTACACTAAATAACAATCACGATCTTATCCATAAGCAAAGTGACAGAGATCCGAAGCACCCAAAAGTCGCGCAAAGAATGCGCCCGAGTCGCCGCGTGCACTGCCTTTTATTGTGTGACTCCCTCTATTCTCCTGCCAGCTCAGAAGGAATCTCTAAGACGGCCGTTCCTGATAGCGCGGCGTGCTCGCCCGCAGTATTACTGGCAGGTGGCAAACCAACTCCTGAAGGCTCATCACAACTTTCATTTTCTAGAATAATTAAAAGTGTTAGAACCAGAACATATGAAGCATCCTATGAAATGTATAACAAATGATAAGATTCCGGACTCTCATCACTTGCGATACATACTCGTACAAACACAATAAACAAATAATGAGCTCATACTCTTATTACAAGAGCGGTAGCACAAGGGTTACTTGCCTACATGAGCGGTAGCGCAAGGGTTACTTGCCTACAAAGGCGGTAGCGCAAGGGTTACTTGCCTACAAAATCGGTAGCACAAGGGTTACTTGCCTACAAAATCGGTAGCACAAGGGTTACTTGCCTACAAAATCGGTAGCACAAGGGTTACTTGCCTACAAAATCGGTAGCACAAGGGTTACTTGCCTACAATACCAGGGGGTCTGAAAAATAAAAATCTGAAACTTTTTAGATGCCCAAGCGGTTGCACAACAACTGCACTCACCAGCTTGGAAGAAAGCTGAGCATGCGTCCGGCGTCCATTCGCCACGCCATAACACCATGTGCTCAGCAGCCGCCTGGGTTTTCTTTCCATATGAGCCAGCAATTAGTTTAAGCTCATATCGATGATATCGTGCCTCGGCGCCTTGGGTGGACTTACTGAAGTAACTTACAACTCGCTTTCTCTTACCGGCATGCTCCTGCAACAAAATAGCGCCAAATCCAATCGAGCTGGCATCTGTGTGAAGCTCAGTAGGCAATTTCGGGTCAAAGATCGCTAAAACAGGTTCATCGGTCAAACAATTAATTAAATAGTCTCGTGCTGCATCTTGTTGTAAACCCCATACAAACGGTTCACCTTTTCGCAGTAATTTAGCGATACATGCTGTTTTAGCGGCGTAACCTGCAATGTACCTGCGAAAATACCCCGCAAGGCCCAATAACAGTGTCTAAAAATCTGCATTTCTTTAAATTAACTGAAAATCCCGCTTGTTTAAGTACCTTGAGAACATCACACAAAGTTATGAACCCTTCATTTACAGTATTTGATAGAATTAGAACGTCATCAATATAATTAAGTACCCTGCCCGTATCTATCAAGGGTCTCAAAGTTTTTGAAATAATCCGTTGATAGACCACTGGCGCGTTTGCTAATCCGTAGGGCATCTTCAAATATTCAAAATGCCCCTCGGGTGTCACAAAGGCCGTTTTGCTAATTGAGTCATCGTCTTTCATGGGTATTTGATGAAAGCCGGTGGCCATATCAAGGCTGGTAAAATACTTAAACCCTCCAAGTTTGTCTATTTGGTCATCTATGAGCGGCAAAGGAAAGCGCTCCTTGACTGTTACTGCGTTAAGCGCACGGTAGTCGATGCACATCCTATCACTCCCGTCCTTCTTTTTGACGAGAATGATAGGGCTAGCATAATCAGATAACGACTCGCGAATGATTCCTTTGCTAAGTAGGATTTTACCGCAAATCAGACAAGTGATATGATTTTCGCTCGTTTTGGGTGCTTCGCGTTTTCGTAAATGAGGTGACGTTGAGTAATTAGTTGAACGCGGCTTAGTGAACATCTGGGTATCGACTTTAGGTTTGGTATATGACGATAAAAATGTAACAAATTCTCTAGTTGTAAATTTTGCATTAATTAACGCCGCTTTAACTTGAGGTTCAACAATACCGCGTGCCACAATGGCAACCTTTAAGTCCTCCGATAAACCTTGAACAATATTGAGGCGTAAAAGAGACTTACACGCGTAGTCAGCGTAAGTGACAAAATTATTTGAGCTAGTGCACATAACTTCATATAAAACGGAAGCATAATCAACGTTGCGCGGGCACATTGACCCAAATTCAATCTTAAAGTTACTCCATGATCTGTCATGAGTAACCCACTCGTTAAGCCATGATTTGGCATTCCCACGCAAGCATCCACCAATTCTACCTAAACACTCGCGATCATCCCATTTATTAATTAACTGCCGCGATCGACCTCCTCACACCACACGTCAAAGTTGTGCACACTTGGGTCAAAAGGCGATATATAAAAATTTTGAGACCTACCCGCAATTAAAGTAGAAAGCGCCCCAACGATACTATCCGTCGCATTTTTTTCATGAGTCGTGTTTTGGTCACTACTACTCGCATTACCTCTGGCTGCCGTACCAGCGAAACCCGAATCTACAACACTAGTAGGTGTTATCACAGACGGCGAAATATGGGGATGCGGTGGCGTCATACTACTGGGCGGAGGCATAGTTATAGGTTCTAACCTATTTTCGATTGCGTCTAGCCGAGACAAAATTCGGTTAAGCGCTTGATCCCGTGGACTGGCGCAACGGCTACGCGAATTATCACGACACCTATACGTTTTATGACGCGATAAGGAACGCGAACGCGACCTATTTCTACGTACATCACGTTCACGAGAAGGACTACCGCGATGTTCGCGAGATCTCCTCACGGAACGTTCACTATTTCTTGATCTACCCGGCATTGCAATCACAAAATAACAGAAAAAATCACTTACCCAGTAATAAAATCCTTGAATACATAAGAACTTAAAACAAAAAGAATCGAATGGCAATGAGCGAATAAGGAACGTGGACTATCCCACGTCTGATCTTACAAACTCGAAGTGTATTTAATTTTTTAAAGATACAACCGATTTACCTAATGAGATGTATTATTTAACAATTTAACTTACAAGATCTAATTACATGAAAACCTAAACCAATTACTTTTACACTAAATAACAATCACGATCTTATCCATAAGCAAAGTGACAGAGATCCGAAGCACCCAAAAGTCGCGCAAAGAATGCGCCCGAGTCGCCGCGTGCACTGCCTTTTATTGTGTGACTCCCTCTATTCTCCTGCCAGCTCAGAAGGAATCTCTAAGACTATATTATAGGAACATTGCAAGTAAATAATATCGTGTTCTAGATTTACTGCTCAAATTTAGTGCTGCCATCTAGTGAGCTAATGGATAAACTCATGGATCTTACTTGAATGAGGCAACTTGACTTATTGACTGACGTGACTCTTTGTACTCTGTCCAATACTTTCATTCATTCATAAAGAAACTAGCTTGATTTGCTTGTGTGAGTAAATTGTTAGGATTTGTACAGCACACATGTATGTAGTCAGTCGAAATTAAACCATCATTAGAACCACACGCATTTTCCTTGCAAATATCCAAAATATTCAAAATTTAACCTTAAGTCAGTGAACATATGGTCCAAACGAGCCGTGATCGTGCATAGTCCAAGCAGCCGGCCGGCGAGCGTCGAATACAATGGGGCCCGCATTCCTCAACAGATAAGAAGTACTAAAACTGAGTGTTTTGTGCGATTTATACAAAGTTTTGAAGATTCAAGTTTTAAAACATTATTTACTACGATTCATTAACGAAGAATATCTTGAAAAATGGCTGAAATAACACCGGAACAAGATAGTTATTTAAGTGTTTTAGAAGATAAGGCGTTGATGTTGCAAAAAAAAACCCAGACAAATCTGAAGAAATGTCCGAAGTCTAGATTGAGCGTAGGATACCTAAAAGCGCGACTAGAAGTGTTAGAAGACAATTGGCAAAGATTCCGAGATACCCACGAAGCTCTTATTAAATGTACACCTAGAGAAAAACGGGACAAATTACCGTATTTTACGAATGAAAACTTTTATACATCGGAAGACATTTACTTGGTAATTAAGGCTGAGATACTAGACATTATGAGTAAATTGGAGTCAACTCCACGTTCTGAACATAATACGAGCACTAGAACAAGTATGGATAATACATTATCAGCAGTTAGACTACCTAGGATTCAACTGCCGACTTTCTCAGGCAGGTACGAGGAATTTCCTACTTACGAAGATTTGTTTACATCGATGGTACATACCAATGCTTCTTTATCAGACGTACAGAAACTACATTATTTAAAGTCAAGCATAAGTGGAGAACCCGAAGCGTTATTAAGGCACATACAGATAACGGATGCGAATTATACTCAGGCATGGGAATTATTAAAAGGCCGTTATGGAAATAAAAGAGTTATATCCACCTCAGTTTTCAAACGACTTTTTTATCAAAAGAAAATGGTCAACCAGTCAGCTACACATATTAAGACATTATTGGATACAACAAGTGAGTGCCTTAATAGTCTAAACAATTTGGGTATATGTACAGAATCATGGGATACAATAATTATTTTCCTCGTAGTGCAAAAGTAATACACTGAAGATACAGTCCACTAAATTGATTCGTTGTTTTAATGTTGTTCATTTACATTCTGTTGTATTGAGTGAAATCTGTTATATTCAAATTTGTAATTAGATGTAAAACTATTGTTTTGGTGGGCGGTATGTCCAATACTTTCATTCATTCATAAAGAAACTAGCTTGATTTGCTTGTGTGAGTAAATTGTTAGGATTTGTACAGCACACATGTATGTAGTCAGTCGAAATTAAACCATCATTAGAACCACACGCATTTTCCTTGCAAATATCCAAAATATTCAAAATTCAACCTTAAGTCAGTGAACATACTCTATACTGTAGCATTGTGTTACAATCATTTACCTTGTGTATGACGATTAAATTCTTCTTTTTGTACACAGAAAAGTTTCACAAATAAAGTTTATTACAAGGAAAATGTACAAAGGCGTGATAGTTGGTAAGGAATTTTCAATTTCAATTATGATTATTTGTTTTAAGATAAAGAAGAAGTAACGATTAAGTGAAGATTTAATTGTCTCAGTAATCTTCAGGGAGGTCATTTTCTTTCTTTCCAGGAGCACCACGTGAGGACGCGTGTATTTTTCAAGATGGCCGTGTCGAGGATTAAGAAGCGTACCTGGGCAATCTCCGTAAAGATTGGTCGCCTTGGCCAAAATAGGGTAGCAGATCATCTTCATCATTTTAGATTTGATTATCAGTAATCTTTGCTCTCCGCGCCAATTGTATCGGGCGATCTTGTGACTAATCAAATGGGCTTATTAGTGGGTGTGACACATTGCCATTTTTTGGATCACTTGTGGTTCTCCATTCATCATCATCATTTATAGCCCTGAGAAGTACACTGTTGGACATAGGCTTCTCCCAACAACCTCCACTCCGACCGGTTGGAAGCAGCCTACATCCAACCGACGCCCGCGACCTTGGCCAGGTCTCTCCATTAGGGTTGATCATTTATTTGAACTTTATTGAGGGCAACTTTTTTTTTTTAAATGTCTTTTGGTTAAAATTATATTTAAAGGTCATTATCTAAGGTGTAATTAAACGAACTAAACCATTTCTGTCCTGAAAATATGGAAAAAAAAGTCGGAATATTTTCAGTGTTTTCAGACTCAGAATCATGGTCTGAAGTCATGGTATAAATCAGCGGCTTAGGCTATATAAAAAAAAAATCCAGTCATCCCACAAACTTTGCTCACTTTCTTGACAACCGTAATCTTTGGAGAAATGAAACAAAAAAAAATGAGTGACCTCTTCTTTCGTTGTCCTAGCTGCTGCAAGACCAAAATCCTTTCATTATTTCTGACATTAATATAATCTATCATCTATATCTATAGGTATATGTATATAAAATTATTTACCCTGAATGACCGACACGAATCAACGCACAGCCTAAACCGATGATCGTAGACATCTGAAACTTGGAGGGTGTGTTCTTTGTATAAACTAGGCATCCAATAAGGCATTTCTCGAAATTATACCCCTAAGAGGGTGAAACAGGGGGGAAAATTACATGAAATAACGTGATTATTTGGTACTACTTCAAATTTTATATCAATTATGGGAAATACAATATTAGTGTTGCTCTAAAATCATACCTTGAGGAACTATTAGTGAAACGCAACAGTTTCAATACTTTTTGTCAACTAGTTTTCGAATATGCCGATTAAATGTTGATGCCCTTGATGGTAGAGGGACTCTTCATACCATGGTAATATGCATGACCTGCCTGATGAGCCTTACACTGTATCTTGTAAGAAACTCGAGTAGGATTCGTATTAACTCCAAAATTCAGCAAAAACTGTAGAATAATTAGGTCTTTACATACAATAATTATGGTGTAAAACATCACAATAGCAATAGAGCAGTATTCTATAATTTTTACTTTTACCCTCACTCCATAGTTTGTTTAAAAAATTATATATGTATTTTGTAGCTAGTTAATTTCCCTACAAATTTTTTTCTTACACTTGTTTTCCTAGATCAGGCCACTAGACTAATTTCGAAAAAAAAAAAAAAAACGATGATTTTTATTTTTATTTTTTTTTTGTCCTAGAGATAAAATTTAAACTGTGAGTTAAAGGAAATTTCATTATCTACGACATGTTCATAGCTCTTTTCTAGCTAAAATGTACTTCAATGAAATTATAAGCCATAATGTAAGAAAACTGCCGTTTTTTCAATATGGCGGCGGGCGCGGAGGGTTGGAATTGTGCATTTTTAATACCCACTAACCATCCTAGACAACATACCAAAAATTCAGAATTACCGAATCGTATGTAAAGTAGAACTCCTCTATTCACTGGACTATGCACGTAATGCACGGAAAGAGATGCGGTTATCCATTTTACATACCGAAAGCTATATAGTATATATAGCTAGTATGTAGTACATACAGGTGTTGCCACCCTTAACGAAGGGTACGTGCTCTATATATCAAATAAAGTAAGTTTATGCCAAAAAAAATTCTGGGAAACGATGTGAATTCTTTTGTTTTTTTTTTAACTCCATAGAGCGAAATTTATAGTGATCAGTGTTTATGCCAGTTTTTCATAGACAGATATTAATTATTTCTCGTGAAAAAATCTTGTTTCAAGCGGAAATGAGCATTTATGCAGAAAAACGCAGTCTATTTACTAAACTTTGAACCCTAATATTTTGGAAACCAGACACTTCCCAGGTATGCTTCTATGGAGAAAAATGATCGTGATGATGAGATTCTGTAGTTTTTGGGAACGTTGTCGACCAAAAATCACCCTGTATATAAGGTCTACCAAAAAGTAGTGATTATATTTTGACATGAAACTAGGTAGGTAAAAAAGTGAAAAAAAATCAGCTGTTCCATATAATGTTGAATAATTACTACACTGAAATGTATGGAACAGCAGATTTTTTTTACTATTTCGGAGTTGGTCCCATAATGAAAGTTGTTTCTTTTTACCTAGGTACCTAGTTTCATGTGAAAAGATAATCACTCCTTTTTGGGAGATCTTATAGTATATAGATAAGTTCAGTTTTACGTACAATGATAGTTAAATTTTTATTAACTTTACTAATATTTATTTGCAATAATAACTAAACCTACGTAAAAAAACTAGAGCTACAAAATAAAATAAAATTTACAAATAGAAGATAAGTTCAGTTTTAATATGTAAAACTTCAACTGTCTATGGTGTCCATCATCAGACCTGTAATGTCACTTATAACCCATATGCAAAGTTCTCATCAATAGAAATGAATTAAAGCTAAATACAAGGTTAGGTTATGTTAGCTACTGGTAAAACATTAAGGAGTTCCCTTCTGTCAAAGGACATCTTCATCATCAGTCCTGTAATAAAAGTTACAGCCTATCTAGGTGTAAAGTACTCATTAAATCAAATTAATCAAGCCAATACGGCCGATTGGTGTAGTTGGTAGTGACCTTACCTGCGACGCCATAGGTCCTAGGTTCGAATCCCGATAAGGGCAAACATTGATATGATGAATATTGATGTTTGTTTCCGAGTCATGGATGTTTTTATACTTATACCTATTATAGAAACATCTATGTTTTTACTCGTATATACCGTTCCTTAGTACCTACGAGACACAAGACCTTATGGATCTTAATGAGGGACTAAGTTAATGTTTTGTGAAGTGTGTGATATTAATTTACTACTACTAGGAAGGAAAAAAAAATGTTGAAATTATCCGGGATAAAAAGTAGCCTATGTTTTAATCCGGGGTGTCACCTAACTCCATACCAAATTTTATTAAAAACGCTCCAGCTTTTTTTTGCTATTTGGCTACGGAACCCTAATAAAAGAAAAAGCGGCCAAGTGCGAGCTGAACTCGCCCATGAAAGGTTCCGTATCAAGCAGCAAGTAACATAATATCTCATCAAAAACATAAATGTGAAAATGAGAGCCAAGTTCCAACGACAAAAAAAGTGATATCTAAATGGGTGCCAAGTTCAATGGTCAGTCCTGAAATTTATTTATAACAACATAAATATAATTTCTTCTTATAACTTAGGATAATATATTATAGCCTGAGGTCTGATTTGGCTAGTTCTCATATACGAATTATATTATACCCTGATGCAATACTGACTCGTTGAACCTACTTAAAAGAAAATAGAACTTGATAACGCATTCTAATACTCCAGTAGCACCATCTAGTTTACTAAATAGTACTTAATTTTGTATGGGAAGAACAATTAATGCAAAATATACCAGTTTCAGATTTTTCCCTTTCTGTTCACGTAATTACCTATCTGTATGCTAAATTTGAAATTTCTAGGTCATCTGGAACTGGGTTAGGGTTTTGATCTATAGGTCAGTCAGTGATAAAATTGATGATTTTTGGACGTTAATATCTAACTAACCGTTTGAGAAGTGTTTATGAAATTAGGAGCACATTTCAATTGCAAGACTCAATATGTGAGCCAAATTTGACAAGTTTACATGAAACAGTTTTTGAATTATGAGGGTGTCAAAAGTGGCTCCAAGTGGTTCGTGTAAAATTACTCACGGTGCTGCTCGCCAGTTCTGCTAGCAGGAACTTTGGCTTGACACGCTACCGCGTGTCTAGATAAAAGTTCTTATTGCGGTTTACGATTCATGACGTATTAAAAAAAACTACTTAAGTACTCGATCTCGTTCAAACCAATTTTCGGTGGAAGTTTGCATGATATATATTATATATATATACTAGTGGACGCCCGCGACTTCGTCCGCGTGGAAATTGAATTGTAGCTTATATGACACGTTTGTCGGTTTACCAAAGCAGCGCCATCTATTGATTACTTACTCAACCAAGTCGAAAGGTATAACAGACAAATAATTAGCAATAAATTAAAATTGCGACTATAATTTGAGATTTAAACTATCCTATCTCTCAAGTTGGATCGAACTGCACATGGTGTGCGAATTTTATTATAATCGGTTAAGTGGTTTAGGAGTCCATTGAGGACAAACATTGTGACACGAGATTTATATATATTAAGATATATATATATATATATATTATATTAGATTTTTTTTACATCATATATATTTTTACCCGACTGCGCGACGTAAAGGAGTGGTAATGTGTAATAACAGCCAATGTATTTATTTGATTGGTATGTGTATATGTATGTTCCTTTGAAGCACTATACAGACCAAACGCCTCGGCCGATTTTTATGTTTCACACGTCAATCGATTCCTCTTAATCCGGCGAGTGTCACTAAAGACATGACGTTTATGAAAATCCAATATGGCGACTACTGGACGCCATTTTGTGAAAATGAAAAAAATTAAAGTCGACAAACTATATCGAGTGGGGTATCGTTGAATAGGTATTTAAAAATTATTTTAAGATTTCTCTCAACATTTTTCGATTCGACTAACCGTTTAGGATCTATATCGATTGAAAATTGCGTAACAACCATTCTCACATAAAGTTTTTAGACAACGGCAAGACGAAAACTTCTTGCTGCCAAGCATGTCGAGCGTGTTTCTTGAAGGCTACCTATTAGTAGCTATACTCGTATTAACTTAAAAGTATAAAATAAAACCATGATTTAAAAAATCAATTATATTTTTATTTTCTTCTATAGTATTCATTCCATAATAATATTATAGAATTCTAGACCACCGGACATCTAAGTGCTTGTTTTCATTTTTCAGTTTTATTTATATTATTACATAGTTTGGTTCTTTTTTACGCAGTCGGGTTTTTTGATTTTTTAAATTATTTATTATGTACATAGTTTAGTCCTTTTTTACGCAGTCGGGTTTTTTGGATTTTTTAAATTATTTACTTTTATCATTCTCTAATTTTAGAAGCTACAGGGGGTGACACACATTTTACCACTTTGGAAGTGTTTCTCGTGCAAACTATCCAGTTACCAAAAAAAATGTTATTAGAAACCTCAATATCATTTTTTAAGACCTATCCATAGATATCCCACACGACGTATGGATTTTATGAAAAAAAATTGTTGAGTTTCAGTTCTCAGTATGGGGAACCCCCAAAATTTATTATTTTTACCCGACTGCGCGACGCAAAGGAGTGGTAATGTGTTTAACAGCCTATGTATGTATGTATGTATGTTTGTATGTTCCTTTGAAGCACTACACAGACCAAACGCCTGGGCCGATTGTGAAGATTAAAAAAAAAGTCAAGAAACTATATCAAGTATCAACTATATCAAGACAACAGCAAGACGAAAAAAGACGCATATCTACCTTTTATATTTAATTATCACTTTCCCAGATGGTTTGCTGGAAGAAATCTCTTTCAGAGATAAGCACGCCTTTGTACATTTTCTTTCATAATTTCTGTCTGTATGTAATTGTATGTGTACAATAAAGAATAAGAATAAGAAAACTTCTTGCGCCTGAACATGTTGGGCATGTTTCTTGAAGGCTACCTATTAGTAGCTAATATTAACTAAAAAGTATAAAATAAAAAAACATAATTTAAAAAATCCAAAAACCCGACTGCGTAAAAAAGAGCCAAATTATCCGACAGCCAAGCTAATATTTCAATGGATCCTGGCTGTTCAGTTGTTATATAGTATTCATTCCATAATAATACTATAGAATTCTAGACCACCGGACATCTAAGTGCTTGTTTTCATCTTTTCAGTTTTTTTATTATTACATAGTTTGGCTCTTTTTTATTGTTTCTATTTTTATATGCTCTGGGAGTGAAAAAATAACGTGTAATACTACAGCTGCTTCTCTTCCCGGGCATACTGTACAAGCCAGTAGAGGGACAAGGGGTCTTGGTGTTTTGTAGGCGATGGGCTGACTACCTGTCACTACTAACCGAACTTGTACATCTCAACTATACCCTAAAAATTGGTCAGAAGTGGCACCATGTGGTTCTATCGGCCCATAGTGCTCTGCCTACCCCGTAAGGGATAAAGGCGTGATTATATGTATGTATGTATGTTTCTATTTTTGTGTGAAAATCTTAATGCGGTTCACAAAATACATCTACTTACCTAGTTTCAATAGTATAGTTCTTATAGTTTCGGAAAAAAGTGGCTGTGACATATGGACAGACAGACTGATATGACGAATGCATAAGGGTTCAGTTTTTTGCTATTTAGCTGCGGAACCATAATAACCAAAAGCATTTATATACGGTCGAATTGACAACCCTCCTCTTTTTTTTTGAGGACGGTTAATAAAATAAACACTATGTAAACAATTGATTTATTTCGTTTCTATCAAAAGAAATTCGACTTATCTTCGATCACGTCGTTTCATCGTATAAACTATGGTAGTAATAATAATACTATGTACAAGTGCGGCGAAAATGCGCCTCAATGCCAGATGCTGGCATAAGTGCGCGAACGCTGGTGTAAATAGTGCTAATTCAGCGCTCAGAGACACAGCACTGACGTAATAACTCTCCAGCGACCAAAAGCGCTCATGGCTAGTACGGTTCAGAATCTGCGAGCCCTTATTCAATGCTATTATTTTTAACATAACGCCGGGATAATAGCGCTAACTAGCTGTGATCGAGGCCAGCGCTAGGTCGTGCGGCTGCGGCCGGTTAGGCTTGGCTAGCACGGCTCGGCTCGGCTAACGCGGCTCGCCTCGTCTAGGGCGGCGCCGGCTTTAGGTAGCGCAGTACGGCTCGGCCAGCGCGGCTCGCGCGCCTCCGGGTAGGCTCGGTTAGGTGACTCGGCTCCGCTAGCGCGGCTCTCGTGGCGGCGGCGGGCGCGGCTTGGCCGTGGCGTAGGCGATCTCGGACAGGCGCACGTCGATGGGCGCGCGCTCGTCGTACAGCGTGGGCGCCTGCAGGATGATGCCGGCCGAGCCCACCACCACAGCCAGCGTGAAGATCCACAGGAACAGCCGGTCCAGCACCATCGCCACGTACTTCCAGTCCTCCTTCACCTGCGGCAGAAGGAACACGATCAGTCCCGCGCGGCTCACACGGCGCACGGCGTCACGGTGTCTCGGTACTGACCCGCGTGGAGTCCTCCTCCTTGCGCGTCTGGTCGGCGATGTAGTTGATGCCGTCGATGGCCTTGTGTAGCTCGGGGCAGCGGTGCCAGCGCCGCAGCGCGCCGCACAGCGCGCCCGCTTCCGCGCCGTGCAGCGCGCACGCCGCGCCCCCCGCACCCGCGTCCTCCTCGCCCTCCGCGCACTCCCAGCGCGCCTCCGCCGCCGCCAGCGCACCGCTGCAAGGCGCACGGTCAGTCTCTGCACATATACGTACCCAGCACAGACACACGCGCTACACACAGATACTCACAAGCGGGAGCGGTGCGGGTCGGGGCGGTAGTGCGGGCGGCGCATGACGAGCAGGCGCGGCAGCACGTGGATGAACACGCGCCGCACCCACGGCGCCATCGTGTGCGTCTGCGGGGAACGGAAGTGCACGTTCAGCACCACCACCGTCACGCAGATGCTGAAGCAGTACACGGTTCCGACATTATATTGATATCGAATTAATCAGAATTGTGTGCCTTTTGATGAAAAAGGTTTTCATTTAATTTGTATATGTCAAACACGTCAGCCTTCAGCAGTCTACTGCAGGACATAGGCACAACACAGGGTCATAGAGGGTTTTTACCAAGTCACTACGCTGGGTAAGCGGGTCCACCTTCCGGATACCCTTTATTGTCTCTTAGATACCCGCCTACGGGCAGTAATGAAGTGGTATTATACTACTTTGCCAATACCACACGGCAATTTCAGATTGATTTACATTTCCTTTAACAGTAAGTTCTCACCTGAAAGTATCGAGGATCATGGTAAATAGCACGAACTTGCCGAGAAGCGGCACCACCAGCGATGTCGGAGGGATGATCTCTGCCAGAAGCAGGAAGAACACCGTGAGTGAGAGCAGGATGGAGATACTCAGTGACACTTTTTCGCCACTGTCCGAAGGTAAGTAGAACACCTACCAATACAAGCAAATATAAGTTTTACTTCAACTTGAGGATAAACCTCATTATCGATTTTAATTAAGTGTAATACTGACCAGTACGGTGAGAAAAGAGATGCCCATACAGGGTATAATTAGGTTGACGGTATAGAATAGAGTCTTTCGGCGCATTGTGATATTAAACGTAATGTCGAGGTAAGGCTCGTCACAACATGTGTAGAACTTCTCGTTCCTGCAAAAGAGTAGAAAAGGAGATGAGTGAGAAGTACTCAGGTACCTAACAGAGGAGTAAGGAAAGGAAAGTGGTACGAACCTTACGGCAGGAACCTCGAGGATGTCCCACTCGACGGACGTGTAGAACTCGGACAGGTCCACCCCGAGCTCCACCACGTTGGTGCCGCGAACCTCGTCGATGTGGCGGAGATCCACCTGTGGGTAGCCGATGTTAGTAAAGGTTTACTGGCCAATAATATGTGACTACTACCTTGACTTACGTACCTGAAAACCATCGTATGTCCATGAGCCAAATTTCATGACACAAGTTTGCTGGTCGAAGGGGAAGTACTCGACGTCAATCTCACAGGAAGACTTGTAGATGGCGGGCGGACGCCACTCCACGCGCCCTGTGTAATTCAGGGTCGCCTTCGTCGCAAGTGTCACCTCAAAGTTTCCATCGGCACTGCCAAAGTAAATAAATACTCAGTTGGATAGAACCTAATGTGAATTTCAAAAGGAATGAGCGCGAACTAGTTACTTGACTCCTTTTCACATTGAGGTAAGTTGGGCTAGTTTGGCAAGAAAAATGTTTGAAAGAATAGCACTAACTTGTTGTAGAGTACGATGTCGGGGCGCCAGATGTGGTCAGAGGGCACATGCAGCATCTCCACACCACCGTACTCTCGCGGCTCCCATGACAACTTATAGTCATACCAGCTCTGAAACAGATAACATGTAGCCTGCATTCACACCTTAAAATATTAAGAACAAACTCAGTTTGCGTGACTTTGCGTGGGGAGAGACTCACCTGTTCTACCCATAAGTTAGTGGTCATAATTTGGTTCTTGAGATTCTGGAAAAGAAATAGATTAAGGTCAGTAGGCACGAGTAGCGGGCTCGGTGTAGACACGTATGACGACTACAGTCAGCCGGTACTCACAACATCGATGAGCTGGCTGAGCTTGAGCTTGATGCGCACGGTGAGCGCATCGCTGACGTTGAGGACGGGCCGGACCAGCTTGTTGTAGTTGCTCAGCAGGTCGTCGTACAGGCGCTTGGCGTCCGGGTTGCCGCCGCACTCTGCGGGACGAGCGGGGTAAGTGTCGGGGCGGGACGGGCGGCGGGCGCGGGGTTCGCAGGTGGCGGCACACTCACCGGCTAGCAGCAGCGCCAGCAGCAGCGCGCAGGCGGCGGGCGGCGGCGCGCGCGGCATGGCGCGGGGGGCATGGCGTCACCGCATCGCGTCGTGTCGCTCGCACGCGCCGTCCCGCTCGCACTTGCCAAGCCGCGGCGCCCGGGCTCTTTGGCCCCGAGCCCCGAAGATGACCAGCACTGCAATAGAATATCGCTTTTACTTTCTCATATCGATGTGACAATAGCAATACACCTCTATTCTGTTTATCAAAGCAGTTTGCAGAGACTCAGAGGAGGGTATTTTAAATAAGTTTCCTTCAGAGACTATTTATATATATGAGAACATATTGTGCTAAAATAATGTCACTGCCACTAAACCCAAGCTATAGTTAAAATGAAATACCTAAGGTTAAATGAATCGTAGCGATAATATTAGTTCGTAATTCTTTAATTTTACAATTCTAATACCCCTAAAATAGTACTAATCTGGAGCACAAAACATATTTCATGAAAAAACATTTTTACAATGAACTGAATCTAGCTTTGCGACAGCGAATGACAAATAAATTGAAGATTATGAAGATAAGAAGATATTGAAGATAAGATAGTACTGTGAGTATAGTACACTGGCATTTATAAAATGGAGTGACTACTACCTAAGTTATTATTAGTTACGTGTGACAATAATTTTATCCTCCACTTTTGTCCCCAACTGAATATTATTTATCACATTAACAGTAAAATTTGCATTGTGCACCTTGCATTATAGAAAAACACAGTAATTTTAATGTGTTTTCTGAACAGGAAAATGCCGGTAAGTGCCAGTGAGGTGCTTTACATAGGGATATTATTTGATTAAAACAACTTTATCTATTGCAGTTATCTACAGTCAAGCGTCTATAGATATATACCTATATTTGATAATTTGTTAAGTATGTATCTCCGTTTAGGAATAATATTGTTTTGTGGTTTGCAGAAAAATACGATATTACTTCTTTTGGGACTGTCTGTCTATCTTCATATAAAGAGGAATCTACCATAATCTGTATTATGTATACATGTTTATATTTTAATTAATCAGTTTTCTGGTGAACCGGTGGACTGAGTGCCTTTCCTCTACGAGTATTAGTCGGATCGTATTCGTGACCACGTTATACGCATTTGTCCAAAAATCTCAGAATTTCACGTTTACGATATCGTAACTGCCGGAACTTAAATTCCGCCAGTGAGAAGTAATTTCGAAATACACACAGGTGATTATTTTTTAGATAGAAAAACGTTCGCACTCCCAATTCAAGCCAAGTTTACAGCCAAGTATAAACTTCCACGTTATCGAGTTTAAACTTGTCGTCCACCTACTGAAAAGTAGTTGTGGATGATGAGGTAGCGACACTAGAACGAGAAGCTTATATTGCGTTTTTAGACGAATCCAGAGTCTTGAATTGAGCGACTGTTTAATGGCAATCATAATGTTTCATAAAAAATTGCATTAAAATAGCATGACAAATATATGTGAGAAACAAGCAATGAAAATAAGCGAAGACGACGTCGCGAGATTTTTGGCACCTGCCAACTCTGCATACAATATGTGCAGTATAATGCAATTTCTCGATGCGTGGTCGTGCATTACCTATAGTTCGTAACCTGCTCTGAAGATGACCGTATTTTTCATTGCTATTATTGGCGTTTTGTTTCCATGCACAATGAACAATGAGACACAATTATTTTTGGCGAGCCGCTTATATTCCATTATCTGTAGATCGGATTTATCGCTTTATCCCTGCACTTTATATAGCAATGTGTACACTCCGAATGCAAACGTGATCAAGGTAACTAAAGGTATTTAATATCAATAACTCATTTGACTAATTTGTTTCAATATAAAAACTTTTCTGCCAAAATAGTGGGTTTTTGCTTCCATAATTAGGGTGAATTTAAATCAGTTAATAAAAACAATCGAAGAAACTTCTGCAATGACTTTAGTAGTATAAAAAATACAAAAACTAAAATTGGTTATTTTATTGCTATAGGTAATGGAGGATTGTGGAAATGCAGTTTACTTTTATTTTACCATACTATAACACGAATAAGAAACACCCCAATTTTATTAAGTACCTGAAAAATTTAACAACAGATTTTCTAATTTGCATGCGTTTATTGATTCTTAGTTGTTGATCCTTGGGTATACATTTTAAATCGGTAATCAAGCTAGTATGATCGTGAGTAGAGTTCGAGGTAATTACACTTTACTGGAACAGCATATCCCTCTCAGAAATCCAAGTTAATGCGATGTGAAATAATGTTATTAGATTAGTTTATTCGCGTTTTGTGAGGCAATTTGAAGGGCACAGATTAGTGACTTATAGGTCTGGTTAATTTATTTGGTTTCTACTCATAGGTTTTGCAACTATGGATACTTAGGTAGTAGAGGTGTGTAGAGTATCCTGTTATATATCTGAGGGTACGACGGTGCTTCCGCCAAGATGAGCCACTTATATCAGGGTGTAACACGAGGGGTGTGCAAAATGTTATAATGCGAAATGTACACAATAGACAATCCATCTAAAAAATGAGAGTCGAAATCACATGTTTGTTTTCCAGATCCAGGACATTTGGAGAGATTCCTATTCCTAAACTTCTCAGAAATTCTCACACAATCATGAAAAACGTTTAATTTTGAGTATGAAATGGTATGGACAACTAAAGTCTCTTTCTTCATAGCATTATTACACAGCCCCCTAGCATGATCACGTATCGTGGATATCGTATCTTACGATACCTGTGCGGGGACAACCATAAACAGATATTAAAAAAGTATTTTCTACAACAATGTAAAACTGGTTCAACATGTAACGAAGAAGACGTAAACGTCTAACTAATGGGTATAATAATTATGTTCGTTAATTGAGTGTTATATTCTCGATCTTTATGTGGTAACTGTCATACTCGCGACATGGGGAACTGGGCAATGCTTCAATAGAATAGAAAGTAAGTAGTATTAATAAGTACTTAGATATAGGTGGTGGGGGACAAGTGTCACGCATAAACCACCCAGGGATTATGTGACCCTTCATTAAAATTGTAAAAGAACCTATATTATATAATAAATAAATAATAATAATAATATCGTATCGTCTCTATACAAAATTCAACATGGCGGTTATATTTATCGTATTTTGACAGGCTAATAATAGTAATAGAGACAAGAAATTACCAAAAATACATCATAAAAACCCGCAACATAGTTGATACCTGCCGCAGATGTAATAGTGCATCAGAAACCATACAACACATCACAGGAGCCTGTAAATCTATAGTTTAAACTGAGTACAAGCACAGACATGACCAGATTGCCAACATCATTCACCAAAAACTTGCACGAAAATACAACCTTACCCAACAACCAGCAACACCATACTATAAATACACGCCAGAAACTATACTTGAAAACACTTCCTACAAACTATACTTTGATAGAGCCATTCTTACCGACAAAACCATACACTACAATAGACCAGATATAACTTTTATAGACAAAGAAAATAAAACTGCACAACTTATAGACATCGCAGTACCAAATACACACAATTTACAAGCAATTATCTCCGAAAAATGAAACAAATATGTGAAACTCAAAGATGAAATATCCAGGATGTGGAAGCTACAAAAAGTTGTAATAGTACCCATAGTTATCTCCACTACTGGAGTTGTCCCAAAACAATTGCGATCATCGTTAAAAACTTTAGATCTCCTAGTAGCTACCTATATGACTTTACAGAAAGCCGTCATGTTAAATACCTGTCGTATTACACGAAAATTTTTACAGTTACAAAATACCGAATCATCAGATGTAAACACTGTGCACTTGGCTTAGGCCCGTGTACAGTATAAAACCGGCGGTAAAAGCTGAGTAGATTAATTTCTAAAAACAACCATAATAATAATATAAATTTTATTTCAGAAAATTGATTTCCATATTTGTATTAGTAAAAGTCTTAACCTATGTTAGTAAGTAATTGCGAACATTACATAATTAAATTGAATTGATGAAATTATATGAAAAAGTAACTGAAACAAATAAAATAAATCAATTTAAATTAAACTAAATCAGATCTAAATGAAATTAAAATCCCAACTAATATTATAAATGCGAAAGTAACTCTGTCTGTCTGTCTGTCTGTCTGTTACGCTTTCCCGCTTAAACCTCGCAACCGATTTTGATGAAATTTGGTACAGACAATCTTTAGACCCTGAGACAGAACATAGGCTACTTTTTATTTCGAAAAAAAGGGATGAAGGGGTTGAAATAGAGGTTGAAAGTTTGTATGGGATTTCTTAATCTGATAAGAAAGGATATTCTTACGCAAGGAATGACAGCAATTCTGACGCGGACGAAGTCGTGGGCGGCCGCTAGTAAATAATAAAAATAAAATAAAACAAATTAAAAATAAATTAAATAATTAAAAGTTGCACCCATTCCACCATAAAAATATTATACACCAATACTGGTCCCTATTATGTAAATGTCGATAAATCAGTTTATCATATCATGTTTCGCAGGTCATGCTACTTGAGCAGATATTAATTCAGTGATATATTTTTATTGCACTATTATGACGTGAAATATACCCTGACCTTGCAGTGTATGTGATAACTATTCAAACCTATACAGGGTGTAACAGAAAGGGTATGTTAAGCGAAAAGGTATGTAAATAGCCCATTATTGAGAACCTATTCCCAAAATTTGAGACTCGAAATCACATGTTTATTTTTCAAGATTGTATTCCTGAGTTGTTTAGGAATTCTCCATACTATCTGGAAAAATAAACATGCGATTTCGACTCTCAAATTTTGTGGGTAGGTTCCTTTTAGTGGGCTATTTATATAGCTTTTCGCTTAACATACCCTTTCTGTTATACCCTGTATAGTGCAGAGTTCTCTCGTCCTACATTTAGAGGATTGTCTGAACGTTAACAATTGAGGACTTTTTCTTGATTGTTACGTTGAGAATAAATAACATTTGATTAGAAGGCGTTTAGTGCATGTATTATAGCTTTCCAAAATGTTCTTTTTGCTATGTTTTTCTTGAAACTAAATTAATAAACCCATTCTTCTTTCGATACTTAATTTTTCTTCTATATTACAAAACGTTTTTCGTTTAGGAAAAGAAAAACAACATAAAAAACAGGAAACATGGTACTCGTAAGTATGGTAATTATCATCCGACATTTTAAAAGGATTCCAATAAAATCTAACCAAAAGTGAACAACGGCAATTTTAAACAACATCCACAACATTTTAATCACAACATATTAACTAAATCAGGGAGCTGATAAGCTCTATATTTTGCTGTAGAGAATTGTAAGGAAACGCAACATGCACTACAAAATCTTCACAATAGATTTACGTATGATGAATGGTAAGGGAATTTTGGAAATTTACACAGCATAAAACAAACTGCTAAAATGCACTTTCGACAGTCGAAAATCCTTTCCAACGTAACTAGTGTTGAGGGTAGTCAATAATCATTGTTATCACTTATCAGAACTGCAGTAGTGTGGACCTACCACTCGTATCGTGCACCGAGTAGCGTGCGCGGCGGTAAGGGACTATCGTGTCGGGCGCGGCTAGCAGGCCGGGCCGGCGCCTAGCGGGCGCATCGCGGACACGTGCGGCGCGGGGCGGCGCCGGGGACTCACTGCGGGCTGGCGGTCGGAAGCGCGGCGGGCTCGGCACTGCCGCCGCCCGACCCGCACCGCACCGCCCCGCCCCGCCCTGCCCGCGCCCCAGCGCGCGCACCGACACGCTAGATTGACTACTTTGTGCGATTTCGCGCCTACTCACTCACGAAACGTTCGAAACTACTGTGTTACCTCCTCTGTGCATGCGAAGCAATTACCGAGCTCCTTCGACGCAGCAGACGGTTAAATTGAAACGGTCTGGGAACGAACTTTAGTCTTTATCTTTAATTTATAAAGATTGGCACATTGTTGGTTTGTTAACCGTCATAGAGCGGACTGTGCTCTCGTTATCAAGTTAGCACTAAAGGTGGTTTCCCAAGGTCGACTAGCGCTCGACAGAGTGTCGTCGTAAAGAGCGGCCGAGCGGCAATCAGGCGAGAGTGTGGAACTGCTCCAGCGCTCTTGAGCCGCTCCACACACTCGTCTCTGATTGCCGACATTGTACGAGAGAACCTGTGCTCTAGTACTAGATCTTCGGAGAAACTTACCAAATCCGTGTTCAAGTTGTTCCTTCCTTAAGCTTTAGCGTACTTTTATTCATAGGTGTGATACTGTTGCAAGCTCAAAAAAGGCAGTACGTACTAGAATTACCTATAAGACACGACACACATTTATTCAATGAAAAATTAAACAATAAACTTAAGGCATCCAGTTATACATAACCTTTCGCATCATACGAGTATATCCCATATGGATAGTTAGAGAGTACAAATCTGCATTTAGCACGTTCCAAACCATAGATAACAGAAACACAGGAGATGGGCCGCTAAGCGCACTTAGTTTGAGTTCTGATGTAAGCAGCTATAAGCCACACTTACATTGACATCTAAATAATAACACAAATTACACCCAACATTGATAAATCTCTGACACTCACACATTTAAGGCGGTACTCTCATTGGCGCGCACACATTGCTATCTACTGTGTAAGTACGCGCCTCAGTATAGCAAATACATTCAACAAATATCACACGTACGCTAGTGATTGACTGTCGATAAATTTGTTATCGAGCACTTGCGTTGTTGCACATCGCGAACAATTTAGGCTTTAGTAGCTGGTCACAATACAATTTTAAACATGTTTTTACTTAGCTTCATCTTAAAATTCAACCTACTTTTTCTACTTCTCGTTGTCCGATTGAGCTTAGATTTTGAGTTGCATTACAGTCACAAAAGTATGAGGTCACAAATAAAAGGTTATTTTTCTTGAAGGGATAAAGAATAAAGTAAATTCGTAGCGGAGTCTTTAATAAATTAGTACGGTATGTAAATGTTCGATGGAAATAAAAAACTATAATAATATGCTTATTGGTAGTCATTTATTATCTACATTTAACAAAATATTCTGAAATATTTAAGACTCGATAACACAAAGTAGGTTATAGTAACTATTTTACAGTTAAATAATATTTTTTTATATTATAATTTTAAAAAATATTTATTAATAAGAAACACAAAAATAAAGAAAGTTGACTTTGCACACATCTACATTAATTTAGGTACTTTGTTACACTAATAATAATAATAAGTAATTCACCATTGTTTTACATAAACATAATATTTTTTAAACTCTCAAAATTATCTACTTAACATTAGTTATTACTCGTAGGTACTATTCGCGGCAACGTGACGTATCGACAACAAGAAATGACAGGTACAACTCTATGTCAAAGCGCTTAGCAGCGGCCCTGCGCGGGAGCGGCCGATTCAATATGCGCAATTATCATCACTCGGTCAAACTGATTTCAACACCAGGCACGCTACACTTAGCGAGCAATGTATTAGGTTCAATCGTTAGGTTACATATGTCACTCAGTGAAAATTATTTTAACGAAATAAAATGAAATTTGGGTATAAATGCTAGAAAACAAAATTGTTATTGTACTTACCTATGAAAAGTGACCCCTTCAAGTTTATGGTCACTTCGATTCTTGCACACAACCACTGAACAAGCAGGCATTATAAAAAAACACTCCCGTGTGACGCGTTAGGCAATCAAGTCCCGACTGATTGCGTTTTCGCGATGTTTGCCTATTTTGTTCATAGTTCAATTACACCGCCCACGCCCCCACGGCCACTCTATAGATCTCTGTGTTCCAAACATACCTCTTTCGCCTCGTCCTCAATAATTCTTTATACATGCTCGTCGGTTTCAGATGCTCCTTTGATCGTACAAACTCAAGACAACATAACTTAAAACACCATTAAAGTCAAGGATTGCAAAACGTTTAGTTTATCTACAAGTTAATATCAGTCGTTTGCCGAAGCAGTCCGCGCTAATGGGACGTCTCTAGACATGTGATAGCAGATAGAATGCGGGCTTTAACCTATCGGAGTATACGGGGTGATTCGCAACATAACGGGGTGACTCGGGACAAACGACTTACGATACAAACGAGGTGAGATTACCTCCGAGCGCTATCAGTCGCCGCTTTGTGCCGCTTCGACTCGGAAGTCGATAGCGTTTCTACCAATATACTGCTCTTGAATAGATAGGTTTACTATAACCTCGTGAAGATATATCTTTTGTATAGAGTAGAGTAACCTTATAGGATTAAAGATAAACCTTTATTGATAGTACTAACATACTGATCGTTTATTTAGACAGCTTGTTTACTAAACTTCTGCGTTGATGCGGGGCTTCACTAGAATACATCAGTTGCATGTCCTTCCGTACATGTCTCAAGAAACCCAGGAGCGATTTCTCAGCATCATCAGACCTTTTACATCTGATCCCTCTATTCTAAACGTGACTGTAGGATCTCACTCACGATCCTGTAGTTCTGACTTCCTCATGTTTGAGAACACAGTTGTGTGCATTCGTTTATTAAGTTTGTTTACTGTATTTTATCTACATACTAGATAGTATCATGTTTTTTACTTTCTCTTCTTCATCGAATATAGAAAATTTAAAACTTAAGGCCATTACTGATTGGACGTAGTGAAGGTAACAGGGTAAATATCATTAGTACCGGAGGCTGCAGCGCTCGGAGATGAGATTACTGTGAGATTGACAACATGTTTGTAAGATAATGGTCAAGTTTTACCACAATCAATTCGCTAACATTTTCTAAAATATTTTTATTTAACTGTAGCCTCGTTAATACATACACTACATGACTGAACCCGAAATGTGGTAGCCAATACTGCAGGATAATCAAGGAAATACCTACAGGAGGATCTATTTAGATTTGACACTTATTGTGACCGTAATAGACTTGACCTCAATATATCTAAGTGCTTCTATACTACATTTTCGCGTAGGCATATTAATAGCATCGTAACTATGGACTACAGCTTGCGAGGACAGATGATTTCCAGAGTTGATGTGGTCAGGGATCTTGGCGTTAAGTTTGACAGTAAGCTGCTATTTGACAAACAAATCGACAGCATGGTTACCAAATCTGCTAAGGCTCTGGGCTTTATAATGAGAACCGCGTCTAATTTTAAAAGTGTGAATGTCATTAAGATACTGTACTGTGCCTACGTTAGATGCCATTTGGAGTATAATTGTCAAGTATGGAACCCCCAGTACAACGTCTACATATCGCGCATTGAAGGTATTCAAAGGAGGTTCCTTAAGTATCTGGATTTTAAAACTCACCAGAGATCGTTAGACTATAACGATAGATGCAAAAGATACCACTTCTTGCCACTCGAGTTGCGTAGAGAAATTAGTGACTTGCGGTTACTGCATAATATAGCCAATGGGGCAATTGACTGCCCCGAGTTACTTGTGAAAATCTGCCTGCGTACTAACCAGATGGGTCTAAGACAGCGCCCGGCACTGTGTGTGCCCCGAACCAACTCCAGATACATACAAAACAGTTTCATTATTCGTGCGACCAAAAGATTTGATAAATTACCGCCAGAAATCGATCTTTTTTGTTCCAGTAGTGCAGCAATCACTAGATTCATTAGTGATTGCTTTTTCAAAAGCTAACAATACTATAAAGCGCCCCGCTTTATTGTTTTATGTATGTACTGTAATTGTGTAATTATTATTTTTTATTGCTTATTTCCTTTTGGCAAATTTTTAATTTTCTCTTAATTTATTTAACGTATCTTGTCTATTGGTGGAGACAGCTTAATGGCATTGTACTGTCTATTGTTGCATTTTATTATACTTAAGTAGTCTGTATGTCTTCCTAAGATATAAATAAATAAATTCCACATTAAGGAGATGCCACGTTTGGCGAAAAGGGGACAGATGTATAAGATTAGTAACAAGTTGCTAGCTTATCGCCTGAGAGAACTCCCGAGAACCTTAATCAACTCTTACGACATGCACGGAAGGAGATGCAGCTGATGCCAGAGCTCACTTTGATTACATCACGTCATCATGCCATAATGTGATCGGTTGGCTGTTTTACGTTAACTCGAACGAGTTCGAAGTGAACACTCGCACTAAACCCAATGAAGCTCAAATGTGACAAGCTGTTTAGGCAAAAAACATAACCCTCCTCGCGCAGTCGGGTAAAAAGAAAACTGCAACGAATAATTAAAGTGATGTATTCAAAGTGAAGCTCCACATCAACGCATGATGACGGTTTTTTACGACCAAAAATCTAAAAAAATTAGCATCTGTGCTATTCTGTAGGTTCATTGAAAAAAGCTAAATGAATAAGCATTTTACATAATATTTTATGAATTTGATCGCCATTAGCGCATGTCCTGCTGTAATGCTGTTCCACCCAACCTGACCCTTCCCCCTTCCTCCCCTTTGAACCCACAACCCTCAATTCGCTGTCTACTTAAAGTCCAGTGGCGTGACACACTATAACCGTGGTCTAATTACCCACATTGATATAGTGTCGTGTCGATATTTAGTGCTCTTTAGCTAAGTGATATTTTATCTTTGATGCCAATAATGGAAGATTAATTGAATATTTTTTTACTTATATAAAACTCTTAAAAGTCTCCCCGCGTACATGCTTCAATATTTTTAACCCCCTATGCAAAAAGAGAGGTGTGTTTTAATATCATAAAACGAAATAAATGGGAGTAGAAACTTTAATTTAATATAATTAGTAATTTTAATGTAATTTAAATCTACTAACCATTTTATTTTACTGTAACTTAACTAACCCATGGATCTTAGTTTTTCGAAATAAAGAATTTGAATTTGAAAAAAAAAGAAACAATTACTACGAAACTGCTACGAAATGCTACGAAGTGCTACGACCAGCGTTACGGTTTACGTGTAGACGTATTTTTGTCCTAAATATTATCGTAATAATAATTTAGTCAGGTACAGAGGCTCAAAGGGTTGCTTTGCATACACATGAGAGGGCGTCACGCGTCACGTGACACGTCACGTCACGGGTCACATCACACGTCACGACACAATGCGTCGGGCACACACTGAGGTTGAAGAAATTTAATAAAGTACTTAATTGTAAAAGTTTGTGCATGTCACTGACTATAGAGGTTATTTATGTCGTCTCTTATTATTAATGAAATTACTTACCATTTGTTTTGATAGCTTTATAATAACATTATTTCACTGTTAGTAGGAGTGTTTTTATTAAGGAAAATAAGACATATTGGTCGTTTACTTAAGTTACCACTCACATGTAGGATGGTCTCTAATGGAGCCCCCCCCACTGCCCCGCCTTCGTCTGCCTCACCCCCGTACTCTCCCGCGGGTTCACTAACTCATCTTATATGACCTTATACAGGGTGTAGCTAACTGACAGTTAGGTGAACGTTGAAACTGTTTTTAAAGATTCATAAATACCTATATATGTAGACACGGTTGTGTTCTCGAACTGCTGGTTCATAAAAAAGATCCTATAGCCATTCACGTTAAAAGTATGATAAGGTATATATATTAAATTTGTACTTAAGAAAATGTGATAAAGTATATTAATATTAGTTAAGTATTAAAAAAGCAGGAATGTAGCGCAATGATCGTCCAAATGGCGAATCAAACGAGTTCAGTACATAACCTGTCGGTTGGTACATAATGCCTATTGTCACTTACACCCTGTACATCGAGTGTCAAGATGTCACTATCGCGACAGTGTCTACCTTCATATCACCTCAGTCAGTTGATATGATAGCGGTATGACAAGGTGGTTACCGTAAATTTAAAACTGTAACTGGATACAAAACTCGCAATATCTACATAAAGCAATATCTACATAAAGCAATACCTATAAGGAAAGGTACCTATAGGTGCATATACGCTGTATTTCCAAAATGGGGTATCCAGAGCTGCAGAATCCTGTCTGAGATCCTATATACACGTTTAACATAGCGTGACCAGGCCACTGTAACTGTAGATTGACAAGTTGCCAGATTACCGCCTGACATTCCGGAATTCCTCAGGAAGATCTTTGTACATACATAGTGTGGTCGATTCCGGCAGACACACAAACATCAAAATAAATAAAATAAAACTGCCACAGAAGGAGTTCTTGTAGGAGTGTATAATCACTGGATTATTTTGTCTTCTTTTTTACCATTCTGGTGCTTCTCTAACAACGGTTATTATAATAACCTTACGTTTTAACAACATATCATGTTCGCTAAAGCGCTGACGACTCCAAAAAGACACCTTTATTTTTAAGTATAATTTAAACGCTAACTTTTGGATGCTTCATAAACTTAAGTAATTTTACGCTTCTAATGTCAAAAACTTGACCACCAGAATAGCTTTTTACGTATAAACCTAAAGTGAATTGAAAAAAAAGTTGAAACGTCAATTTAAATTAAATTTAGTTGCCACCTGTCAGAAAAGTGACTGCCAGAATAGCTTTTGATATGCTTAAACCTAATTTTTTAGGTTTAATTACGTTTAAGAATAAGTTGTGACTGCCGGAATCGACGTTAGTAGGGTACTTAAATTGAGATAGTGAAAAGATAGTAATATGTTGTCTCGTGAATAATTTTTATGAACGAATTTATTTTCTTAAAACATGATGAATTTATACAATTAGATAGAATATCTGTGTCTCTAATGATAGATTTTGGTTTCACGTAGTTGGAAATTTAGCATCCAGGAACATCTTAATATTCATGACGGTCACTGAAGCCGAAATCTGCTAAATAAAAAGACAATGTGATCTTACCGGAGGGAACAATGGCGGCGGAGGGCGCATTGTGCGCGCCTCTCGATACTCACGAGTGTGGAGGGTACCTGCTCGTGTTATTCATACACCTGCCCTTATCGCGGTACCTTGAAGGAGGCGTTTGAAGGCAGATAGACATTATATTTTAAATAGTGCTAAATTTTGCGGTGTTCCTGACACCTGGCGGATATCTTGTTCCTGACACCTGGCGGATATCTTGTTCCTGACACCTGGCGGATATCTTGTTCCTGACACCTGGCGGATATCTTGTTCCTGACACCTGGCGGATATCTTGTTTCTGACACCTGGCGGATATCTTCCTTGACATAAATGTAACTATTACGATTCAACAAACATTTCTCATTGGATTCGTAACCAGTCTCTAGATTGTTGTATTCGTATCTGAGATTCGACGGTAACGACGGTAGGCTCAGTCCTTACAACGTTGGATTTACTAACTAGCTGGTAAAAACTGTTTTCAGGATTTTGTTGCAACAGAAATATGTATAAATAGAAAATTTCAGACAGTCAGACGTAAAGCAGAGTCTAAATAATAGGGTCCTGTTTTCATCCTCCTTATACGGAACCCCTAAAAAGGAACTCAACAAACATCTGCACAAGCACTCAATGCTATCCAACTAAACATAGCGAAAAACGCATAATTTTCTCAAAAGAAGCAGTTACGAGTAGTGCCTAAATAAATAAACATAATATTCCTTATTTCAGAGTGTACATACCCCATACCCAGTTCGTCCACGCCATGAAGCAGTTACAATGGAGAGTTGTGGTGATCAATGTACTCCCATGATAGTCAATTTACATACATACAATAGTCATGCCCATTATCTCCTAAAGAGTTTGAGCAGAAGTGTGCAAATTACACACCCAATTTTCACTAGTTAACCTATTAAGCCCCACGTGATAAAGGGTGAGTATACTGCAGCTTTTCGGGCACAACTACAACAATCTAGCGACCGGTAACGAATCCATATCTCCCATAGTTTTTATACATGACGGACGTTCGCAGCAATTACTATTTTAAACCAAATGTTTAAACACCTCTATTTACCTCAGCTCCATGGTGGCGCGCTTTTCTATTTGTAGAAAACAGTCGGAACTCGCTTCGCATGCATCTTTAATGTCCACATCTAGCTCTCTGTCTCGAGCAATGACAATAAATTTTAATACAGATACCGCAATTACCTTTAGAGAGGATTTCTCGTTGATGTGCGGAATGTGCGAACTGAGCGGAATGAGATTAAACTATAAAGTTTGAAAAGTGTAATAACGTTTTGGAACGTGCCTTTCTCTTTAGTTTTCGCGTAGCTATCTGTACTTTTAATGTACGGACCTAGGACTGGCATTTATATTACGGGCTGCCACTTAAATCTATATTATGCTATAAGTTTCATTGTAAAAATGAATTTACATACCGGAGAAATTAGGAACATTTCGAACCTATTTGTTGTGAAAAGTTCACTTATCAAAGAAAGCTTTCATACTAGGATTGTTCCTAGTATGAACAAATGAACTTTACTATGAGTACTCGTATACCATATTCTACATAATTAAATATTGAAATGCATTGTCTCGAAGCCCGCCTGTTATCGGTCGAGTGTGTGATCTAGTAATTATCTGAGCACGCTGCTAGGCTAATCACATCAGACATTCATGAAGCGCCCTTTGAGCACGGACAAACAAACAAACACGTCGCGTTTGGGCGCGCTTCATATTTTACACGCTGATTTTAAGTGGCCATTTTCGCTTTGCCGCTTAGAACATCGTGTCCACATGTTTAGTTTGCTGTTTTATAATTGTTATTTTAAACATTTTGTAATAAAAAAAATATTTGTATTAACATCAGAAAAATAAAATGTTTATTAAAAATAATTAATATTAATAATTTTTATAAATGTTTTAGAGTTACTCACCAGCCAACCGATTCTATTAACATTTGCTACAGAAAATTTATTAGAAAGCTACGAGTTTTCCAATCCGTGACCTTCTCTCCCTCTTCATTTGACTTATTGCTATTTTTTGTATGTAACACCTTCAAAATTAAGTGTTAAAACACATCTGAGCACAAGTTTCCCCTAATTTACATATTAGATGGCCATGTAGATATAAAATTAATAAAACACCTATAAATTGACGTGAGCCATTTACCCGCACCCCCCAGGACGCCACGAGTTCGCGGCGAAGTAACTTCTAATTGTGCTAATGGTAGCAGCACCCGCGGGACCTCAACGTGGGATACCGTGTGGGTATGGCAAGTCGGTATGGTATAACGGGTATGGTACTGAGCTGTCGATGCTTTCGTTCATATAGTTATTGTCTTTCCATTTATGTAATACGAGTATGTACTCGTAGATGTATGTACATCTGCTAATTTATTTGCAACTTCGTCCTCGTAGCTGTAAATTATAGCATGTACCTTAGTCATTCTGAAGTAAATATATGTACTCTATAATTTGCTATTGCATAATAGATAATATATAAATATCTAAACATCTTTACATTCTCAGTTAATATTTATTGCAGGATTTTTTGTTATACATAGCAGAAAGAATATTTATATCTCTGTTCCCTTTTCATTTATTTATATTAATTTATATTATTATACGTATAGTAATCAGCCAATTATCAAAAGATCAGCCTTCCGAGATCAAGAAAATGTTTTGTAATGCACTTCCGTTACTATTATGTCAGTTTGCTATTTTTGAAGAACTTGGTACATACTAGCGCAATATTCTGCTAAAACAGTCTTATATTACGGATGTTTGTGCGTCGCAGTATTGATTGTGCGATTTGAATTAAAGTCCTGTCATTAAACTAACGAACACAATTTGCGTCGAGATTGCTTTAACTCCAGTTTGCTCTAACTTCAGCACAATTGACGAACAGGCACCGAGCTAGGAGACTTCCTAAAACGTAATTATTTACTTTAAATTCTAGTATAAGGTAGACCTGGTGTTAGGGCTGAAAAAAAAAGTCTCAAAGACTTATTGCTTATATTACTTACTAATAATTACGAATTCAAAAATAGCTCTATCTGTTAGTCTGTGTCCCTCTCAGCCAAAAACGTTGAAACATTGAAACATTTATTTATTATTATTATTTATTTATTTCATGAATTTTGGTGCCCTTGGTGCTCTGCCTACCCCGTAAGGGATAAAGGCGTGATTATATGTATGTATTTTGGTACATAGGTAGTCTAAAAAAAGACAAAGTCTACTTTGTATACATGTTAGAAAAAAAAAATTCCCACAAAATTCAAGCATTAGTTATTTTTTGCAGTCCATGCAGATAAAGTCACGAGCGTCTACTAGTATCTACTCTACTATACAACAATAATCAGCAACAGAACTCTACTGCTGAACATAGGGTTTCTCAATGATCTATAAAAATAATACATGGAAAACAACCTACTTGGAAAAAATTATAATATTCTCGGAATAAAACACACATCACCCGTTAATTTTAATTGTATTTTGAGAGCATAATATTGTTGTCATTGCAATTCCCATAATCCAATAAGACCACAAAATGAAAAGACACGATGAGTGGCCACGTCTTCATTAAGAGAGTTAAATGAATGTGTACGCTAGTGTTTTAGCCTAGATCATTTCGGTATTGGAATGGACCCTTGTCTAAGTACAGATTGTGGCAAACATTTGCACGATTCATGCTTTTTTTATTTTATATTAGTGAACGCCCGCGACTATGTCCGCGTGGACTACAGAAAAAACAAAATGTTGAAATTATCAGGGATAAAAGCATTTTCCCGAGATAAAAAGTAGCCTATACAGGGTGTAAAAAGACAACGTTGTTATTTTAATACCTCGTATTCTTTCTAACGTAACGATATTTTTTTTCTATGGAACCAACCCTGGGAAACGATTTTTTTTAAAGAATCTCTTTTTATTGCAAGCAATGTATTCGATTGACAAATGTACCTACAAAACTAACATTTTTAAATATCAATATGGTGTCTTTGTGATTTATTAAAAAAAATGGTGATATTCATGTAACTTTGGACCTCAATATCTTGGAAACCCGTGGTTTTGGCCAGGGGCGCCGGCGCCTGCTTCCATAGAAAAAAATGGATCGTGATGTTACGTGTTTGCGTCTGTAAGGAATACGAGGTATTAAAAGAACAAAGTTGTCATTTTACACCCAGTATGTTAAGTGGGATCTGTCCTATATTCCTGAAAACTGCATCGAAATTGGTTCAGCCGTTTCTGAGATTAGCGTGCACAAACGCACAGCCAAACCGACAAACAGACAAAAATTCCAAAAATCATTCTTTTGGGTACTATTGCGTTGATAAAGATCTCCTATAATATTTTTTTCTCATATATGACGTTTGGCCAGTTTTTGTACCTTGACGTATGACACATGTTACTGGGTTGAGTTTATGACGATCCGTTACTTTTCCATGCGCTGCGTATTTTAGTTATAGCGTATGTTATTGCTGATTTGAGTTGACGATGAGATTAATAAGCCGTCGTCTCTATGATGTTTTGCCAGTAAATAATTTAAACTTTTGCGTCGGTATGCTCTCTGGAATCCATAGCGTGAGAAGCCTGCTACCTTTAGCGGTTGAATACATGACAAAAAATCTGATGTTAATTAGATTAATCATCAGGTCTATATGGACCTGCTCGCTGTCAAGTACCAAAGCGTGTCAATTATTTTTGAGCGTTGTATGCAAATGTTCTCCAGACGTAAAAACTTATATTTGCAGTGAACATGTGTGGCCATTAAGGAAGGACTTAGGAGAGATGCAATAAATCAGTTTCGACCGATAAGCTGATTATGTGACTTGCTACAGTGAAAAGGTAGCAATGCGATAGTGAAAATTATTGTGAGTGTGTAATTACGCGGAACGAGTGCAATAGGGCTTGCCATAAATACACACACTCACTTCCTATCGCCCTGCTTCTGCAAGTTAACGTTATTAGCCTACCGAGACAGATCACTGGCTTACATTTACTTCTCAATATTAAGGTATTGCTTTGATATTAGCGAACACGTAATAGACTTCTGCCCGTGACAGGCCATGTAATGTCGATGCTATTTACAACGAACAAACGTAGTTAGAGCACCTCCTTTTTGTTCTTTCTTCATATATAACTAACTCTCTAGTTATGGAAAGTCGCAGAGTACATCGCGCTGGTGAGGCGACACATGTCCAGCCGCGCCGGGCTATGCCGGAACTAGGCTTCAACTTTATTATGTTAGTCCACTTGTAATAGTATGGCATAAAACAGCTTTATTTTGCTTGCAAATTTTATTAAAAATGTAATTCTAAAAAAATACTGTGTGTCTCACTTAAATCTAAAGATGTCTTAACTGATTAGTTTCAGTGTGAATTTGACGCTTTAAATATGTGTAAAGTTCACGATATGATGGTAACATAAAACGTTGATAATCTGTCTCTGCTATGGTTAACGTTGCTGTGGAATCTCCTTTGTGATCCTGCAGTTCTGGTTACCCTATGTCCATGTCGGGAACACAGTCATGTATACGAGTCATGTATGTATGTATGTAAATTTATGATAGAATTTCATGCATTTAAGTTCTCACCCGAAAAAGGTTACTAGCTAGTAGTTAAAAATATCATAAAACTAGTAGACGCCGCCGGCGACTTCGTCCGTGTGGACCAGAATTAAAACATGGATGTCGAATATTTATCCGGAATAAAATATTTTCCCGCGATAAAAACGGTAGCCTACGTGTTAGTCCAGCGGCTAGGTGTAGCGGTGATGACTGTCCAAAGGCCAAATTCTTCATCTAAAATCGCTCGCAGCTTCGTTTTTACGGGTGAAAGACTAACAAACATCGTCGAGGTCGGCATACTTACAAACTTTCAGGCGTCGTTATAATATTAGTAAGAAGAGGTACATACATAATCGGCCTGAAGTTTATCTATCTTTGTATCAAGTACTGTGTACTGTCAGTGATTGCGTAAAATGTAATCATTGTTGCCATAATTGCGGATTCGACTAATGGATGAGATTTGATCATAAATGACATGGAGGAGGCGAAGCTCCGTCGACGAGTCACTCGCTGACGATGAATGCAGATCGACTACCTCATGGTGTTAAGCTACTACTCGGAGACGGAGTCGGAGGGGAAAGGTCGGAAGCCGTAAATGATCTACATACCTGGCCGCATAGAGATTGTATAGGTGTTTCGCCAAAATGCTGAGTACAATAGATCCAATCGAATTTTGGTTTGCGATAAATCCACAATATGACGGCCGGTGTAGTCAAGATATTGTTGCACGAGAAATTGAAATTGCAATGCATCTTATCAATGTTGCCAAAACGAACCAGCATTGACACTGGACGACTATAAATTTCCGACTGCGATTAAGTAAAAAAAAAACAAAAAAATTTACATCGTTTGGCCATCCTCACAGCATTTTGTAAGGCTATAAACTGTACTTTATTTGCATGTATTAAGGGTGGCATGCGAAAAAACTACCCTGTATAGCTGAAGATGGAGCTAGGGTCGTAAATAGCTAGGTCGTAACAGAAAGGAAGTATGCGTTAAGCGACTAAAGCTATGTTATGAAATCTACTCCACCATATTGAGAAAATCCTCTGGTTCCAAAGCTTTTCAGGTGGCGCAGAAATCACATGTTTGCGATTTCTTCATGGACGAGGAGTTGCTTAACGAGAGGCTGATTGATTAGCTCTGCTTTCAATGTTGTTTACTGCTGAGATGACGTCCATTCAGCAGTGTGTTGGTTACCAAGATGAGATATTACGTGATTTAGTTGAATCTTCAGTAATTTTCGCTAAAGAAATATGCGTTCCTTGTGCTAGTCGGGTCTGTCATTTATACGGACACTATAATTCTTGCTTGCTTCGCTTAACAGTACCCCTTTTGTGGTATGTAACCGTCTGTTCAGATAGGGGGATGCACTTTAAGTTGCAAATGCATTATGAAAATCCTAATAAAGTACAAGAATTTTATGGATGGGCAGATGTTAGACCTACCAGGAGTATATGGAAGAATTTAAACACATTTTGGTTTACTTGTCCATATACACACATGGCTGATTTTCACCTAGAACGGGGTCATTCCGCAAGCTCCGAGGTTGATGAAGAGGATAGAACGTTTAGTATAGAAAGGGGGTCAGCTATGTATAATAATTACGACTAGACGGAAGTTGCTAGCTTATCGCATCAGAGAATGCCCGAGTTCCTTAGTCTCGACTGGCTGCACGCTACGACATGCACTGGTAAAGAGGATCGCAGTCACTCGATAGTACCTATTCTAGTCTTGCCCCGCATCAGCACAGGAAATTAAATTACGCAGGATACTTCTGATTATTGTGGTCTATGTTAATATTGCGCGATTTATACTCTTTCAAGCAATGTACGATTGACAAATCCTACAATATTTTTCAATAAATTTAAAAAATGGTCGCATGTAACTTTCCTCAATATGTCTGCAGGGGTATATGATCGTGATGTTACAAGGAATACGAGTCGTGTTAAAAGATTGTCTATCACCCAGTGGATGTGAATAAGTGCGGATCCGGTGGTAATTACCCTTCCTCTGCATCGCACCGCCCCGTGCACCACACAGCCCCGACCAGACAATTCCCATTCTCTTTGACTCGTTGATATCTCCTATAATATTTTTCCTTCGACACATGACACAATTTACATTTTTATCATATCTATGATGTGTAATAATAAACTTACGCTGTGTTAGTTATCTGCGCGGGACGTCAGTTGAACTGTATCTAGACGTACTCTGAGTATTACATGTATATTAAGGTTAGGATGCAATTACAACAGTTTCGTCTGCGGATTACCGTGTACTTGCTGTAAAAGCTTTTACAATGCGATAGTGAAATTAAGTATATCTACGCCGAGTGCAATATTGAACCAAAAACATGGACACTGAATCTGCTGAAGTTAGTTATTATACCGAGACGATTATGACATATACTTCTCATATTCTTTATATTAGTAATTTCTTGATAATATGCTAACAACGAACAGTAGTCTCCATAATAACTAATCTCTTTAGTTAGGATATACATCGCGTGGTGATGTCGTATTCTCATCACTTGTAACATCATTGTGCAAATTTTATCAAAAATGAGGGTCTCACTTAAATCTATTCAGCAGTGTGAATTTGACGCTTTAAATATGTGTAAAGTGCAGTTGATTCTGGCTATGGTTAACGTTGCTGTGGAATGTGATCCTGCAGTTCTACCCTCCATGTCGGAACACAATGTATACGAGTCAATGTAATGTAAATTTATGATAGAATTTCAAAAGTTCGTCACCCGAGTAATTGACTAGCTAGTAATGTAGACGCCGCCGGCGACGTCCGTGACTGCAGAATGCACATAATGTCGAAATTATCCGGAATAAAAATATTTTCCCGGGATAAAAAGTAGCCTACGTGTTAGTCCAGGGTGTCAGCTAACTACAAACCAAATTTTATTAAAATCGCTCCAGTCGTTTTTACGTGAAAGACTAACAAACATCCATCCATACTTACAAACTTTCAGGTTTATAATATTAGTAAGAAGAGGTACATACATAATCGGCCTGAAGTTTATCTATCTTTGTATCAAGTACTGTGTACTGTGTGTGGTAAAATGTAAAAATGTTCGACTAATGGATATTTGATCATAAATGCATGTCATCAATCAACCTCTCATATTTCGAGACGGAAAAGTTCGGAGGAAATGATCTACATACCTCCAAAATTTTAGTGTCCAAAGTTGACAACGTTTTTTTGCATAAATCCACATTGACGCGTGTAGCAAGATATTTTCACGAGAAATAATTAATATCTATCAATTAGCATTGACACTCACTATAAATTTCGATCGATTAAGTAATCATTTATATCGTATCCCTTTAGGCATATTACCATCGAAAAAACACCCTGTATAATATGCAGAAGCGATGCTATGTAAATAGTCCACCATAGAGGACCTATCCACATTTTAGACTCAAAATCACATGTTTATTTTTCAAGATTGTACGAGAGTAGGAATATGATGAAAAATATACATCCTTTTTGTGGATAGGTTCCTTCTAGTCTAATACCCGCTTAGTTACATGTAGATAGGGGGATGATAAGTGAAATGCATTTGAAAATCCTAATAAAGTACAAGAATTTTATGGATGGGCAGATGTTAGACTATAGGTATATGGAAATTTAAACACATACTGATATATCCCTAAACGGGGTAAATTATATATCCTTTAGTGTCAGATGTTACATTGCTAGCGCATCTGCCCGAGTTCCTTAGGACTCGTACGACATGCTGCAGCTGATGTACCTATTCTAGTCTTGCCCCGCATCAGCACAGGAAATTAAATTACGCAGGATGTGGTCTATTTGCGCTAGTCACGAGAAATCGTAATGAATTTCCGAGTATATTCCAGTCGTGTAAGATTTCTATCAGAGTGGATGTGAATAGTGCGGCCGGTGGTAATTACCCTTCCTCGTTCATCGTTAATTTTAGCGGTTAACGCGGAATCTAGGTACTCTGAGTATTGTGTATATTGGTTAGATTCAATTACAATGCGTCTGCGGATTACCGTGTACTCTGTAATGCTTTTACAGGATTAAATTAATATATCTGCCGATAATATTGCAGAATCCTGATCTTATGATATATTCCATTTCTTTATTAATAATTTTATGACCACTATCCGTTAGGATAATCGTATGTTGATTCAAGAGGCTTAGGTATAGCTATTGGCTAATGTCGAGATATTTCAAGTAATTGACCCGAGTAATGTACGCGGAATGCAGACATAATTAAATATGAATACGCTGACATTTAACATATTATTAACCTGTATAATGTCTGTGGCAAAGGATCGGAAAATGGCGACTTCCGATTATATTTCCTGAACATTTGTCTCAATAACCTCTTATTGAGACAAATGTTCAGGAAATATAATCGGAACGTCTCTTTAGTCGCTCAATCCTCAGTTGTGTTCACACTCACGCGAGTCGCAATAAATGAATAGCTAGAATCCAATTCATTCACTCTTGATTTTATCAAGTAGTGTTATTTCGAAATATGACCTTTTAGAATACAGGGTGTAAAAATGGGATATGATATGCGAAATGCTTAGAATATAGCCCACTAATAAAACCTATTCTTTAAATTTGGTACTCGAAATCCCATGTTTATGTTCTAGATACGAGTAGTATGGAAAAATTCCTAAACATAATCTGTATACTTACCTTCTATCTACCCTATCTAATAAATACAATAATTAAATTTGCTATTTATATTTCAGGGGACTATATTAATAGGTAAGTAGAATGAAGTTTGGAGTCACAGATTAATAAAAAAATTAAAATAATATTCTACCTATAGGTAGGTACATTCTCTCTTGTGTTACATTTCGCGGCGGCTGGTCGATCTCACCGAGACTAGAACGCTAGTACAAAATCTACAAAAACAGATTAAAACTAGTTCAAATTTTAGAATGAAATGATATTGGAAAAGGCTTTGTGTATGCAGTGTCTCTCTCCGGATCATTGATTTCTATGTTAAATAGAGAAAGTGGGTCGAGCCTGTGACCGAGTTTCGGGACTGAGAGCCTGCACGCGCGACGACACACGCCTGTCGTAGCCGGATCGTGTCGTACGGTTACAACATACTTGTCTGGATATACCCAAACCTGGGAAAAGTTTACGGAAATTATGAACTGGAAATTAACTACTTTTGACCACGAACAAAGAAATAAACAGATACGTTGAAAAATAAGGCAGTGCTTTGTTTATGTTACAATTTTATTCAGTAGAAAAATATAACTAAGAAATATCTTGCGTCATATGACAAGTTAAGCACAAAAATAATGTATTATTGTACCTTAGCATATTCACGCGATGTCATGTGAAATGAATAGGAAGGGGCAATATGTGCGGGAACATTTCTGTCGGTGGGATATTGCGGCGGCGATAATATCGAATCATCCGGCTGGACGGTCGCGGGGGTGAGGCTGCGGCCGGCGCGGGTCGGGGAGGGAAGGAGGTGAAGGGAAGAGCGGGGCGGGGCGTGGCGGGGGGGGGGGAAGTGATCCCGCGATCCGTTCCTCAATATCCGTTCACTGAACGAACTGCACCACTCACTTTAGATCGCACTCTGATATCACCAGCACAAGCTGCGAGCATCGTAATTATTAAAGTTAATTTAATTAATTTCTGCTCTGCCGTCAGTTAAATTATAATTTGCGTACTTTAAAATATGTTTAATTGTATTTTCATGAAATAAGGTATTTATCTCGGGAACGTGTACTTTATATATTTTATTTATCGGCATTGCGTGGAACTTCAAAAGTGAGCAATAAATTAGTTTTGTTGCTAATAACTTTATTAACTTATTTATAAAAAGTCAAACAACGTAAAAGTTGATGCACCTACGAGTACCTACCCAGTTAAAGATGTAATGATACATCTTAAGGATTTCACCTTAAGCTGTTTAGGTTCTAGAGCGCGCTAAAATATATATAAAGCAGCATACATATATATACATACAACAGCATACTTAAAAACACTCGAAAAACATAATTTTCCTTTTAGCGCAGTCGGGTAAAAACCACAAAAACAAAGTTTCATGTAATTCGTAAAATTTCCTAAAATTTTAAAGCCAGTTACATAAAATACAAACTATTCTTAAATCGTTTTGAAAATGCACTAAAATTCTAGTTTACTATAGTTTCAGGTTTGTATAGATATGATGTTTTAGAACATTAGTTGGCAGCGGTATAGTTGTGGGCGAAGATTCGCTTTACATAAAAATAATTTGTCTCTTTGTGCCGAATAATTGTAGAAGTGCCATTCGGTTTCGTCCCGGTGAGGTGCGACGACAGTGTTCGAGGACAAAAGATCCCTCGAGGGACAAACTACTTCCGCGACGGTCCCGCAGGGTCAGCCGTATCTTAATCTGACATCACCGTGTCTGTATCAGTGTGGAAGGAATACCCTCGCAACGTTACGATAGAGTAAACACCAGATTTAGCTATTTTTGTAGCCACAACATCTAGTCAATTGTAAGCCTACCAAGTAAAGATTGAAGATAATATGTTTTACATTACATGATATAATAAACATAAACACGGCCGTGTTTCCGAAATGAGGCAATCAGAACCTGCAGGATCAATGATCATGCCGAGTTCCTCGGTCGACTCTTACAGCATACACGGAAGGATATAACACCCGGTGTATTATAGTGAAGCACTGCATCAACTCAGGACATAGGAAAATATAACAACGTGTTAAAGATTACTTAACACGTTATAGCTTTACCGGGACTTCTCAATTACACATTGCCAAGGCTTAAGTGCAAGCGTCCTAGATAGATATGAAAATAACCTCTACTAGTGCTAGATATGCTTTCAAAATGGTAGGTGTGTTGTGCTAGCCAGCATTTCCATATAAGCTCCCCGGGTGTGGGACGGGACAGTACACTCGAGCGCAACGAAAATATAACCGTCACATCACAAGGCTGACGACACGTACATTCTTCACTGAAATCTTCTTCCTTAATACAAACTTTCTTACCGGAAATGTGAAGTTAAGCCGAATGTTCTACTTTATAGGAAGTTAGCGAATTGAGAGCTTTTATAAGAGTCGCTCAGAGTATTCAAAGAATAATAAATGTTTCTTTATTTCGATGGCATTTATTCCTCCAAATTCTCTACAAAATCATTAAAATATGTAATTTGGTTGAACATTGTGTGCAAATTACATACTCACTTTTCACCTGTTAGCCTATTAAGTCTCGTCCGGTAAAGAGTAAGCCTACCGCCGTTATATGCTGAATATATAAAATGAATATGCATGTATTGAGTAAAGTTTTCATTTACGTTATTATAACGGTAATTTGTTTAAAATCATAGCCTTGTACTCGACTCGACGTAGAAATAATCAGTGAAGTAAGCGGTGTAATTTCCCGCACCCCGCTATCTGTACCCCCGGTAAAGGTACCCTCGTCACTGCGCCACCGTGTAGTGAGAGAAGGGGTACCTGTGCGTGTTGCTGGGGTACGACAAGGAGGTACCTCCATTACGTAAACACGCCGCTTGTTCGGGAAGTGAAACTAAAGGAATGCACACACTGAGGTTATTGTGATGTGTACTATTCTGACAATGCCATGCGGAATCACGCAAAATAGTTAATAAAAGTGGATGAACAGAAATTGAGAAATACTATCATGAAAATATAACTATAGGTAAACATATAAACTAGTAAGACATGATTAAGTTATACCTATATTAGCACAGTGTTATTTTAAATACAAACACTGGCTTTGTGGCCTACTTGTAGCAAATGTTTAATCTAGATTTAAATGTAATCAAGAAATAGCACACAACGTAAACAATAAAGAGCTGTAATCCTCGATTTCCTATATAATACTCGTATATAGATTTACATAGTTGCTGCAAGTGGGCCTAAACAACGAAACAGCCGAAAACTGTTTACATTTCTAACCAGCCATGTGTTGTAAAATTCATCTAAGGCTGTAAGCGACTAGCCGCGATCATATTGATGTAATATCGAGTAAAGTGCTCATCAGAGTGCTCCTCTCCTCTCGTCTCGTCTCGTCTCGTCTGGTATTGCCTCGAGAACGATAAAGACTCCGAGAACTCTTGCGGCGATTAAGAACTCGTTACGAGAATTTATGTTTCAATAAAAGACGGATCCATCTGAACATCAGGTCGGTGATGATCGACGGTACCTTTATGTGAACATTCGTATTTATTTGTTTATGATAAAAATAGTTTTTCTTGGAACATTGTTTCAGGTATCATATAAAATATTAAAGGATTCATTAGATTTAAGTCGACTGCGGTCAGACAGGCCTGTCCAGCGTGGTGACTATGGGCAAATACGGGGGTATTGACCGTAGAGTCACTATACCTATAAAGTTACTCTTCAAAGCTAGAGTGAATTGGCACTTTCTAGGCAAACATGTACCACCCTAGGCCGCATCTTGCTTAACATCAGACACGATGGCGGTCAAATGTTTGCCTAGCTAATTGTAAAAAAATTTTTTACCTATAAATATATTATGTGTATGACCCGGCTCATATGTCTACATAATTATTTGACAAAAACGAAAAATAATTAATTTGTTTGTTGTATATTCAGTCAGGTTATACCTAGGCAAATAAATTACGAAAACTAAATGTTAAGTATACGATCTTTGTATCCAACATAATTTGTTAGTACATATATTATTGTACAGCCCGCAGGTTTACAGATAAGTAGGATCATTTAAAAAGGAAATAAATGGAAGTCGGATGGAGTGATATTATTTATTTAAAATAAAGAGAAAGCTCTGATTGTCTCTAACGGCAGCTAAAACGAAACTCGTGTACGATAATTGCAGATTTTAGATCGCTCCGTAAAAAGCTTAAAGGGATTTTCAAAAATAAGTAAATTATTAAATGTTAAGGCTAATTATTATTTATGAAATCTTAAGTTTGGCATTTTTTTAAAAATATACAGGGTGTAACAAAAGGGGAACGTTAAGCATAATGCTGTAAAAATATAAAGGTCCTATCTATAAAAGCTGAGACAAATCACATGTTTATTGTTCTAGACAGTACGGAGAATTCCTAAACAACTCCGATATCATTCATTTCGAGTAATTATAGTGAACTAGTTTTATAGCATTCAATAACATAGCCATTTTGTTACACTCCGTTAACATGTAATTTGATATTTTTTTTTATAAATACATAAACGTGTACAAATTTATTAGAGGTTATTGGGGGAGGCCTATATCTTTGAATATCAAATAAAACCTTCTAAATACAACAATAACATAGATTTTCAAAGGAGCCTTTATGTTATTGGTCTTCATTATTCGAGCATTCTCAGAAACGGATAATATTCAATATTCAAAAAGGTTCAAAATAATAAACGATGGTATTCAAATCCGTGCAATAGTAAAAACGTGTAGCACGACTACGAACTGCTACGAGCGAGATGCTACGCACCGTAGCAAGCTATTCGAGATGAATATTTGATGCCGTAGCAAGCATTAAGCCTTGAGTAATAGGCTATAACTCCCTTACCGAGAATATAAATTTGTGAATCGTTTTAGATTAGCTCCGCAATATCTCAAGAAAACGGAAATTGTATTGTATCGGGTGATCCTGCGACTAATTAAATGGGCTTATTTGTGACACATTGCTGTTTTTTGGATCACCTGTGACTCTTCATTAGGGTTGATCAGTTATTTGAACTTTTTTGAGGGATTTTTTTAAATATGAAAGGTAAATATGAAAAAAATTTGAAAATTGGAAAATTTAGGAATTTTCCTGCGAAAATTTTCAGTGTTACATGAGTCAGAATCATGGTCTGGTCATGGTATTGATATTTGCCTGGCTGTCACATACAACCTGTATATGTAGTATTGTGACTATTATAGAGATAGACCTAATTGAAATTTCAGCTGATATTGTCTGTTTCGGTATGACGACATGATAGAATAATAATTAAGGATGTTAGTAAGTTTTACTATAATTAACCTAATCCAATGGCCAATAATGCTGTACTAGATCGAGATAAGACCAAGTGCGCAAATTATTCCAAATTAAGATTCCTATAAATAATAGAAAGTTTGGTCCGCGAATTTGATCTCCATTTCCAGTACGAGTATGATTGACCGTTAGTGAAAACTAAGACTAACTGACATAATCACAAACTTTCGTTAACTTACAGGATGTTTTATTCAGAAAGTTATTTAGAATACTTTATTATTTATCGCTTCACCTGCAAAGCCTCCATTATGGCCTGTTAACTGAATTAATGAGGAGGCCGTTACAGATTATATAAGGGAGGCGGAATTATCAATTTGCGGAGTTTGGGGCCAGGCGCGACCACTTCGCGGCTATGTTTATTTAAACAGGGCACTTTCTTGCTCGGGGTTATTTATCTACGCACGTCCCTCTGACCCTCCCCTCTCCTTCCCCCCCTGTCGCCTCACCCCCGCAGCCCTCATGAACTGCAAACTCATTATTATGCCAAAAGTAAAGAAACGTCGCGATCTGTGCTGTGTAAGATCTGTGTGTGTGTGTGTACATGAGCCTCGCTGCTACTCGTAGTTCAAGGATGAAGGTAGTAGTTTCTATCAGCCTCATCAACAGCCCCCTCTGACGGGCAGTAGCGTGACTTATCGCGCACTGTCAATCAGGCAGAATAATATCCTCAACGCAATGAAACTTGGTATCATAAAATTATTAATAAAGAAATGGAAAAAATTCCTCACCCGTGTGGGAATCGAACCCACGACCTCTGCATTCCGCGTGTCAGCGCTCTAACCACTGAGCCACCGGGTCAATTGCTCGGATGACGAATTTTACCATCTCTTTTCTAAATTACATATTGGCAACGTTATTTTTCATCCCGATCTTTACGATTCATAGTTACTTAAGTTATGGTTTCCTTCCCAGGAAAGGTCATATAGCGGCTCTGATGGAACATTTCACCATCCACATCATGATGATGTTTACTGTACAGCCCTGAGAAGTCCACTGTTGGACATAGGCCTCCCCCAACAACCTCCACTCCGACCGGTCGGAAGCAGCCTGCATCCAACCGAAGCCCGCGATCTTGGCCTGGCCGTCCGTCCACCTCGCGGGTGGCTTTCCCACGCTGCGCTTGCCGATACGTGGTATCCACTCTAGAACTTTCCGACTCCATCGGCCATCAGTTCTTCGAGCTATGTTCTAGACATGGGTCGTACTTGACGATTTGCGTACCAGGGCTTCAAGGTACGTCCGTCAATTCGTACTAGGGCTAAAAACCAGGTTTCCAGATACTTTAAAGTATTTTTTAACTACGTAGGAAATTAATCCTTATCGTGACTGTAATATGGAACATTATAGCGATTGGACAGCGAAATACTTTAAATACTTCATCCTCTTGTGTACCATACTTGTTGTTCGAAGTTTTAATTACAGTATGCTGTGTATGTATGTACCCACCAAAAAAGAGTTTCACAGTACACAGCACGTCCACGAGACTTCCTACTCCTGCACACTTTTGGAGGTCCAAACCGGGTACAGCTCCTGCGTCGTCAGCAGAAGCGGGCACAGCACATCTATTAGACTGCCCACTTTTGCACACTTTTGTAGGTCCAAAACGGGTACAGCTCCGGCGCCGTCAGCAGCAGCGGGCACAGAATTTCCATTAGACTGCCTACTTTTGCACACTTTTGAAACGTGCTTCATATTTCGAGTCCGCTGTACAAAGTATTGTACTGTAAACAACCAAGTTGTTAATAAGGTTTTTATAGAAATATTATCCTAGTTTTCTTAGACATAAAGAACATAATCATACTACAAAATAAATACCTTCATTGAATAAATACCTTCATTCAATGAATACCTTCAAGTATTTCACGGGTTGCCGGGCGCCGATGCCTAGGTACTAAAGTATTTCAGAGATAAATAGTCCTTATTTCAATATGGCTGTGTGTTATAATCCCGCTGGCAAACAAAATACTTTTTTACTTTGAAAGTATTTTCTTACAGATAGCGCGATTAAACACCTTATTAGATATAGCCTACGGTTTAATTTTGGATTCAAACTATCACTACGATACTTGCAACGTAAATACTTTCAAAGTCTTCCACGTATTTCGGCCCGTACCTGGTTTCCGGGCGCCGTCGATGCCTAATAAAGTATTTCATAGAAAAATAGTACTTATTTCAATAAGGCTGCGTGTTATAATCCGGCTGGCAAAAAAAATACCTTTTTACTTTGAAAGTATTTTCTTTCACATAGCGCGATTATACACCTTAATACCTATAGATATAGCCTAAGGTTTAATTTTGGATACAAACTATTACTACGATACTAAATACTTTCAAAGTATTTCGGCCCGTACCTGGTTTACGTACTTCCAAGTAAAAACCTGGTTTTAAAACCAGGTCGCGTAAATACGCAACATCCCTACTATGTACCCTGCCCATTGCCACTTCAGCTTTCTGGACCGTTGAGCTATGTCGGTGATCTTTGTACGTCTGCGGATCTCCTCATTTCTGATTCGATCACGCAGAGAGATCCCAAGCATAGCTATCTCCATCGATCGCTGTGCGATCCTGAGCTTCTTTATGAGGCACATAGTAAGAGACCACGTCTCGGCACCATAGGTCATCACCGGCAGCACGCACTGGTTGAATACCTTCCTCTTTAAAGACTGGGGTATCTTGGACACAAATAAGCTTCGTAGTTTCCCGAACGCTGCCCAGCCAAGTTAGATTCGCCGATTTACCTCCTTCTCAAAGTTGGACTTACCTAGTTTGACAGTCTGTCCCAGGTAAACACACTCGTCAACAACTTCGAGCATCGAGCTCCCAACCAGTACAGGAGTGGGCGGCACATGGACGTTCGACATGATTTTCGTCTTGTCCATGTTCATCTTCAGGCCCACCTGTTGGGAGACTCGATTGAGGCCATCGAGCATCCACATAAAAGGTCGTAAATTTGCGTACGCTATATAACAGCATCCTGATCCTAGGAAACTTATAATAGCCTTATAAATAAATTCATTTTAACGTATTTTTTGTGACACCATCTACCGAAACCTTACTTGGTTAACTCTAATGTATATTTTGTAAACCAATATGTAATAGCAAATTTGATAGGATTTTCCGTATGATTTGAGTGATGTAGGTATATTGGAAAGGATAGGACAGATTTTCCTCCTCAACTGTCTGCCCGTGTGTGAATTTCTGAAGTGAGCAGTATACCACTAGGTATGCATCAGTTTGTCGTCAAAGAGATAAATAAAAGGAAACTTCGATGAGAGTTTAATGTATTTGAGTAAAGTTTCGTGCAGAGGTAACATAGCTGGTTCCTCGAAAAGAAGGGAAAAAAATGATCGGAGTAGGATTACGCCACCAGGGAGTGATCAATTTTCTTTCCATGCAGGAAGTTTTTTAATTGTGATTCACGAGGATGACGAGGATATAAATGTGTTAGTGTTAATTTTATTTACACGTTAGTCTTTCTATGAAATGTAAGGATAAATTTATACAACGCATTCTATCGATTGCCGTATCCACACAGAGTGAGCAGCCTCGCGAGGCAATTACCGCTGCTCGATTAGTGTGGACATGCCTCGGCTGAGGCAAGCGCGCGACCGAACGACCGACTGTGCGCCCAATCTGGGAGCACGCGTATTTTGTTTCGAGCTAGGCTCGAGCATAATGCATATCCACACTAACTCAATTACTCGCTATGTGTGAACCCGCCTGATGGATAATCAAAAAAATATATACTCGTACCTACGTATGTATGATAGTTTTAATGAGCAAACAACACGGACTTGTCTCAACTGCAACAGATGCAGAAGCTTTGTGGAATTAAATGAACACTCTGTAAATAAAGGGAATAATCCAATCCGCGAATAGAGTTGCGATTCCGGTGAGTAGTTCACAAGTTATATCGGTTTTCGCATCGGTTATTGGATATGGGGTAGTTGTTCAGTGTCAGGGAGGATTACGGACGGACGCCCGGATGAAGCCTTTGATATTACGTTCATACTCGTAGCGAGAACGGTTCGGCGCAATGGGATATAGGAAGAGTTAATAGCCGAACATTCAAACCATATTATCACAATGTTATTAAATCTGTAAGCGCTGAAACAAATTTATTTAGAAATCTCATAATGATAAAAAGAAATCATTAAAAGTTGACGATACCCACAAATAAATGACGTTCAGTATAATATACTGAACAACACAAAATTATTTTGCAATAAAATAGTTACAACTTCCGTGTAACTGAAGAAAGTTTGGAGAGTTTACCTTTGTAAATACGGTTCTGTAGCGTCAGCGCTGACTACACATGGCCCCGCGCTGACTACACACGGGCGGCGATGTCCTCCGATATTGGACACCGAACAGCCGGCGATAAGGCTGTGTTTACCAAACTATATTAAATGTTATGCAATATTCTGGGCTTAAATATAAGATAAAATATTAATAAGAGAATGAAAAAAAAATCACCCGAATGAGATAGAAGAGTAAAATATAAGATATAAGAATTCAACTGGGCTTATACCCCGTTTTTTAAGATAGAAATTTGAGTTTCAAAGAAGCATTATTTGTAAACATTAGCACACTCGTACTTGTAAGATATGAGTGAAGTTTGACGTTTTTCCATATTGTTGTATCCTACTAAAAAGTTCCGTTTTGTGTTTGCGACATCAGCCTCTAGGTTTTTTATAGTGCAAACTTTATATGAGTAGGTACTATTGAATTGAGTAGCAATTTCTTTAGGAGCTATTCATGATAATATTACACAAAACTGTGTGTAATAAAAAACCGAATTTCGTTCTTTCGGATTCTTTCTTATTCTAAATAAATGAGGTATAGTTTTAGAAATCTACTCTGAGGTGATCGTCTATGTTCATCGATGAGTCCTGTTTTGGTAGTTTGCCTTATCAGGAGAACCAACAACACAACGATTAGTCAGTCAAGTATGGTATCAGTCATCAATATAGGTACATACTTATATGTTATAAATATTAATAAGAAAATGAAAAAAAATAAATCACCCGAGTGAGATTTGAACTCACGACCTCTCGCATTCCGTGCATCGCTCTAACCAACTGAGCTATCGGGTCACTTAACTCGGATGACGAATTTATACTTATATGTCCTGATGCAGACCTCTATATTTTTCAAAGCCCTATCTATAATAAACTCACTAACGGTTTGGACCACGGAGTGTATCAGGCAACAGAGTAGAATTCGAAATAAGCAAATGAACGTAAATTCTGGTTACATTCTGACAACTTAACACCGTGTTTAGTGTGTTCCGTTTGTGTATTTACGAGGCACGTTTTTCTCGGTAATGGTCGTCCGAAGTTACCCGAAGATGCCCGAAGTCGCTCGACAATAGCGCTCGCGTCGTAAATCACTTATCACTTGTGGCACTAAAACCTTACACATTCCGTAATATCTTGGTAATAGAGAGCTCAGAAGCGGAATGTGTGTACTGAGGGCAGTGTTGGCAACCTAAACAAAACACGAATGATGCGCTGATCGTACCAGGGGCGTAAAATTATCGTACCTGACGAAAAATTATCGGGGCGGGGCGGGTATACTTTTCCTCGAACGACATAAAAAAAAAACGTTATTATTAATAAAAAACAAACTAGATATTATTACGAACTTATATTGCGCTCAGCCGCTCGTCAAGTCCTTTTTCGAATTTTATGATTTTCACATGGGCAGAAGAACATACATTGCGTACAAATGGCGCGAAAATTTGTGTGTTTCAAAAGTTTTACAAAAATAAAATGGCTCCAACGTGTTTTAGTTGATCAGTCGATTATTAAATTTATTCATGAACACATAAAATTGACAAAATATGTAATATTCAACGAGATTTTCATATATTTATGGGCTGTTATATTTCTTATCTATATATGAGTGAACGAAACTATCGAAATCCATTACTGGGCTGCTAATTCGAAAATTATCTTTCATATCATTTCTACGTACATTTGTGTACATATTTTTGATAATGAATCGCAATCGTACATCGTACGCTGGTATCCCGTTTTTTCCAAATTTTCCTCTTATCGTGCATGTACGATAATTATCGTACGGTTGCCAACACAAAAAGAATTTTTTAATTCGACTGAGGGGTACAGCTTTAACTAAACAAAACACGCTTTATATGTAGCTATTGACCCGTTATACATCGAAATCAAATGGTTAGTTTCGCTTGTTATAGTTAGTAATTACTTATCCTTATTGGCAATAAAAACGAACAAGGAAACGAGCATCCTTTTCCTCATAGCTCATGGAAAATGAGTGACATCTCGCAATATAGTACAATTAACGTCAAAAGGGATTATCTTTAGTTCGCGACGCCTGAGCGTTCCTCCCCCCGCCGCCGCCCCTCCCACCTGCCGCGGAAACAAATTGCTCCAATAACAATGTTTATTGGACGAGATTTATCGAACAAAAGTTTCAGAGGAAATGCTAATAAATGGCCGAATCGCACACTTGTGTTAACTGCGATAAAGAATTAAGTATATGGAGCATTGATGACGACGTGGGAATAATTCCAGGTCCGTCCGACCTGAGACCAGCTCGGGGATGTCTAATGTGAAGTAGAAGCGTGTGAGTGTGATCCATTATGTATGTCGGGCCCGCTCGACCACGGTCGCCGGTTCATATTGCGCGGAACAGATGTACGAAAAATAAAAACGATCCTCGAATGGACTGTAAAAATCAAACCCCTCGTCACACGCCGCACAAAAACGGCAATATTTGTGATGGATCGCTGACCCTCCCCCCCGCAGTGTTCTACCTCCCCCTGTCCCGCCACCCGCGGCGCTTAGCTTCGGGTTCCGGATCACTTCACAATCGCCGAAAGAAACAGGATTATGGTACGTGAGATATAAACAAATTATGATAAGCTCCTCCCGAGGCACGTACTGACCCGGCTTCTTTTGACTTCATTATAATGAAACTTTTTCCGTACAATCCAAATTAAAAATTGTCAACAATCTTAAGTTTATTTCCGACAAAATAATGGTGATCTATCAGTGCTGATAATAAACCGCAAAATATATGAAATATCTTTGATATATCTTAGTAATGATAGTGGTATAACTATGTATTAATATGTATTACTGTATTTTTTTAACTTAAAGCCCTTACATAGAACTTGGCATCTATACTTACAGGGTCTATAAGTATAAGCAAATCAACATGTTTAGTTACAAGAACATTTAATTAAAACTTAAGTTAGCTGGTTATACAATACTTATTAAATAAAAAAATAATTTAGGTACAGGTACACGAAACCTAGCCCATATCTTTTCCCTGTATTGAACTTACACTTAGAACACTAGTAAAATATTTGCATTAAAACAATTTTATTTATTCAACCTCAAGTTACGGAACCCTAAATAAATAAAGGTCTTTTAACTGGAATTGATATAAATAATGCAGCAAAAGTAGTATCTAGCGAAACGGTCGCTTTTGTTGATCTTTATTTAACTGAAGTATTTTGTTATAATTTAAATTATTTATTGTTATAGATATACCCACAGTGTATAGTTACAATATGTGAGTTTAAAAACGTCATCATAACATAAAATTCATAAGCTTGTATACTATACGTATATACATGTATATTATCAGCTGCATCTACTTCCGTGCATGTCCTAAGAGTGAACTAAGGAAATCAGGAGCGTTCTCATAAGTTGCCATCAACCAATTTAATTTAAGATTCATAAATAAAATACTATAACCAATATCTCTCCCTTGGGAGTTAAATAAGGGACTTATTTACTAAACTGCCAGTTAATGAACGTGATAATTGAAGTTGTAGATTGAATGAAACTCAGCCGGACGGAAAATTGAATCATCCTCAAAGCGAGATGAGATCACGTCAAGAAGGGCGGGGGGGAGATAGATCAGTGGCTTTATCTACCCTGGAAGGGGTTACCAGTGTAAGTTTATGTATCTATCACTTATCTTCGGGAATGTACTCAATCATGCGTGATCTAAGCTCGGTATCGGTCAGGCTCAATTAGTGTAGTTGTGGAGAGCGAGTCTGATACACTCGGGCGCGTTCGGGTGCATGCACACGAACGAAGGACAAAACGGAGGTGGCCATAGATTACATATAGAAAAAAGCCGATTGCCGAAGTTTTGACCTACCTACCCAGTGTCACTTTCACGACTAAGAAGAATATAATTATAAACTCAAATACGATAAGCTGGTCTAGACAAGATAATGTTCTAGTTGGAGTGTGCTAAGGAAATATACATAGAACACTTCAAAAACATAACCCTCCCTCTGGCACAGTCGGGTAAAAATAGTTTCGTCGTTGATCGGGTGACGTTGTGCGAGGCAAATATTTGCCAATGATTAGGTTATACTGCGCCGCGTTACATGCGATGGCAGGTCTACCTAGATCATCGTATCTCCTCTCAGCTCTTCCTCTATTACCCGGATGCAGCCGGGCGGTATGAATCATGAAACAATGCTGAGTGCTAATGGAGGTCTGTAATTCATTTATATCAGATGTGTATCCAATTCTCTCCGTCCGTTTAACCTTCTTTAGTTAACGAATGATTATTATAGACGTTGTGTATTGATTTTTTTTTCGGTATTTTTGATACTTATCTAATATCTGTGAACAAAACAATTATATTATGAAATAAGATAATAATTAATGAGATTCTGAAGAAAAGTTAAGTCAAGAGTACACTAAACCGACGAGTGTGCATGAAGTATATAGATGAAGTGAAAGAGATATGTCAGGACCGTAGCAGGTGGAGATCCGTGATCTGTGCCTACCACTCCAGGAAAGAAACTTGATTGCATGTATGTAGGTATGAAATAAGAAAGCTTAAGTAGGAATTAACATACAAGCTCAATCTAATTAAAACGCCAACGTCAAATAACATATTAAACTTAGTTATTTCTTTACCTCGTTATCCTGTTTCCGATTTCCGTAATTACAATTATTATAATATAATAGAAGAAGAAATTCTTCTATACTGCTCTGGAAGTGAAAAAAACGTATAATACTACAGCCGCTTCTCTTACCAGACATACTGTATAAGTCAGTAGAGGGACAAGAGGGTCTTGGTGTTGTAGGCGATGGGCTGACCATTGTCATGACCATGTCATTACTAACCGAACTTGTACATCTCAACTATACCCTCAAAATTGGTCAGAGGTGGCACCATGTGGTCCTATCGGCAATTGGTGCTCTGCCTACCCCGTAAGGGATAAAGGCGTGATTATATGTATGTATGTATAATATAATATAGGTAATTTAACCCGGAATATGCAAAAGCTGTAAGATATTTCGGATGAAGAATTCCGAGTCACTTGTTAAACTTGTCGAACACGTTAATTGTCGCGCGCGTAACGTATCCCTTGATTACATCCTCCCATTAGCCGCGAGGTCTGCCACGACCGCAGCTACACCACCCACATCCCGGTCTACGGTACCCACATCGATGGTATACTTGTAGCGCGTTTGGGTGTACCCGCTGCGTGGCGGTGCGTGCTCAGATCAAACACTCGATTCCTGATGCGGCCTCGGTTAATGCTTAATAATGCTGTCTTAGGAGCACATTAGTAAATACCGCGATACTTTACATTGGTCTTGGAAATTCTATTGCACGATACATATATATGTATAAATAATACACGGTTATGTTCGCGAAATGGAGTAGCTAGAAGTGCAGGATTATAAGGAGATCCCCAAGTCCCGTTTAGCATAGCGGGGGGGGACAGATGTTAATAATGAAGTTGCTACCTTATTGACGGCTGATTGGTGTGCTTAGTTGGTAATGGGCTCTGCCTGCGAAGCCATAGGTTCTGGTACTTATCTCTAGTTTTATATACGGTTACTGGGTACTGACCCACGACACATGACCTTAGGGATCTTAGCGTGGGACTAGGTAATGTGTTGTGAAGTGTGAATACTTATTCTGATCAAATAAGTTGCTAACTTATCGCGTAAGAGAAAGCCCAAGTTCCTTTGTCGACCTCGTGCGTATTCCGTTTGCAAATAATTTTATGACGAGCTTAGAGAGATGAGAGCGGAAGTCAACTCACAAGATGATATACCTAACCTCTCATATAAAAATGTGACCGAAGTAAAATATAAGTAGAAATTCCTCGGCACAATGTGCGGATGTGGAGACCTGAAATAAAATGCGGAAGATTTGTCATGTCCCTCCTTTCATGGGAAATTATACGGTGCCGTATGAAAATGTACTTTAATGTTTGTATAAGGGCATTTCGTTTTATTTAAGAGGGGTTTTATTACGGTTTTTTGGGTAGAATTTTACAATGCCAATGGAAATGTATTATGTAATGATACAAATTAATAATATACACGTTTATGAATTTATGAGTTTATGAAGTGGCACCATGTGGTCCTATCGGCCCTTGGTGCTCTGCCTGCCCCGTAAGGGATAAAGGCGTCATTATATATATGTATGTATGTATGAATTTGCTACTTGTTGCGTGGTATAAAAAACATAAGCATTACTACTCACTAATGTCATGAAAAAAAGCTTTAAATAACATCACTCTGAGAAGACATCTTTTGGATAGTAATCCGTACATATAAACTGGTCTGTCCTGTCTGACTAACTGAGAGATCATAGCACAGCCTAAACAGCTGATTGAAGAGACCTGAAACTTGGATGTGTTCCTTCTATTACCAGAGACATACAATAATACGAGTAACTAAGGATTTCCCGAAATTCGCACGGGAACGGAAGGAACGGGAATACCAAAGTTTACGTAGACGAGGTTTAATATTCACATGATACATAGTAAGTTAATTCAATATTGTATGAAGTGATCGTTACGTTAACGTGTCAGTCAATAGCCTCAGTAAGAGGCAGTACAAACAAGTGTTCCCGTTATCAAACGTGGAGGGCGAACGTAAACGGCATGTCCCGAAGCAGACTAAACTGGTTTATTGCAGTTAGGACGACCCTTCCCCTCCCCCCCAGGTCTCCTGCACCCAGCCCCTCACCCTCACATTCAATTACGTCGCTCACATGACAAGATCGCTCCCGTTTTATTGCCGCACTCATAAAACTGACAATCATATAATGTTTACATTTAATATCCACAAAGTTTTACGTTAATAAGTTTCGTGCTGGAACAATTTTTGTGGTTACGTGTAAAAGGGGGAACGATGTGGGAATTCCTTTCACACGTGAAAGCTTGTAACAGTTGTAACTCATGTGGCACTGACATGAATAGACAAATAGCTCGCGAATGATTTCAGCATATTCGTATATACTTACTTATATTAGCTCTGTGTCTATAATAAACGCTTAACACCTGCACTGAAACATACTATCTAAAATATGTAGGTACGATGTAAGCAGAGATTCATTTTATACAAAAATATAGAAGATAAACTAACAATGGTTTGCTTCTTTCCAATACCTATCGATGAGTGTGCAATTGTAAGAAACGTATAAATCTTTACGTTTTCTATTTCTAAAAGCAGAGGTAAGTATGCCAGCAACTAGCACAATTACAACGTAATTGTCTGTACATATATAAAACAATGAATGATTAAAAACTATTATTTTATATATTCTTGACTAATAATGGTCCACAACTTTACCGGCGCGATCTTTATAGGTTATGTGTTATTCTAATGGATAAACTATAGTTACATTAACTGGAAAATTTCACCTAAATCGGTCAAGTAGTTACGACGTAAAAGACTAACACATTTTCCACATTTATAATATTTTATCAGTAGAAAATAATTAAAATGTACAAGCACCTCATAGAAATAAATAAAGCTCTTTAGATTAATATCAAGAACAGTCAGTAGAATATTGCGACAAGATACAAAACTCCCACGTCTCAGTGCATCTGACGCGACAATACGCAATCCCCTCGACTTTATATTTTAATATTCTATTAGATATTTATACGGCGCGAGGAGCGAGGTGAGTCGCTCCGTATTCCTGAAGGCATTTCCAATATGTTTTACAAGAACTCGCATTACTATACACGAGCGTAAAACAGGGAAATCCATTGAATCTGTTATGCTGACAGAAATCACTAGAAGCTAGCTTCACGATCGCCTTGCAATACGTGGTTATTTTTCTTCCAAAACCGAATTTTGATTTTAAGCGTAGACTTTCTCAAAATTAGGTAAATTGAGTATCGTCTAAGAAATTAACATTATACGCAGAATGTGTGATACACACGAAAATACACAGGATCTCTGAGTTTTACAGAAAGTTACAAACAACTTCTTGTATTTTTCCCTGTGATTAATTTTCCTTGACGTGGACAGAGTTTCGGGCGGACGGCCGATTAGGGCGATTGTTTGACGGGAAATTTTCATTAAAACCCTGTCAGTAGCAGAGTGACAGCTCGTGCGATACATCGCGAGCTTATTGTATCTCCGCCTCAGGCGAGGCAGACATAATCAGGTTCATTCCGTTTGTTGACGCCGCGCCGAGCCGAGCGGAACTAACGAGACCACGGTAATAATATTACATCACATTTGATCTTCGAATTTGATAGATAAAGGAACAGACGTTTCCTATTGATATTATTAAGTTTCTCGAGTTTATTCGTGGTCGTAGTGACGAAAAACGAATTACTTATATGGAGCTCGTATTATCTGTTATTCATTTTATTACATTATTATATGAGTTATCCTTGATCAAGTTGTGTGCTATTAATGTCTAATGTAACAAATAGTTTATGGTGCAAAATGAATTTCTTTCTATTCATATTCTATTCATATCGAGTTCAAACCATAAAATGCAGAAATTTTAACGTGAAATGATATAACTTTTAAAATAAAATTGCTTTGTTTTCATTAGCAGGGTCACGGCGCATGCATATTTAATCAGAGCTCAGTAATGGAGTGCCGGTATCCTGTGCCATTAGTTTATTGCCCGCACCCTCCGCTGGGGACATTCCTACCGCGCTGGGAAAAGTAGGCTATAGTCTGTAGGCCGAGCTATGGCAGGAGGAATACAAAGTAGTCAGTACTTAGGTTTACTCAACACGTTATATTTGTAGGAGCGTGATGCTATTGTTGATAGTATTTAAACAAACTAAAGCACAACCAAAAAAAGTAAGTTACATAGAAACGCTGTCAAATGAACAGCCAACAACTATTACGAAAAACGTTCCGTAAGGTAAACGTTGTCATTTAACGCGATATTTTTTGTGATTACTTGTTTATTAAATTTAAAAAGTTTACCTGTGCTGATGCGAGGCTTTCCTAGAATACATCAGCTGCAGAAACTAGTACATTCTCTCAGACGAGAAGCTAGCATTTGTCTTTGATTATAATCATAATTTATTTGTCACCGCTATGCTTTACGTGGCTGTGGGAATTTCTTTATGATCATGCAGTTCTGACTACTCCATATCGGGAACACATCCGTGTGTATGTACCTATACCTATATAATATATAATATGATTATTTTTGTTGAGTGACCATTTAAATTAAATGGAATTAAAACAAGCCATATATATTTGTGTACGTTTCCATGACATGACCTCGGACGCACCACAATGGCGGAGCACATCGGCTATCCACTACAGCGCCCCCTGCCGCCCGCTGTTTTATTGTTTTCCCTATTATTAATGGCTTCCGGTAATTCGATTGTATCCGTATCCCACAGTTCCGGCCGCAGTTCGACTGCACATTTAAAATAAAACGATGTAATATGGAAATTGTACACTTAAGTGTAATGGAGCCGCGAGCCGGAGCGAACGTCGGCACTTGCATTATTTAATAGAAAATATTTATCGTTGGTTATTTCCACGGCCGCACGTAATTTTTGCAGTGTTTTGATTAATAAAGCGAAATAAACATTGTCGACGTCTCTCCGCCGACAGAATTACGTCGTAGGCGGAAGCTAGCAGAGTATGATGAATGTGTAATTCGCAAATTTAAATTTGTCCAAAAGTCGGCAATTTTTACGAACGCAAACCGAAACGAGCCCTCACAATGTAAATGCCTCAAAAGAGGCTCACGAAAATTAAATCGTGTTTGCAGAACGGCCTTACCTTATTTTCTTGCGGAATTTCCATAAACAAGGGCAAACGCTTCGGAGGTTTAATTTATTACATTAAAAACAAACGATTTTTTACTTTGTCGCGCTGCGGTAGTGAGGACGAGCAAGCGGCGCTAGTATCTTCGCGGGTTCTTTAATATCAAGAAAGTAGTGGTGAGGTTAGAAGAGAAACGCTTTGAAAATCTCTCGGAATCTTTATAGTTACGTGAGTATCAGGTGAAACTGCGGCTTAAATTTCTTCTGTATAAGTACCATAATAACAGCTAAGTACTTTTAAGCTGTTACAAACAAACCTAGCAGTACCTTTATTCTACAATAAAGTGTATCTATTATTATTATCAAGTTTACACTTGTTCTGTCAATAATTATTTAACATGATAATTTTATAAATATGTATTTCCAAAAGTAGAAACTTGCCACTATATTTATAATTAACTAGTGGCCCGCCCTCGCTTCACTTCGGTACATATCAGTATATAGCTACAACTTCATATGTAGGTACAGCGGTTTTCGTAAAAATTTGGAACTCCCGTTGGTCTCCTTCCCGTGGGAATTTCGGGAAATCCGTTCTTAGAGCTTCCTTGTAGCCCTAATCCGATTTCAGCTTCGTATAAATAGCGGTTTTCGTAAAAATTTTAAATTCCCTAGCTCCCCTTCCAATGGGAATTTCGGGAAATCCCTTCTTAGTGCTCCCTCGCAGTCCCTAATGAACATACAGGTCCAATTTCACATTCATATTTATCGCAGTTGTCGTAAAAAAAATGAATTCCCGTTTGTCCCCTTCCCGTAGGAATATCAGGAAATCCGTTTGAATTCCCGTTTGCCCCCTTCCCGTGGAAATTTCGGGAAAACCGTTTTTAGTCCTTCCTCGTTGTCCCCAATGAACATATATGCCCGATTTCAGCTTCATATGTATAGCGGTTTTCGTAAAAATTATGAATTCCCGTTTGTCGCCTTCCCGTGGGAATTTCGGAAAATCCGTTTTAGTCCTTCCTCGTTGTCCCCAATGAACATATATACCCGATTTCAGCTTCATATGTATAGCGGTTTTCGTAAAAAAAAATAAATTCCCGTTGGTCGCCTTCCCGTGAAAATATTGGGAAATTCTTATAGCCTATGTTCATCCAGGTCCAATAAGGATTCTAACGGTGAAACAATTTTTAAAAGCAGTTCAGTAGATCCCGAGATTACCCCTTACAATTTAACAAATATACAAACACACAAACTTTACCTCTTTTTAATATTAGTATAGATATAGATTATTGGAAGATTGGTTATTTTCCAAAGAATTTTAATTCATCAAGATTAAGTAAATTTATAATATAATGAGGATAAAAAGCCGTAAAATATTAATTACGGCTTTTATCCTCATTACACACAAAAGGCTTAAAATTTAATTATCTTATACTTACGGTAGGCATTTCTTTGATCTATCTGCTTAATTAAATTGAAGCACGGAGGATACAAAAATACAAAAAAAGAGAATTTTTGTTTGCTTTTGAATAGGAAAGTAAGACCTTATACTACCTTATTCAAAAGCGCCTACAATATTTTATGGTAGAAGAACTGAGTTACGGGACTTGGTTTTTTTACAAGTTATATTTTTGATGGCATACTACCTTTGAGTAATAAAGTCTCTCATATATTTATTAATGTGTTTGTAGTTTTAACATAGTTCTATCACATACTTTACTAAGAGAAGCCCGCGATTTCATTCTTATGAACTTCATACAGACGTTATGTCATGCTGATAAAGAAGCTACCTTTATAAAACAATTTTGTAAAATTATTAATAAAGAAATGGAAAAAATTCTTCACCCGAGTGGGAATCGAACCCACGACCACTGCAAACCGTGCCAGCCGCTCTAACCACTGAGCTACCGGTTCAATTACTCGGATGACGAATTTTACCATCTCTTTTCTAAATTACATAGTGGCAACGTTACATCCCGATAGCTATACACTAGTCAAATCTCGGCAAACAAAGCTGAATCCCTTAGCACAATGTTTAAAGATGAAACTATCAACTATATCCTAACGGATTATATTAATGGAGAAGTGTTTTTATAAATTTATCTTAGTCAAGATATTATATATTGTAAAATTATTAATAAAGAAATGGAAAAAATTCTACACCCGAGTGGGAATCGAACCCACAATATTGATAAAAATCCGTTGGGTTCATTAAAGAGAGATATCCCATAAATTTCCACATTTAGTAACAGTATACCTACTTAGAAGGATTCCATAATGATGATGGCCTTCGCTTCGACTTGAACGAAACAAAGGTAGGTACTTTAATTATACAAACACCGCGAGACCGACAACTTTTATTCCTACAAGTATACACCGGACAGAGAAGAAAGTTAACAGCATTCGATTTGTAAAGCTTTTCTTAATGCTTATAGCGGCTTAGTGGTTATAGCGGCTGGCACGGTTTGCAGCGGTCGTGGGTTCGATTCCCACTCGGGTGAAGTTTTTTTTCCATTTTCTTTATTAATAATTTTATGATATATAATATCTTGACTAAGATAAATTTATAAAAACACTTCTCCATTAATATAATCCGTTAGGATATGGTTGATCGTTTCATCTTTAAACATTGTGCTGAGGGATTCAGCTTTGTTTGCCAAGATTTGGCTAGTGTATAGATATCGGGATGAAGAATAACGTTGCCAATATGTAATTTAGAAAAAAGAGATGGTAAAATTTGTCATCCGAGTAATTGACCCGGTGGCTTAGTGGTTATAGTGGCTGGCACGGTTTGCAGCGGTCGTGGTTTCGATTCCACTCGGGTGAAGAATTTTTTCCATTTTCTTTATTAATAATTTTTCTTAAGTAGTTTAAGTTGGAAACCGAATGCCGGTGGACACAATTTATCTACACATACATCTTTTACTTGTAGCAAGCTGTACCTTTTTTTGTTGGTATACATTATTTTGACAGCAGCTAGATTCATCGTGTATGAAACTGCTAAGTTTCACTAAATTTAGTTACTTTATTTTATGTGAAATATAAAATAAAATCCAAAAATATATACTCAAATCGTACGCAAATTATCAAATTAATAATATCAGTAGGATTAGTTAGGTACATTTCATATTGTCCACGAGGGTCGAGCCGCTAGGTAGAGAATGTACATTACAGTAAACTATAAGCTGAAATTCAAAATAATAAAACTAGACTGTTGTGTCATCTCCGGACTGTCGCCGCGTCGTCGTAGCGACGTAAAGTCACTAAAATATCTTAAGTAAAATACACTTAAGAAGTCACCCCTGTGAGGCCCTGTCTCTATTAATTCGTGGCTAAGGAAGACTTGGCTCGGCTCAGGCTGTGACGTCACTTGGCAAAAACCAAAGCTCTTAGAGCCCCAATAGTACAGAATCAACCCGTAATTAATGAACGAACATCGATAGACGGCGAACGAGCGCGAACGCGAACGAACGCGAGCAAACCGCTCGCGGTAATGGAACGCAGGTGTCTCGCTTCGATTATGGACCGCAATCAACTAGAACATTGTCTTAGCCTTGCTGTTTTAATCTCGTAGGTATGTAGGTAGCTATATGTACTTGATATATTATTTTACCTAACTTTACTAACAGTAGTTTTTATTAGTAATTAGGAATTTTGTCGGTGATGTTTTCTAAGAAATGTGACTGTGAGATTCTTCGTGATCCTGTATTCTAGGGACACAGTGAGCCGTGTGCATATGTAATACGAGTACTGTATGTTTGTACATGCGTTACCTACTAATAACATTTCACATTATAGATTATACATGAACATACACACGGCTGTGTTTCCCAAATAGGGAACTCAGAACTGTAGGATCACGAAAGAGATCTCATTTCAACGTTTAGCATAACTTGCTAGAAAATACCTTAGTGTCGACTAAAGACATGTGTTACGACATGTACGGTAAGAGATGCAGCTGATATATTCTAGTAAAGCCCTGCATCAGCACACGACTTACATACATAAAATCACGGCTCTTTACCGGAGAGTCGGCAGAGATCACAGAACTCCACTAGCTACGGTCTTGACGTAGTACCTCTTTAACTTCATCTACTGTCATGATTTTCTTCATGCACGCTTGTCAGTTTATGGTACTCTTTACCAGACCTTTCTCTAGAATTTCTCCAGTTATCTCTTTCTGTACTTATTGAATAAATAAGTGGATTACTCCTGTTGTACTGTAAAACACGTGTTTAAAAAATACTTGTAAGAGGGTTAAAGTATAAATCCCAACTAAGCTATTATATTTCGTGAAGGTATAAATGGCATTAAAATCGAAAACAATAAATAACTGTAACGATAGGAATTAAAATATGTATGCAGCTTCATATAATCTAATAGGCTGATGCTGGGATTTTTACTAAAATGATTTATTTATTTGTTTTCAATAATGGACGAGTTTGATGTTGACGGACGTAAATAAACAAACATACCACAGGCGGCTAAAGTGTTATACCACAGTCTAGTTAACTCTTAAAACAGTAATGAAACTCAAAATCGTTAAAAACGCCATCATCAACCGCTATTGAATATGTAAATAGATGGAAAGTGTTAAACATAGAATCTAGATAATTATATTAAATAATGCTGCGAAAACTTCAAGTAGTTGGCCCAAGCGATGATGCGCATTGGTACGAAGTAAAAGCCTTCGCATTAAATTCTTAAGGAGTATTTACATGTTAAAAAATACAGTATTAGATTTTCTTCAGATGTTACATTAGCATTTATAAATGTATTTAAAAAAAATCAATTTCGGCGTAAAATAGGTCAAGATCAATCTCGATTTGTATGGCCAAGGTCTATCAGGTCTAACAGTCCTTTAGTCCTATGGTCTGAGGTTTTGTGTTTCGATGCATCTCAATTTGAATGGATTAGATCCGCGCGGGTGTTACTCGTAGCACATTTTCGTAGCACATTTTCGTAGCACGACTACGAACTACGAGTTTACTTTTATGTCTAGCTATCTCTTAACTATGCTGAAACTTTGTTAAATTCATTGCTCTTTTTAAGACCCCATAACAAAATATAATATAAACTCATATAGGCTGTAGTAAAATTATCAAATTGTAAAAAGTAAGGAAATTTCGTTTAAATCATAACTTTTGCAAAAAACTTTTTCTTAAAATCAAATTAGAATCAAAAGCTGAGTCATCCCTCGAAGTTTCAAAAGAGTTACAAAGTATTTAAATTCCATAAAAAATACTGAATTGAGCATTAATTGACGCAGCCACTTTTTGATATAAAATTTTCGCAGAAAAATCAAAAGAAAACATCGGTTATTCAGTTGGTATTTCAACCGTTTTCACCTTTTCATCTCGTTGGAGGGTTTCTTTAGATAAATAAAGCCTTCGATCTTATCTCTGTTATTTTTAAACACAATTTTAGTATTTTAGCGTTTTGAGGGTGAAAGTTAAATGCCCGCCAAAACGAATAAAAAATATTTATATAATGTACATTGTTTTATCGAAGCTAGGTAAAAAATTGAGAATTTGAGATACTCGTAGTTCCACTGACGAGTATCTATGATAAAAACTGAAATTTACATAAAAAATTGAAATGAAAACCTAGAATTTTTTTATATGAAAGAAGAAGTATTTTGTATAATACCAATTCAATTTGGGTTATTTAAAAAAGTCTTTCACAAATATTAGAAACATACATAAATAAATAATAAGAAAGGATAACCTGAAATTTCACGGAAACGTTAAAAAATTATATTCTAATGTAAATTAAAAATTTAATCACCTTCAGCCCCGTGAGGGGTAGGCAGAGCACTAAGATCCGATAGAACCACATGGTGACACTTCTGACTAATTTCGACGGTATAGTTGAGATGAACAAGTTCGGTTAGTAGTGACAGGTGGTCAGCCCATCGCCTACAAAACACCAAGACCCTCTTGTCCTTCTACTGACTTGTAAAGTATGCCTGCGGAAGAGAAGCAGCTGTAGTATTATACTTTTTTTTTTCACTCCCAGAGCAGAAAAACTTAAAGAAAATAAAAATATTAATATCTATAAAATAAGTAGAGTACAGAGGCGTTCGCCCGCGACAGGAGTGATCGATAGTCGGCGCTCGGAATGCAATCCACTCGATTACTAACTGTGTTATCGATAATTAAATCGCTCGATATCGGCGCGTCGTTGCTCGCAATCGGCCGTAATAAGCAGTAATTGGGTTATTTATTATCGCAGCCACTTGTCAGCGCCGACGTGACATGATGCGGCGCCGCGCTGCGTGGTGGTCGACTCACAGCGTTGTGACAATAGGCAAGGTTGTTACACTTTTGTACATTTTTAAACTATCATTGATTATACACCCTCTACTAGGTAGTTTTATGAAAGCGATTTCTGTCTAATTTAATTATTGTTAGTTGTGTGTATTCGGATTGTGAGTTTCGAAAGAAGCCATATTGCGCCGAACCCATTTATAGGGAGAGCGCGATAAGGGCAGGAAGATGGTGAAGAGTTGTATTTATTCGGGGAAGCCTACGTTTATAGGGGCAGGCCTGTGTTCAGCAGTGGACTTACTATGGGTGATTTTGTGCAGATATTTAATATGAATAGTGCACATGTTTTTTTGTAATACTTACATTACATTACGTACATTACATAATACGAATACGTCTAAAGATGCTGGAAAATAAAATAAATTATAAAGTTTATACAACGTTTTCTACTCACAAGATGTTTATACAGGGTGTTTTTTGGTGGCCAACCTTAACGAAGGGTACGTACTCTATACATCAAATAAAGTAAGTTTATGACAAAAAATATACTGGGAAACGATGTAAATTGAATTACTTGTTCGGGTGGAATTTATAGTATCCAGTGTTTATGCTAGTTTTTTCATAGACAGATAATAATTATTTCTCGTGAAAAAATATTGCTACGCGCGTCAATGTGCATTTATGCAGAAAAACGCAGTCTATTTACTCAACTTTGGACCCTAATATCTTGGAAACCAGTCACTTCCCAGGTATGCTTCCATGGAGAAAAATGATCGTGATGATGAGGAGATGCTATAGTTTTCGGGAACGTTGACGACTAAAAATCATCCTGTATATTTATATGTATATGCACACTTGGAATATTCATGTAATAAATAAATGTAGAAGTAGGTACCTAAGACGGGCCGAGGTCGTGAGAGACCGAATTTAAAACCTCAATAAGGGCGGAGTAAAGGCGCCGATAAAATATGAGGGATCGCGTCGTAAATCACGTCGACTGATACACGCTCCGTACGAGTCGTGCGACGTGACGTCACGACGTGTGACGTGACACACCGCAAAGATCTGCGGAGGCCCTTATTTAGAGTTTGAAATTCGTTTGCTGTAACAGAACTAAATACAATAGCATATTAGATGCTAGCAATTTGTCACATCTGTCCCCGCTATGCTAGCAACTTGTCACATCTGTCTCCGCTATGCTAGCAACTTGTCACATCTGCCTCCGTTATGCTAAACATAACTGTGGGATCTCTTTTATGATACTATAGTTCTGGCTACGCTATTTCAGGTACTCAGCTATGTCTACATGTATACTATGTAGGTATGCATGCTAGGTACTCGAATTCAGTTTCTCAGCGTGATTGTAGTTGCCTATGATCACAATCATGAGTCATTACACTCGAAGACTAGTGGAGGGTGTAGTTAGTTGTATGTAAATCAGTTTTACAGAACGTCGTCGCCCGGTTCGCATACATTTTCTAATAGAATAATGTTTTTAAATAACCGGCGTCGCCATAAATTACAAAGTTGTTTTAGAGCCTTTAAAGTTCATACAGAGCGGGATCATTTCCTCCAAGTAATAAAACTTGCTGAACATTCATACCGGACAGTTCTCAACTTTTGCAGAAACTAATTACTTTGGCAACGGTAACTGATTCAATCTACACCTACATAATATTTATGTAATTTTGATATAAATGTAACTACATTTATACAAAACAATTCTTAATATTTATTTTTATTTGTCCTACGAGTATGTCTGATAAATTTTATGAAATGTACATAGATCATATTTTTAGCTGCATCACCTTCCATGCATGTCGTAAGGGGGGTCGACTAAGGAACTCAGGGACGTGCGATGCGTCTCGGGCGATGAGCTATCAACATGTCAGTGATAATAATACTGATATAATAAACGCTGTAGATACTTATAATATGACAGATAATATGACTGATATTATGACGGCCGATTGGTGTAGTAGGTAGTGACCCTGCCTGCGGCGCCATAGGTCCTGGGTTCGAATCCCGGTAGGTGCAAACATTGATATGATAAATATCGATGTTTGTTTCCGAGTTATGGATGTTTCTTTACTTATCTATGTATTTATATACCGTTGTTTAGTACCCACGACACAAGACCTTAGGGATCTTAATGTGGGACTAGGTTAATGTGTTGTGTAGTGTGTGAATATTTATTTATTTATATTTATAATAGTGGCCCGCCCTCGCTTCGCTTCGGTAACGCTGTAGATACTGATAATTGGTTCCCTTCCCGTGGGAATTTCCTCGGGGTCCCAAATAAATATATATGCGCGACAAAAAATAATTAATTCCCGTGGGATCTCCTTCTTGGTTCTGCCGTTCTGGTTAATCCACTTTGGGAACACGGCCGCGTGTATTTGTATCAGTAAATATAACTTTGTTGACAAAAACTAATGTAACAAATGTAAATTATCATTGTTATAACTATTATAATAGCTTTTTATGTATAGATCATGTTTTTATGATAGATAAAAAATATAAAAGAAGGAAAATAAAATCACACAAGCAGCCCCTGATCCCGCGGAATGGCCATATCCCGCGTGTCCCGCCAGAGCCCGCCTGAGTTATTGTAAACAGATCCCGCGGTCACGTCCCGCACAGTTTAAGGGATAACGCTTCTCTAATATCGTGGACAAAAGTTTCGTATCGTCTGAAACGAAAACAAGATTTTATAAGATTATGTTCTTTATACAAAAGATTTGTGAGACAAAGGATTTTATTTGTTCTTTTAGTTTTAGGGAAAGTAAATAATGCAGAGATTTTTCATACTTATGTGAAAAAAGTATGCGTGTGTATGTCTCGTACGATATAGACTATGCTAGTAACGGAACTTTATTTAAAAAAAATATATTAATGGAGATTATTGAAATCATTATTGGCTAAATTATTTTCAGGTTGATTGTAAGTAATCTCAATTAATATTCATGTTGCTCAAGATTCCCTAAATTACCATAATAAACTCAATTACTGTAAATGGAAGCTGCTAAATGCTTTTTTTATATACATTTACTTGCTTATAGTTATATCTAACACACTCGCTCTAAATGTAAAAGTTATTCGCAACATTTTTGCACAATATGTGTAGAGAAGTGAGATTGTTTTCATTGATTTCCCGTCCGTGTGTAGTGAAGCGAGCTAACGGGAACAGTCCTATTGCTGAACATATACTATATGTATATAGGTGGATATGCCAGTAGGTAAAGACATAAATATTTAATCCGTTCCATTTACTAGCCGGCTAGTCTGTTTAAGTAATGATATCTCTGTCCACTCGTGTATTGTATATTGTTATATTATGTTATTGTCATAATTTTATCGGTTTCAATTTCCTAAACCAACTACGACATACCTGTACAGGGTGATTTTTGGTCGTCAACGTTCCCGAAAACTACGGAATCTCCTCATCATCACGACCAATTTTCTCCATGGAAGCATACCTGGGAAGTGTCTGGTTTCCAAAATATTAGGGTCCAAAGTTGAGTAAATAGACTGCGTTTTTCTGCATAAATGCACATTGACACGTGGAGCAAGATTTTTTCACGAGAAATAATTAATATTTGTCTATGAAAAAACTAGCATAAACACTATAAATTTAGCCCGATCAAGTAATTTTTTTTTAAATTACATAGTTTCCCAGCATTTTTTTGGCATAAACTTACTTTATTCGATGTGTAGAGTACGTACCCTTCGTTAAGGGTGGCAACGAAAAAACATCCTGTATATAGGTCTCGATGATAGATCATACAATTTCACAATGGATGACATACATGTCACAATGGTTGTATATATGACGACACCATGCAGTAAGTAGGCATGTATATACATTGCAATGCATCATTAATGTATTACATATAGGTACATGTATATCGGTCGTTAAGGACGGTAAGTGGTAATTGTTCTGATATACTCGACAGATCATTCCGGAGATAATGACGCATTAGCGAATGAACAAGTAAACAAACAGAGACTGATGAATATGTAAACTTAAAAATTATTAAAGTTAAAAACAAATCAAAATTTCAAAAAGCTCTCGGACATTGCTCGGAAATCTTTTTTAAATATGTGCAGTAGTTTTGGGCAGACGAACAAAAATAGCATGTTTTATACTGAGAAAAGTATTTAATTTGTACAATAGCTTAACTTTATTTATGTACTCGAGTAACTAAATATTTCTTTTTTTAGAGCAAGAGCCGTAGCACACGTAGCACGACTACGCTTTCGTAGTTAGCTACGTGCTACAAACGAATTTTAAAAATAAAAAGTATTTACCGTTATTCTATTCTGGTTGTGAAATATAATAAAATATTCAGCTTTTTAAATAAGATTAAATGTGGTGTCGTGGGACACCAGGTAGGAACGAAGTTCCTTTGGCTAATGTAGAATCGACACAATTTGCAAAAGAAAAATCGTGCTCAATTTTATTTAGGTTTAAAATGTATCTATAATGTGTGTATTCGCAACGTGCTTGTCCATGAATTCATGAGTATATACTATGCATTGGCGGGGTGGAGTAGTAATAGAGAGAGAAGGGATGAGAGAACGAAAAGAAAGATGGAGAAAGAGAAAGGTATTATACACTACTCGCTTGTGTATACGACTGTCGCGCCTGCGCATGTCTCATTTAACGGTTTTATTCCACGCACTTTTTCTTACGGTTTTACTATCACATTTTTTTCAGTTCGGTCGCGCAGCAAAATCCCTATCTCCTCCAAGCCTGCCGTAAGGAACTTCGTTCCAATAAGAAATGAGGTGATCAGAAAGAAGTGTGGTATAAATGAGGACGTTGTGACGAAGATTGAGAAAGGTATGTTGAGGTGGTTTGGGCATGTGGAGAGGATGTATGAAAGTAGATTGACAAATAAAGTGTACAACGGAAGAGTGGGTGGAAGGGTTGGAAGGGGAAGATCTCGCCGGACTTTCACCGGTCAAATTGGTGAAATTCTAGAGAAAGGTCAGGTCAAGAGTACCCTAAACCGGCGAACGTGCATGAAGAATATCATGAAAGTAGATGAAGTGAAAGAGGTGTGTCAGGATCGTAGCAAATGGAGATCTGTGATCTCTAAAAATCCAAAATAATGGCTGCCACAACCGGGCACGTAGAGCCTGCGTTGCGTACCCAGCTAACTGCGTATGCGTGAGCGTGTGCGTAGACGTATGCGTTACCCGGTGTGACATTGGGTTACGCCGTAACCACGCGCGTGACTACGACGTGGTTACGTACGTGGTTACGTTACGCATCCGGTGTGCTCGAGCCTTAAAGATTCGTTCAAATTAGCATTTGGTATTCTTCTAAAGACACTTGTCCTGATTGTATACAATAGCTAGGCAAAGAATAAATTAAATAATATTTCATACATTACCTACACGTTTTAGGTATTCTATAAATTGCCTAGATATTGTATACAATACAGGATTATACAGATTGCCAGTAACACATATACAATAAAGATAATTCACTATTAAAATAGGTTGGTCCCTAAACAAAAAATACAAGTTTGATATTTATTCACCAGTAGTGGACGCCCGCGACGTCCACGTGTACTGAAGAAAAAATAAAATGTCGAAATTATCCGGGATAAAAAAAGCCTATGTGTTATTTTATAAAAATCGTCTCAGCCATTTTTACGTGAAAGAGTAACAAACATCCATTCATCCATACTTACAAACTTTCGCGTTTATAATTAACACCAAAAATTATTTATTTTGTGTTCCAAGAACCTATATACACTCAACTTAGCATTTTTATTTGACCTTTTTACGTATACAGTGCTTGTGCAAAACATGACGTCACCATATTCGATGTACTCGATGCTTCAAATAAGTGCGGGGGTTGTGAAACGTGCGGCTGAAATCTGGATTTTTCTAGCAGTATACCTGCTCTTAAGTTCTTATTATATTAGCAGATAGTCATTAAAAGTATTTCTAGTCGGTGAATAAGTAAATATGCACAATTATTTCCCGAAGTAGTTTCATCTGTCGGTGACCGGGAACAATGGACTCAATCCGAACTCCTAACTCGGTTACGGAAGGAGCGAACTAAAACGAAAGCGAATCGAATAATAACCCACTCGCAGCCATGTTGTGGAAAACTTTACAAACATTGCTCCATATGTTTTTAATCAAGTTTCGGTTATTACCATGGTATCTGGAAATTTAAGGTACTAAAATTTTGTAATGGTTATACGTACTATTTGGTTAATAGTTTATTTTTGAAAATGCAATTGTATAGTTTGCCTCTTAAAAAATTATTTGGTATCCCTTACTTATGAATCTGTAAGTCCTTTCTACAATGTACTACATTAATGCCAAAATTATACCTACTAAACTTTATAATAATGAAAAAAAAAGTATGTGGTCAATCTATTAATGATTACATACCTTGATCTGTCTAAATGTTGTTTACTTCACTTGTATAAGACGATGTCAACAATATCACTTTAAAAGGCCTGTCTATTTCACAAAGACATAAAAATAATATCCTTTTGAGCTGCGGAGCAAAATGATACTTCAATAGCAGGTAGCAAAGATATCAACTTTAAGCACCAACCTCACCGTTTTATGAGGCTCTGGTAAACTCGGTTAACTCTGTAAGTATACTATGAATTGATGTTTTTATGACAACTTGATACACTTTAACTAAAATGTTATTGAATAGTTTGTGGGCCGGTTTCACATTGATGTTTCTCTATGCATCACTAAAATCACTACACATTAGAGAACCAATTCAAAATAACTGCCAGTGCTCGCTGCGCTCGCTCTGTAAGATGCAGTTACAACCGTAATCAGATAAACGGGGCTAAACTAGCCTTTATTGCATCAGGGATAAGGTCGAGGTGTAGCCGATCATAAATCTACACCTGCTGCAGATAGTCCTGGGAAATGGATGTCTGAGCGAGACGTGCGCGCGTGACGAGAGTACCGAGCGGACTGCTACCAACATACTATGCTACACGGATGCTTTGGTCACCTCGCAACACATTGCTACTGCTGTATGCGCTATTCGAACAAAACGTTGATTGCTACCAGCAATGTGTACAGTTGATGCAACTTTAAGCTAACCAATAGTGAATCGTTCAATGAAAGTCACGTAATATTGAGTACAGTTAAAAGTAGGGTCACCTTCGTAAGTAAAGTATTTAATACAGGTCAACTTTCATGAATTCCGTTTTACTTAACGGCATGTGAGACAGCTGCTGCAGGACATTACTGTGCCACGAGATTTTCTAAGTCTGTGGAACTAAGCAGAGACTTTTAAGAGAATAAACATTTTTCATGGACTAGTTGATAACGACATTAATCTATCAGTTTATTTATGTATTTGAAGTTAAATTATACAACGGATCTCATAATTTTTATAAAATATTACATTACAATCTCTGTTTAGGTAACATCTATATATCTACATATCTGTATCTACATATGGGGTATCTACATAATTATACAGATGTATGGTAATACGTAACACAACACCTTTTATTAATTTCACAAACTTAATACCGTGAGCCTGAATTTTGTGCCAAGAATTAAGCAATAAATTAGAAACGTATAAAATCTGAATTAACACCTGGAGTTACGTATTAACTTCTGAACAAACAGTGTTTATTAACATAAAACTTATTTTAATTAATATAATACAGGTAATAATCAATATGCACATTTATTTTTACCTTTTTCAAACCACACACGTTAAGAACTTTATGTATCTATAAGCTTGTGTACCTATAGTTGGGGGTTATATGAGAATTACAAGTAAATATGAAGTAATTGGCCGCGTGGTGCTGGCAGAGTAGAATTCGTACCACCCCATGTCTGCCCGTGGGTATCGTACGAGGCGATTAAGGGTTTCCGGGAGGTGGGCAGCCGTGTAGACAACATAGTCCAAAATACAAACTGCGGTCACCAACCCGCCTGCCCAGCGTGGTGACTATGGGCAAATACCCCCCATGGCAGTCTTCTGACGTGCCCTGGGGAAGGCCTACGTCCAGCAGTGGACTAAAATAGGCTGATGATGATGAAGTAAGTAAATGCCAATTATTTACCTTGGTAACCTGTAAGTTGTTGCTTTCTACAAGTTTTACAAGTTTTTCTATGTATTCGTACCGAACTTTTTATAACATATTTCATATCAATAAATCGAATAACCCACACGTTTTAGCTCCATGCGGATTGTTATATATTTTGGACACGTAGTAGTTTGGGAGGACGGTGCGTACTCTCCCTCCGCGCGTACGCAGATGATAATACGCGAAAACTAAGCTCATTTGGCTTGTGCCTTTCCTTGACGTATTGTGATGTGGATTGTCGTGGAGTTTAACACGGAATATTAAACTTTCGTAGGGTTTGGATGCTTTTGCCAACTACGAAAACTTTAATATCAATTTCACGGTTAACTAGCATAAAAGAAGTTTTGTCAGATCAATCAACGTCTTTATTTTCATTCCTATATTTCAATATTAAAATGCGTTAACATATTTTCAAGACTAAACCTATATTATTAATCATCGACATAAACTTTAATCTTACTCAACACTAGAAAGAAAACAATATTCTACCTGTGCTATACATACTCGTATTGTTGCCTCGAGTGCTTTTAAGAGCAGAGTTACCACCAAGTATACAAGCATTACATAACAGACAAATAAATAGAAATTCTAAATTCTATATCATACGAATTGACTAAGGAACTCGGGGATTCTCTCAGGCGATAAGGTAGCAACTTGTCACTGATCATTTACATCTGTCCTCTCCTCCTCCTTTGCTGTATCCTCTTTATGGTCCTGAACACAAATAAACACATTTAATTTGATTTGATGTACTTTTCTATTTCGGGAACGCAGTCGTGTATGTCATTTTGCATTCATTTTAGTGTGATATGTACTTAAGTGATCAGTAACTGTGGCCAATATAGACAGCTGAAGTGAAAATATTTCTTAAAGGCAGCATTGAAAGCAGGCGTACACAGTGGCGCCGCAGGCGCGACGTGGCTAATGCGATTCTCGTGTTGCAGGAACACACCCGCCGGAGCGACATGCATGTCGATATCTAAATAAAACGTTAATACTATCTGCACTTAATATAGATTTTCGCTTCTAGAATGTAGTAACTGTCAAGTAACCGCACACCCTATTAGTAAAATTAATATTTAAACAATGTATTTACCTTACCTATACAGTGTGTAAAAAGACAACGATGTTTTTTTTATACCTCGTATTCTTTGTAAGGTTACGATAATTTTCTTCTATGGAACCAACCCTGGGAAATGACAAAAAAATTATGAAAAAATACTGTCATTTTGTTGCAAGCAATGTATTCGTTTGATGCTCAAAGTACAAATGTCTTTGAAAAAAATGTTTGGTAACCGATGTCAGATGGATTTATGTAAAAAAAAAGATAATATTAATGTTACTTTGAACCTCAATATCTTGGTTTCCCACCCGTGGTTTCCCAGGGGTGCTTCCATAGAAAAAAGTGATCGGGATGTTACAAAGAATGTAAGGTATTAAAAGAACAAAGTTATCTTTTTATATATTCGATACCTTGAGTCTCAAATGGCGTAATCACCATTTTGGCCAAAATGACTTTTGAATGTTGTCTTACTTTTTCTTTTAACTCTCTATCTTTCTTTTTCGCAAAAAAGTGACTTGCTATTGATTTTAAATTATTAATTATTAATACTCCTTATTTGCGTTTTCTTTGAAATGAATTTGTTTATAACTAAAAAAGTTATAAACGATCTAAAAAAGCTATTTGTAATGCTTTTTTATTAAGTTAACTAGGCTGTTACACCCTAAGTTTTTAGAGAACAGCCTTTTTTGGGTTGTAAACGCCAATTTATACAATTTTTTTTTAGTCATAAACGCCAAGTTATCAACATTTTTTTGGCATATTCACAAATTTTAATCATTTTTGCAAATACTGTTTGAATCTTTAATTCCGTATAACCGTATAATAAAGATATCAATTTATTGCATCCAAATTCATTTCAATAGCATTATTAGTTCAAAAGATATAATTTTTTTGTTAATTGTTTTTTTTTTCGTCTCTTCTGAAAAGTGACGATTTGGTAATTATGCTATTTGAGACTCAAGGTATCGAATAAACGCATAGAAATTATAATTTGTCTCGGTGCCAAGCATTCGGAGTAACACGTTAAGGAATTTAAGTAAAGATCACAAATTGATCCATTCATTCTTATTGTAACTTCAGAGTATTTATAAAATATTAAGTAATTTAATAACATAAATTATTTAATATATGCTATATATAGCAAGATAAACTTGTATGAATGTATCGCAGTTGTACAACAACCTTGAAAGAACATTCTTTATCCTAAAAGACGTTTATCGATATGAGTTGATGACACAACAACACGCCTGAAGAAACATAACATATGCCGCAGGTGGTACTGTAGAGGAATGTTATATTCTTATTCCATTATTTTTAGAAACAAGAACTACGTAGCTACTAATAATACTGGCTGTCATGGGACATTCCTTTTCTAATTTTTTGGGGGTGGGGTTAAAATGATTCCTTAAAAATATTACTCTCAGGCCCGTTTAGCATAGTAGGGACATATGTTAATGTTCAATGACACGTTAATATTCGTTGCTAGCTTATCACCTGAGATAATGCCCGAACATTTTAGACGACTCTTAAGAAATGTACGGAAAGAGATGCAACTAATGTAGTGAAGCCCCGCAACAGCACAGGACTATATTACTTAAGATTTATAATGTTTGTAAAACCTTGGCTGTCGGCATCGTTTGGAAATATATACGCATTAATATTTATTAGTACCTATGGATGCGTATATATTAAAGAAGAGAGACGGAATCCATCATTATTCGCCGAAGAGGGCAGGTGCTTCACGCTCCATCGAACACATTACTGAACACACACAAAAGTTGTAAAACACACAGTTCGCAAACATACACCCACACATGCATATCGACATATTAGACAAAGGTTATCCACCCGACAATATACAAATATTGCTAAAACACCTCCTGCTTGTCCTCCCTAAATGTTTTAATCCCCTGAGCCTCAGTTCCAGTGATTCGATGAAATAGCTGCAATGTGTAGCTCGTATTAATCTGGGTTATTAAACCTTCGTGAGCTAGTTAATGCGCTCACTCGATTTGGTCCATCGTTTGTGCGAGTTGGTCGAACGTCGTCTAATCATATAACCCAGTAAATGACACTTTACGTGGTACTTTATTGAACTATGTTCCTGAATTAGAACTTTGATTTAAATGTTACAAGTTTATAATCCTTATTAATGTAATGCGTAAATTCCTCTGAAGTATTACCTCTTTGCTTTGTATCTTTTCATTGCTTTAATTGTATTATAAAGACTGTAGAAGATTCCTACTCCTATATAAAGATAAATTATAAACAATGTTAACATAACGCAATATCCTTCAAAAGGAAACAATGACAGTAATTTGAGACATCAAAAGTTAGAACCGAGTTGGGAGTTATAAAACAAATCAAACAATATCACTTGATTCGTGCAAAAAGTTTTAAAGCTATGTTAATTAACGCTCCTAATCCAATTGTAGCTAAAAGTAAAGCCTTTCTTTGAAGAAGCGGCGCGTCCGCTAGAGGGCGCTCGGAATACTGAACAGTGACGTAGAACAAGAACTAATAGTATAACGTTTTTAAGTGACGCAATATTACGTCCTCACCTCGCCAATTTTCGCTGGTGTCCGTCCATTATAGTCCGCACTTATGGCAGATTCTTACATCTATTTATCACACGTTTGATTATATTTGTAATATAAAATGATATAGACGTTCTCTTATTATTACACAGTGAGGTGGTTTTGTTCTCTCTTCGTAAAATGTCGGCGAAATTTCCTCGAAGGCGTTCATAGCTGCCATTCTTCCAGTAAGCGAGTTATTCCACCGTGAAATTTGTGAAATCGAACGAACCTATTCGTATAAATAAACTTTAAAGTATTCTCCGCTGAGACAAAAAGCAATATAGCGATAATCTGGGAGCTTTACTCTTTCGATTAGCCTTTTCAGCGATTTTTTATGTTGTTTTTTTAAATTACCTTTTGTGTTTTCAGACTAAAGTGCTGGTTAGCTACATATTTGGTAAAACTTATTAAAAGTACAGTCACAGAGTAAGCTGTGGATTGCAGCACGTTCACAGTAAACACGCCCCGGATTCATTATGGACTATATTTTACGTACTTACAAGATGCCTTATTTTCCCGAAAAAAAGTAAATATGAGATTATTTATCCTATTTATTTTTTCTCCTAACTCTGTATCAAGCCATGCACGCACATACAATTTTTTGCATTACATTATAATTATTTTTATAAATAAATTAAACACCCATACTTACATAATATATAAAAGCAATTTTTTTAATATAACACAGAAACACTCAGTATGTAAAATATTGCAAATTCTGTGGCTCTATTTAGAATAAAGCATCTCATGCATATTGATACAAATCGCATATTGAGCACGTTCGTCGTATATTGTACATCAATCTTCCAAACCGTTATATTATTTAAATTTAAAAGTACAATATATTGCTCTTTTTATATTCAGAGAAGTTAGTCTTTAGATTTTACTTGTTGTTTCTTAAATTTTGTTAAAACAAACCGGCCCTGTATCACATATCTAGCAAAATAGATGCGATAGCAAAAAATATTTTTAAATTGGTTTTACGTTACAACAATCTCAAAGGAATTTGATATTTTAAAGCGAAAATTATATAGTTTTCCCTGTCGCATTGGTACTGCTTTGCTTTTGCAAGGTACATACATACGTAATCAAACTACGAACAAATGGATATTGATGTTTGTTGTTTTATCGATAGCGAAAAATCCGAAGGCGGGTGAAGGTTTTCACCTGGGAAAAAAGGATTTTCCGAAAAGTTTTATTTTGTCAAATTTATCTACATTCCACGCGATCGAAGCCACGGGGAACTGTAGTATCTAAGAACAATATTTGAACAGAGATTTTAAGGGCCACATGTACCTAAAAAATTCTGAAGTCTAGTTTTAAGGTAATTGAAAATTAGCACACATACCATCTAACTTTTTTTGCATAAACAGAACGAGCTGTCATGTATTTTAATTCTCTATTTAAATCTAGTGCAACATTGCTAACTCAATACGACTTTATATAGTTTAACCGTTTAACCAGAGGTAGGGACGCTTGCCCGGGCGAGGCCGCCGGACGGAGGCGATCATTCCGGCCCGGGTCGCCGGACGGACGTGTTCTACTTACAAGACGTCCGGCTCGCTTCCCTCCCTTAGCCCTTTGCTATTATATATATAATTGTATATACATAATATAATTGTAAATGTGATCAAAGACTGCACCACAGTGCTCGAAGCTTTCCTGTGCATGTACTCGTATATTTATGTTCCGTTAGTATAAACTTCATTATTATGCTAATAACCACGGTCGGGTAATCCCATGGAGTAGGTGTAAAGGAGATATATTAATACAGTGTAGGATTATGCTGTGTTAGAATATTCTTTATGGATACCTGCCGGGTTCTACAGTTGGAGTGAAATGTTAGGCAATGCTTGATTATGTGCAATATCTTCAATACATTGTTGTTCTGAATAACTAACTGATCAATGCACACCATCTTAGAGAAACTTGGTGTGTATTCTTTGTATAACGTATGCAACTAGGCATCTGATAAGAAAGGCTTTTCCGAAATTTCTATGGAAACGAGAATAATGGGAATTGTAAGCAGTTTGCGCGAACGAACTACTCGTATTGCGTGCCATATTGTCATATGGCATGACTACATGTATCACAGCTCCACGTAGTATTTGCTCCATGGGTCCTGCACAACACTGGACGTTCTTGTTGTTAGTTACGAGGGTAATGGCCGCTTTGTACGAACATGGCAGTAATTTTATTATAAAGCCACACAAGACATTTTAGATATTATGTATACCATTTCCTGCAGTCACCTGAATGTATTTAGTTCATAAATTAGATTTGATTTATGAGCTTGGCGTTTAATTTACTTGCTTCGAATGTTTCAACCATGCATTCAATTAAAGCAGAGATACCAACCAGGACCAGCAATGCCAAAAGTATCTAATAAACAAGCGTAAATACTATTCGATTTTTACACTATATTGTTTGCCTTTACAGAATCTGAAGCTAGGACATTCAGATTAGATTACCACGCGATTCAGCAACTGAACACGACATATTATTATATCATATTATTAAATATATTATATCATAATTTTATTATAAGTAACTTGAGTTCTCATAATAAATGTCAGCACAAGTTACACATAATTCGTTAAAAACTAACTTGATCCTCATCCCCCCTCACCCTCACCCCCGCTGAACCCACGACACCGAATTACCACTAATTAGACGCGCGAAGTTTCCATCAGATTACGAGTACCAGTTTTAAATAAAAATAGTTCTAGTTCTCAGAACTTCTTAGTTCAGTTTAACGTTTGCAGGTGGGAAAAAATGGCTGCTTCCACTTCCCACCAAGAGATTATTTTCATTACATTGAGAATTTACCTACGTGCGTCTTTCAGTCGGAAGTTTTCTGTAATTGTCACTTAGCTATACCCGAGAAGGGTTGGTGTCAGGCAGGCAGCCGGCCGTAAAAACAAATGCCAAAACTTTGGCAATGTGAGTTTCGAAAGAAACCATATTGGGCCGACCACATAACATAATGTGATAAACGCAGAAAGTACCTAAAATAAATGTGTCTATTCAATTATTGTTGTCAATTAAGTTTGATATGATACTTGTATAAATATACTTATAGAAAGGATTTTCTAAAGAAGGATCTGATTGTATTTGTTGGATCGAGCCGTTCTCAGACATAATAAGATTAATTTAATAAGAATTTGTTTTATTATTAACTCTGGAATTAAAAAGAATTTCGAGAAGCTGCAGAAATAATAAATATCTCATAACATAAGAGATAAGCATTTAATTATTGCAAATAAAATTAATATTTCAATTTAATAACTCCCAATTTCGGTTAGCAATAAATTCTCTGAAACATATTCAACACAAAATGCATTAAAATCTGTTAAATAGCCATCCATAAACAAACGGCTTGAATCAGCAACAGTATGACCGTTATAAAACCACAATAAAATGCGCCATTATTATGTACTGAGAACTTATATAGGTCTTTTCATCAATACGAGTAACTGTAAAAAGTCAAAATAAACAGAATTAACAATTGACCACATTTATAAAAAGGATGTGACCCGAGGAGCTTGTGGGTAGCCATCTCTGATAACTCCAACTACCTCCTGGCTCCATCAGTAAGTAACCAATGAAGTTTCACTCATTCACTATTCATTTTCTTTGGTACAATTTTATTCATATAGCCTTTAACCTAAACCTACGTATGTAAGAACGTATTTAGTACCTACTATTATTATAAAATTCTCACTTAATGATCCTGTTCTAATATTTCCTTAAAATGGACACCATGTATATATATATATATACTTCCCTACATCTTCTAAATGCAACAAAGAATATATTCCAAAAGGTAGTTTCTCAAAGCTTGCGTAGTTTCGTCTCATAAAATAACGTTCGTGAACAAAAATGTATAATAAAAGCGAGTCCGCACGCCACGGCGCGGAGTGGCGTGGTGCGGCGTGGCGTGGCGCGGCGCCACATCCTCGCTCGCTTATATTTACATTCAGGAAATATTCTCCGAAACTCGCTAGAACAATATCACAGTATAATAATTGTCAGAGGGAAGTGAAATATTTATATACAAAGTGTTTCTAATATGAACCTGATGCATGACAATAGGACAAGCGCTTTATAAACAAGAGCTTATTATTAATGCTTCTACGAAGAAATTTCATTAACAGGATTTTGTTTTGCACAAGTAAAACGCTTGTATTCGTATTTTAATATTTTCTCGTGATATCACCTCTTGTTATTTGTAAAGTTTTAAGAAATCTTTTTTCAGTTCAAAACAACTTACACCGAATGTAAAACAAGTACGTTTAGAGAGTTTAAAAGGTTTGTAACTAACTTCACAAAGTAGGTGTTTATCTTTACCGTAAAGCAGAATCAAATCAAAAAGCAAATATTTTTTCTCGAATATCGGTAAGTATGCTAATAAAATTTCCATTTATAACAGAATAAATACTTATATTCTTTGATCTTTAGAAAACTGAGAAAGTGTAGTGTGTTCTGGTCTTGAAGCTTACAGATTTAAGTGATTGGCACGAAAAACCCAATTCAATGTCACCACATAACATGTCACGGTAAGTCGATTAAATATTAGTTTCAGAGTAACTAGTTAGATACCAAAGTAAGTGTGTGTGACGGTAGACAGGCGCGGGATCGCGTCGCGTTACTTATTCAAACCTCTTATTTTCGGATACGCAGAGGTCGCGCGTGTAACCTTTCCACTCGTTTCTAGATTTCCCTAAAATATTACAAAATAAATTGGAGTTATTAAATCTTTTACGGCTGTGCTGATGCGGGGTTTCACTAGAATATCAGCTGCATCTCTGTCCGTGCATGTCGTAAGAGTCGACTGAGGAACTCAGGGGCGTCCTCTCAGGTGATAAGCTAGCAACTAATCACTAATGATTAACATTTGTCCCCGCTATGCTAAGCGTGACTGTGGGATCTCCATGATCCTGCAGTTCTAGCTACCTCGTTCCGGGAACATGGCCGTGGGTGTTATGTATTATTAAATCTTTTGCCTTTTTAGGCAGTTAAAATCCAGTTATCCTCTATGCTGCTCTGGAAGTGAAAAAAAAAACGTATAATACTACAGCTGCTTCTCTTCCGCGGGCATACTTTACAAGTCAGTAGAGGGACAAGAGGATGGTGTTTTGTAGGCGATGAGGCTGACCACCTGTCACTACTAACCGAACTTGTACATCTCAACTATACCGTCAAAATTGGTCAGAAGTAGCACCATGTGGTTCTATCGGCCCTTGGTGCTCTGCCTACCCCGTAAGGGATAAAGGCGTGATTATATGTATGTATGTATGTAAAATCCAGTTCACTTAATTATTTTAGGATCCATAAAAGTAACGTAGTAAAATGTTTACGCCGCCTCCATTTCAGGCGACACAGCGCTAGCAAATAGTTAATATCCTTTAGTGCCGGCAATGGATGGTGCATTGCAATTGGCTCGCTAGATAAGGCCCGCGGGCTTGCTCCATTTCCGCTGCCGTAGACGATTGTGGGGCGATACTAGCGCCGCCAATATGCACGGACGAGATAATGAGTTTCTCGCATGATTGAAAAATAACAGACGCTTGGACTGAATATATATAATTTTTATTACTACTGCAGATACGAGTGCAGCTATAGTCTAAAAATAGCGACCGCTAGTAACTTCATATGCGTGAACTTTAAAATTGCCATTATTTCTAGTTCTTGTCGGAATTTCTGTACAGGGTGTTTTTTCGTTGCCATCATTAACGAAGGGTATGTACTCTAAACATCAAATAAAGTAAGTTTATGCCAAAAAGAAAATGCTGGGAAACGATGTAAATTTTTTATTTTTATTTAATTACTTGATCGGGCGAAATTTATAGTGTCCAGTGTTTATGCTGGTTTTTTCATAGACAGATATAAATTATTTCTCGTGAAAAAATCTTGCTACACGCGTCAATGTGCATTTATGCAGAAAAACGCAGTCTATTTACTCAATTTTGGACCCAGTTTCAGTTTATATAATTAAAAAACACCTTGAAATTCAGATTACGACAAAAATTTACGAAAAGGTTTCACAAAAAATTACTCCTCATTCTTTCAACGTGGGTACTCGTATGTTACGTTATTAGTATGTTTTTACCCTCATTTTAAATGTTGACTGAAGCTTCCTAAAGAAATATGGTAATTAACAGCTGTACTAACAATTCCCCGGCGCACAAAAAACCTCTTATAAAAGGCTATTCAGAACAAAAACATTGAGCTTTAAGCATCGCCGAGGGATTACATAAACACCGGACATGTGAAGATATTTGCCTTATTAATATGAGTTTATATACAAATTATCTATACTGACTATTTGTTCCCTAGTTTTTAGGACATGTTAAGTAAATTTTTATAAAATGTAACTTTAATAGATCGATTAATTTATTTGGCAAAGATTGGCCTATATTATCCTACCTGTCAGATCATGTACAAAAGCTAGTTTATCACCATAAGATATATCTCAAAGTGATGGAAATTATTTATAAGATACATAGGTAAGTAAACACACAATGGTGAATCTTATGTGCGCTCATCTAAGTAACTCTTCAATTTCCCTTTCATCATTTTGTCGTCAATTAAAAGACAGACAGATGTACAGCAACATTTCCACTTATATTGCTATGGATTAGGTAGACAATATAGCACATATAGTATGTAAATAAGCATCATAGTCATATATTAGCATTCTAGAGGTATCCTCAATGCTAATCTGAACTGTCGCACGTACGTGAGGCTGCAGCCGATGTAGGTAGATAGTATAACAATAATAGTACAACCAGTAGAGGCCTCTCTTATGAAGCTTTTACTCGTATAAATAAGCACTTCTTAAAATCGTTTGGATTACACGTTCTTTTCTGTTTCTATATGCTATGCTACGAATATTATAAATATAATACAATCATACACTTATCACGGAAGAATAGATGTATGTAATATTTTAAGGAAACTACAGAGACGATTTTCACGAGACTTGACAGTTATGAACTTTATACATCAGAACAATATATTTTATTATCTCAAGCTTTTTCATTATACAAAAGTATTATCCAGTATATAAATTAGGCAAAACCATATTGTGTAAGAACGTGTTGCAATATTTTTGCTCTCAATGAAGACATTCCCGCAAGCTCGAATTTAGTGCTTGTGCAGCAATGTAGTGCAAACATCGCGATTGGAGCAAACACTCGTTGTCATGACAACCGCAAACCCCGCGCCCCGCACACCTGTTTACGTTGTTGATTACATCGCGGCAAAATAGGAGCCTACTGCGCTTTTCTACATTACACAATAAAATTCGACGATACAAATCTGTGTAGGTACTACTAGTCATCTGAACGGCCCTTATTACGTATCTTGCAAAGGCAATGCGATAGTGAAAATTGTATCGCGTGACTATGGAAAAATCCCTTAGAATCGCTGTTACGTTATGCGAAATTAATAAACAATGACACCATTGGTTATATTTGTATATACTCGTAAGTAAACATTTTGTATTCGCATCGCAATGTTAGCGCATTAGTTTTGCAAGATATATAATACTAAGAGGTGACGAGCTTATGACGTGCGACGTATTTCATAAATCTAATTGGAAGTTTAAGAATGTTCTGCGTTATTAGCATACGAGTAGTCTTGCTTAACATCTTATCAAAAATCATGTTTAAAATATAAGCAATTAGGTACATGGTAATTTTTCAGAAAAACGGTTGTAATCATTTAAATCTACATATAACAATAACTTATAAATTGTTACTTCATGTAGAAACATAAAAACTTGAACGGTAGAAATATTCGAAATGTTAATACACTCACCTACATAGCAAAACACAATTCAAGTAAACAACCATTATGTGCGGACGATTGACACTGAACGATAATCCAACGGACGAGTGAAACGTGACAGATTGCTGCTCTGTGACACTCGCATTGCGTAATAAAAGTCTCATTTCAAACATTAGGACCCGAACTAGCCGAGTATTATTAAAGTAGTTCATACGAAACTGCAGTAAAAGCATTTTCTGATCCAGAATTTTCTAGAAACTGGGTATAATTTAGAGCAAAAGTTGTGGTATTTGCAGAAACCCGCAATACAATAAACTACTTAGATAAGAGAGAGATGCTGCGCCGCCGAATTTGCGAGATTCTTTACAAAGACGCGGTTTACAATAATTATTAAAAAAAAAAACTACGATGAAAATGAAATAAAAAGCTATGAGCCACTTGTAAATAAGATAGCTTTTTAAAGCAATTAAGACTTTTCACGCAGTAAGGTAGTACCAATAGTACACGTGATAAGTACCTTACATCTGAGGTACCTACAGATAAAAGCTGTATTTTTCATACGAAACGGTCTATCAAGAGACACGCGATCACTACATTAGTCAAATTTAATATAAAGAGACTATTTTAAGGAAAGGGGTTGCAGCTCTCTACACAAGCTGAATGACACTTAATTACGTCAATGTTTATATTTAAAGTTTTAACACAGTTTGTTCTCTGTACATATACATATATACTATTATTCTGTGACGGAGCACGGCGAGAGAGTTTAGATGCCCGAAGCTGATCTAAGGACTCCTTGCTCCTTCGAAGAGGAAATAAAGTTTAATTTCCGTGCATATTAAAATTTCCGTGATATTATTCTGTGGCCGCAGCGGCGTTCGCTGCCAAACCGTAAACTTTCACAAACGCTAACTCGAGACGTTCTTGAACTGTAAAAACTAAAGTTTATGAAATTATCGAGAAATATATGGAAATTATTAAGAAACACGATGTCATTTTTCTAGAACTTCATGAGAGTTTACATCACCTAAGCAATTCCTACTTAGGCACCAATAAGTAAGTGAAAATCTTTATGAATCTAAAGTAAAATAAAGCTCAAATGGTTTTCTCTTTGACTATCTATTTTCGAACTAAGTTGAAAATAGTTTCAAAGAAGCTGATCTCGTTTCACGTGTGGTAGATTGCGATCAGGTCCGAGGCTGTGTATTGAAGTGGTAAGTCTCGTGGTCGACCGAGAGTCTCCGAGATCGTCCCGACAGATATAGCTTGTAGGTATACGAGTATATGTCGGTCAGTGGCAGAATCGACGGAGGACTTACGTCGGACACTATTATGTTGAACACATAGGTTAAACTTACCGTTGAAGCAAAGAAATTAAATTTAGATTAAATATGGCTTGCAAGCTAGGATGCAATTTGTCTTGTTCAAAGTAAATAAAGAAAATTTAAGTTAGAAGAATAGCGAGCAAAGGATAGGAGCACATAATCTTTATACCACGTGAAGCTTTACATTTTATTTTAAATTACGCAGTTGAAAGAGTGTAGCTGCAAAATGTGGGTTTACATTATGTAAAAATTTAAATAATATGTATGTTCTTCTTATTGATTCTCGTGGTACTGAAATGCCTATTAAACCGAGATTCGTAACTAAATATCCTATATTCTAGCAGTAATATAGTAGGTACCTTTACAGCTACATTGATTGGGCACAGTCCCTTGCGGCGAGACCCCGGACCGGTCCCATGTGGGTCGACACCTGATACGGAACCCTACTCTCCGCTAATATGATTGTAATTCGACACGGCCCTAGACTAATAGACGTGGACCCTCAGTGGAGGTGATAATGACTCATGGTAGCGAAGTGCTCCAATCTGACTACTTGTGTACTGAGCGGATAGCCAACACCAGCAAGAAAAAGTCTTATGAATAATAATAATGATTTTTTAGTACTAAATCAATATACTGGTTTTTTGATATATGTTTAGTTAACGTACTAACTTCTTTGATTGCTGGTCAAAAATTAGTGAAGTTTTCTAATATTAGATACATACATAAAATCGGGCCTATTTCCCGGAGGGGTAGGCAGCGATCACGGATCTCTATTTGCTACGATCCTCTTTGAAATATTTTTGAAAAAGTATGAAAACATAAAAGTGATGACGTCATAACTGTTAAATACGTAAAATAGTTATTCATAGCCATAAAAATGGAAATCTCTTTAACAGCCATTGATAGCTTTTATGTAGTAAAAGGAACTTAGGGAAACTTTTACAAACAGGGAGCTTACGAGTTACTAAGAACTTCTGTAACAAGACTGTTTTGATTGTGGAAACTTAATACCGACATAAGCTGTACACACTCCTGATTGTGAAGTTCGTGACAACCTAAACATAATGTTTATTTTTATATACTCTATACCTATTCAAACTAACCTAGAAGTTGGATCTGTAAATTATATTATTTAGATTCAATTTTCTAAGTGGTTATTATAAGTATCATTATCAATGAAGATTTAGGACATACGTATGCATTTGTGATATTTAATTCTGATCATAAACTTTCACAACAGTTTCCCACTATCGGATATAGTTATAGTTTTAATCTTAAAAAAACATTAAGCTTCATTTACATTGATCGTGCTCTTCTGTTGGAAGTACTATCGAAGGGAGTGAACTTAACGCATCCATTTCCTGACTGACTGACTGACTGAGGCGAAACTTATTGTGCCCTATGTTATTTATTGTAAGGTATATATGTAAATTCTATGATGATAAATTATATAAAAGTTATAAATAAAATTTGTCTTAGTAACAAAAAAACTCACCAAAGTTTGGGGTTAGAGCTGATTGAGGCCCGTGGTAATGCAGCATTTTCTCCATATGTATGCCACCTGTAAATAAATTTAATTTTTTTTTAACACATGTGCTCATTCACGAAAGAAAATGAGATAAAACAGACAAACAGAAATAAACAACAACTACATCCTCAAATGTAATCGTATGTAGGTGTTGAACAACTTTTATTACAATCACATTCATCTGAAATCACGCTAAATAAATCAGCAGTTTCATAAATCGGTCGGGCTGGTATAACTACCTAGATGTTACCAGAAATACGAATCTATCCGTTTCTAAGATATAAAGAACACAAACGGTGTTTTAATACAATCGTAGGTAACTAAAGTTAAACATACATACATACATATATAACCTCGCGCCTATATCCCATAAAGTTAACCACTATTTAAAAATGACATATGTAACGGTAACAGTATAAAAATATTATACATACAGACGAATTGAGAACCTCCTCCTTTTTTTGAAGTCGGTTAAAAAGCGCAATGCAAATTCTTTGTGAATATCTGACAAACTTAAGAGTAAGTGTGTTTAGCTTAATTTTTTTTTTATAAATAAATTTTTAATGCTTCACTGAGCATTAAGTCCTGCATGCATGTATATTAAAATTTTATTTTAACGAAGTACAAAATTAATCAATGCAATTGGCTATTCAATAACAAAGTGCATATATTTCCAGTGACAGTCATTACTATGCAGATTTTTTAGGGAATTTTCAAATGGGACGTGTCTGGGTATATATTTATGTCCGTCGTCGAGCAGTGAAGTGGTTCAGTGGGCCGCTGTAATTAAAGCAGGCGGATCGATCCGGCGGCGTGCAGCGCGTGTGGCATTCGGCATGGGATATATAACAATGCAAACCCAACATTAAAAAAAGTGTAATAACCGGCATAACTAATGCACTATACCAACAATCACATTTCCGAAAACTTTGAAGCTTATTTTCCCAATTGACGGGTTTTTAGACTTGTGACAGTTTTTTACCGGATGTGCCGGATTTCGTAGGCATAGTACAAAATGCCTAGGCATTATGCAGGGTAAAGGGTCTGAACGGAGATTGTTATATCTTATTGCTCTATGTCATGGTTCACTATATGTACCTTGCCAAACTGCCTGCGGCAGGCAAAAAAACATACGTTTTTAATAAAATATTCAGAAGACGCGTTATTTCGTATAAGGTGCGACTAAGTATTATTCAAGTGGAGGCGAAGGGAATGTGTGAATAAATAAGGCGAGGCGTTGTTCCCGGGATGTAGGTCGAGCTACGGCCGGGGATCATGTGGGTTCGCGAGATCACTTCCTACTTTTTTAAACTCAACGTCGTGTTTTATAAAGGTGAGTTAATACAAACATTATCTTATACGCGGAATAACGTTGATCTACCATTTTGTTTTTATTCGTTACAGACTCATAGAGATATCCAGTAATTAATTACCTCAGTATATTACGGGAAGGTCAAAATAAAACCAACCAATCACAAGAGACAACCGCAACGCAACAACAACACAATCACACATTGAAAAATTTCGTTTTTGTTGCTTCATTTCAAAATACTCAGTGAACATGATAATCTCATAAAGCTTAGCAATATCCAAGCAAACTAGTCATTACGCCGGATGCCTGGTGGAAATAGGTGATGCCAAGTGTGCGGGGGAGGCCACGGGAGGCTGAGGCATGCGAGGAACTTGCCGCCTCGTCTTAATTACCGACCATAGCCGAGGAATGCCGAGCGAGCCCGAGCGGTGCCTGCGCATACCTTTAACCTCGGTTAAACGGGAATAGCTTATTGGCATGAAACTGTCTGTGTGCGTTTTGATTCTAGTCTGATATGTTACTTCATTAGAATACGTCAGGTAATCTCATTCAGCTAAGGACCTCAAAAGGATTTCTCGCATCAGCTTACTAAATTGCGGCTAATTTTTTCTTGCCCTAATGGGAGTTATTATCAATTTTTTGGAAGATGACATCGAGTGAGAGTAATCTCTCTTGGTGTTTTGTGAAACAACGAAGAATGGCATCACTGCACGTACCTGTATGCTAATAGGATTAAATCTATAAGTTCGCATGCCACGATCATTCGAATTGTGATCAACGAATCAACTATTCTATGTAGTAGCTAATATTAATCGAAACTTAAATGGATAGATATAATAGATCGGATTAAATTCAGGTACTATGCACCTATATAGCTATGTTATTGACACACGCTCTTTAATAAACTGTCACTAACATAGAATAATAAAACTCGAACCTGTAACGCGTCAAAACTGGACCATAAATATTTCATTTCCGGGACTATTTTTGTTAAGTACAGGTATTATTTTTTCTATTGTAGGAAATATAAAATATGAAAAGGCTATTTGGCATGTGAGTGACAGGCGGTGGCTGATACAGCCAGTGAGGAGGACAGAGTAGGAGTGAGGAGTACTTCCGGCAATAAAATCTACCACGAGTGATTGGATCGCGACCGCAACGGGACTTAGCTCGAGTGCTACTGGACCGTCATCTAACTTATCGGGTGTTACATTGCGATTTAAAAGTTCTTAACTAGTGCTACTAAATGTTAATATTTTGGTGCATTTGAAGAGCTATAAAGATACAATACCTATGAAAATTCGGTGTAAATAATAATATCGGAAATGACCCAAAATTGTTTGCCAAGAACATAAAATGGTAACCCCAACAGTGGTAAATAATAATATGTATCTTTTTACTAAACACGTTACTAATACATAATTCCTTGTTCTCCATACACAATAAAGTAACCTGTCTAAGTTACAACTCTTTTTCAAAATACTCGCATAGGTTAAAATAACCTATTATAAACTCAATAAGGTACCCGAAGAGTTGGATCCTTTGTAATGTCCACCCGGGCTATACCCGCCGCGGTCACCGCACTATATGGAATTGATTTTAAATGGCTTTCGGAACCTATCTAGTCGGGTGTGAAAGGAATATGATGAATAGTCACATACAACAGGTTTAGTTAAACGTATTCCATATGTTAATGGTTAAAGCATAAAACTTATACTTACCAAACTTTCCCCAATACGACGAAGTAATATGGTTCTACGCGTACCTAATCCTGCCTTTCATATTGTACAATGATTTATCTTGAAAATTGTTAATATTATGTAGATAATATTATTCACAATGAGTTTTTTTTAAATGACTGCTTAGTATGGTTAATTTTGTTGAGGTAGTTTCAAAAATTGCGTTCTACCTACACATATATACATACATAAATGGGTGATTTTGGTCACATTGGAAGCGGGAAGGGTTGGTTTCGCGTAGCATAGCACATTTTTCACGAGAAATAATTAATATCTGTTTATGAAAAAAACTAGTACCTATAAAAACACTGGACATTATCAAGATTTTTTTTTTATTTACGTCGTTACCCAGCATTTTTTTGCCATAATCTTTCTTTATTTGATGTATAGAGTACGTACCCTTAATTAAGGGTGGCAACGAAAAAACAACCTGAATAGGTACACACGACTAGATTCCCAAAAACCGAGATCCGACACATTGAAAACAGTGAGGTCAAATGTAAGAGATATAGTTACAAATGATGATGATCTCCGACCGTATTTCGGCCAAGGCGATCAATCTCTACGGAGATTAGCCAGGTACGCGGGAGAAATATAGTGCACAAGTGTGTGCGCAAACACAGATGCACTCTCTATTCCCTCACTCTCATAGTCCGATGGGACAAAAAGCCGACACGACCGGAGAGAGATCAGACGTAGTACCAACGGTTTTACGTGCTTTCTGAGGCACGAGCTAAGTGACAATTTTACATTAAAATCTGTACATGAAATAAATTCATTGGTACAGGCCCGTGACTGGGATCGAACTTACGCCTCCCGCTTGGAAGGTCTTAACGGCTATCACCGCCTATATACAAATACATAAAGTATAAAGGTTCAAAAGTTAAAGTTAATATATAAAGTTAAGATGTATAACCGTATGATAGAACAGTTTCATGTATTCTACTGTACCTTAATAAATTTATTAGAGAAAATATTAAAATTTTCTGAACCTCCAACTTGTAATGGTAACATTTTTCTTAGCAGTAACAAATGTGTGCAGTTTTAAAATGGGTACAAACGGAGATATTATCTCGGCCGCGCCATTTGTCGGTCCGACAGACCGCGCGCTCGGTCAGAGAGCTATCACGGACACCGCAGATGTAATAACACAGCCGTACAGGGAAATCTGTACAAGGAAGACGTTGATTAGCTCTGCTACTTAGTTTTTATGTGGAGGCATTTTACCTGACTGCGCCAGAAGGTTATGTTTGTATATTTCTTTGGCACGCAATGAAGCCTAAACGGGTGGATGTATTTGAGATTGCGAGGTAGGTATCAGTATATTCATCATAGCCGTAACACTAAGGTTATTAAATCATGAATCACTAAAATTCAACCATATTTTGTGCGATTCGTTTCGGTACTTCGGTGACTTATAACAAATAAGTCACTGAAGTTGTCCTTAAAGGGGGTCTGAAGCTACGATTCGATACACACCTCTCAAAGGACCGGCAGGTTGATTTTGTAACTTGCGATTGGTCGGCAACCGGTCGCTAAACGTCAAAAGACGACTACGCGACCGATTCTAAGAAACCCTATTCTGTAATCAAGCCTTATGGTGCACTGACTTTTTAATCTAGTAGGATAATACTAAATGTCAAATTTGACAGCGACCATCCAGCGATTGCGACCGGTTGCAAGTTATAAAATCAGCCTGCTGGTCTCTATCTGTAGTCCTGTGAATTTCCAGAGATGCAAATAAATTAAAATATTAAGTAACATCAAGTAGAGACGGCATAAAGTTATCTCCGAGATGTAGGTAAAGTGACATTATGTTTGGAAAACACCTATCAGAGTTCATGTTCAGTATATGCTAGGCATCATATGACAAATTTTTATTTTATTTTAAAGACTTTTTAATTATGACCAGTAAATATAATTCCAAGAACATAAACTGGCATAACACAAACTGTGTAACATTGTATAACTATGTCACTTGTAGTTTAGAATAGATTTTACAATAGGTAATGCAAAACTATCGTGTAGGTATTTGTGAACAGGGCTTCGAGCTAGTAGAGTCACAGAGAAAATTTATCGACAAATCTTATCTTAAACTGTAGAAAAAGCATCAGCCATGTAATAACTTAAATGAGTAATATCTTAGGTCCCCAGGCTGATATATTTTTACGATCTTTACCTCTGCGACAGCTCCTCTACCTTCCCTCGTCCGCGCTGGACGCCGGCCAAACGGGGATTTAGCTAATGTGCGCTGCGGAACCACCGATACACGCGTGCCGAACAAACCATAACATCCCTTATGCCAACACCATAACGTCCACAACAAGTGCAAGACTATATTGATATCTACACGTATCTCGACGCACGTTTATTACTAGTTACGCGCGATTCAAACGAAAGTTATTCCCTCTCAATCGCTACGGGATTCTCTGCCTTAATGCAACGTGGGAAAGAGCAGTTTTCTGCCGCATTTTCCTAATCAGGCGTTATCATTTCGTGATAATGTGTAACCTAGTTACTCGCGAGACATGTGTGAGCTTGTTCCATGCGAAGTGAACTCGTAAACATCCACCAACACGCACTAAATTGCTTGTACATGCTTGTTTTTACAAAATTGCATTAATTGACACAGCAATTAAGATGTCAATCAACACGCGTAGCATAACATTGGTTATAATGACACGACATCTTCATCTTCATCGCAGACTTAAGAAATATTCTCTGTTCTGCTCCCCAACTCCCTTTTTACACGCAAGATACATATACTTACTTTGTCTAGTTATTATATATCCCTCTAGATTTATCGCTTTTATCGACCTCATGTTACGCGTGTACATACGTTTCGCTTTAACACGCACCGGCTTTACTTAATCAGATTTGCGAATTTGCGTATGAATAAAGTTTAATATAATACCTTAAAAGATCAAACATTATATTGCGAGAAAACACACTCAACTGTAATTATGTTTTCGCTTAACAAAATTATATTAAAACCTACTCAATAGCAGAAATAACTTGCTTTTATGAACGTGCGAAAGATATGTTACCGATTCCAGCATTACAGGTGTCGCCCCACACAACTTGTATGTCTTTTGCTCGCTTATAAACGCTTAAGTACAATAAATTATACAAACGACTGTATTAACTCAGAACGCGATAATTCAGTTGGTAAATTTAAATCCGTAACTCAAAATCCTTCTTAATTAGAAACAAATGGAAACAAGGTTCGTTCAGTGTCGCGAAATTATAACAAAGTCGCGCTGCGAAGCCGGCCGGAGTCGAACTGAGGCACGTTTTAATGTATTTATCTTGGAAGGGTTAATCCATTACCGAGCCAGTCTCAATCACGCGAACACGGTTAAATATTCAGATTACAAGACTGGAATAGCTCAAGCTTTTATTCTTTGTTAGTGAGTTAGATTACTAAAGCTCTGAATGAAGTAAATAGAGTGAACCGGCGAGAACCGTGCGATGAGGTCTGAGTGGCCGGACCGGGTATCCGGTTTAATTCCGGCCTCGGATACGCTCGCTTTAAAGTTGAATTTCAAAAGAAACAGTTCTATTGGCTTTTCGCAAGCTCTGAGAATAACCAACGACTTAAAAACTTTCCCCACTCCGAGATACTGAGGGCTTTGTGATTGAAAATAAAATGTACTCATAAAAATGTAATGGCTCATAAATCTATCACGAATTAATTAACTCGGGGACAATAACTAAATGTTTCTGTAATATAGATAGTATCACTACTAACCAAACTTGTACATCTCAACTCTCAAAATTGGTCAGAAGTGGCACCATATGATTCTATCGGCCCTTGGTGCTCTGCCTACCCCGTAAGAGATAAAGGCGTGATTATATGTATGTAAAGAACCGGTTCAAAGCCCGGACTCAACAATATATCTAAAGTTTCAGTAAAACTAAAACTATTTCTGGAGAATTAGCCGTAAAATGGATGAAATGCATCATGAAACTCGGCCCGTATCACGGACTGCGAGATAACCTCACCGCTGCTAAGAAATTTGGAGTTTATTAATGGTGGATAAGCCGCAGTTTGGTTCGCATGAGCTTGATCCGTAGAACATGAGTGATCGACTCATTTGGCTCCTTCATTATGGCCGCTAACTCTGCGCCTCCGCGGAGATTTATCTCAACACTCACATCACGTATTACTCTTGTTTACTTATTCAAGAGTTCCTCTGTATCGAAACTGCATCGCTGATACACTGGATGTTATACAGAGTGTACATGGATTACAGAAACTTACCTGTGAATGTATTCCATGCTGTTATTGATAGCCATAATTCTGCATTAGTTTGGTCAGATTCACTCCTTAAAGTTTTCAAAAACGCCACAATTGGCCACTCAACGAGCACACTATAATGTAAAAAAAACATGAAACCCTGTCAAGTTTCCTTGCCGCTCTTCTTGTACAGGTGTAATAGAACTGGTGGTTTTTTTAAAAATTATATGATAATCATAATAAAGTACTATTGTTTTACATATTACTGTACATATTTTTTGGCAAATCTTTATTGTATCATGTTTTGAGCAAATTAATATCCGATAGACCCTCCCGAGAATACCTGAAAGACTAGATTGTATTTATTTACTGTTACCTACTCTTTGCTTTTACCCCGGATCTAAATATAATTTTCCAGCGGAAACTGAACACTATTTATAGCCAATCAAGATTGTTTACGAGAATTTGTGATTGAAGTACTCCAGCGATCGAAGGACAGACCATGTCTGAAGTGATTCAATCTGCTTTAATGGTCGTTACCTATTTGAAGAGCTCGGCGTTTGAAGTCGCCTCAACGAGAAAATAATTAGGTAAACAGCAGGAAGCTAGGGGTATAGGGTTGCCAGGCGTCCGGATAAAGCCGGACAGAATCAGGCTTTTTGAGTGCGCCGGCAAAGTCTCGGTCTGTCAAAAGTTATTATTCTTCGATTATTAGCGCACGTTGCGTTGTCAGTTTTCGTATTCAGCGGCAATAAATTTCGTACCTATTAATACACCTTCTGAGACACAAAATCCTAAATAATGTAAGGTTTCCGGCTTTTTTACCCAAATGTCCGGCCAAACAGATTGGTCTGTCCGGCTTTTTGGTTTTTCGATCTGGCAACCCTATAGGGGTATATGGAGTCACTCCTTATAATTATAGCTATATGAAACCTATATCTATCACTTGGAAGGCTACATTATCACTATTTGACTAGGCTTAACTCCCTTTATTTATGCAAATAATACCAGTCAGTTACCTAAAAATGTAAAGATTTAAACAAGTTACCTTTCGGAACCACCTATCCCAATTATAAATGTAAAAGTAAGTTAGGAGTATGGAGAAAGACCTAGGCTACGTTCTGTCCATGCGGACGAAATTGTGGGCAACGTTTAGTAACTGCATAATAAATTAGGAATGCCTTGCGATATTGAATGTTTAATAGTTATACGTTAAAATACTCATTACGACTAACTTAATGAAGTTTTCTGAAGCTGTCTGAGATAGTAATTGAATGTTATTGTTAAGGTACTCAGAGATAGTCTCTTAAAATATCAACCGAGTCCTGACTCCATATACTCGAAGCCTTTCGGTAAAGTCCCTCCCCCGCCCTCCCGACGCCCCGCACCCCCTAGTCCCTCAGTAACGTATTATGCTGCTTGAACCCGCCACGCAGAAGTCATTACGTAAAGACTAGGCAGGGGGCGCTGGGAGCCGATCGCTCCCGGAGGATTTAACCTTAAAGATCGAACGTCAATCTGTATTTGGCGAATTGTTTTTAGTCGAGTGCTCTGAAAGGAAATCAATATTAGCCTTGTTACTGTAGGAAATTTAAGATTTATACTTTGAGAGCGCGGGCCGCATACCTCGCCATACGACCCTAAATTACATCATCCGCCGGGCTCTTTCCACTGCCGGGGCACCATCTGTTTTAGAACCCCTTAGGTTGGTGCGGGACGATAGAAAGAGACCGGACGGCATGAGCCTTGTGCCTTGGAGGATGGGACGATGCTTGGTATGGGACGCAACCTGTGTCGATACCCTTGCGGCGTCTCACATCCCAGGCACAAGCATCAGAACTGTAAGTATGCAAATCTAAGCGGAGATTACATATTTGAGCCATTTGGAGTTGAAACCATGGGGTCCAGGTGCGCATGTCCTCTTCAGGGGCATTTCTAAAAGATTGGTCGAAGCATCCCATGATCAGAGGGCTGGTGCCTATTTTGGCCAACGCGTAAGCCTCGCTATACAGCGGGGCAACGCCGTCAACCTTTCGGGCACGCTGCCATCGGTGGAGGATTTGCAGGCCGTCTTCTATTTGTAAATATTTTCAGTTAATAGGTAGTTAATATTTAATTTTAATTTTATATTTTTTACATGAAAATATACATACCTACCTATTGAAGCGAAATAGGTACATTAACTTTGAGAGCTTCTATACGATTAGTAGCTCAGAGAATAATCAAATACCTAATCCAAAAAAAAAACTGATAAATAATACAGTAGCAATAATTTATAAAGTGTCACATAAAAACGTATTCCGAATGCAAGTGACATTACTTCGAGGGATGTCTCCTGACACACATCGAAGAGGCTCGTCTATCACCACCATCAATCGCAGGTCCCCCCTTAGCCCCACCTTTGCGTTACATAAGGCTGTAATTCCATTGATACTTATCGAAAATATATTACCTAGAGTAAATGCGGTAAGACAATGACCACGCGACAGCGAAGTTTGCAAAGTTATCGAAATGTTTCCTCCAATAGCAATCCTTCATTTAGTGCATTCGGTAAATGACGTGATTAAGTCTAGCCGTTATTGGTAGAAATTTTGCGATTCCAAATCCAAAGTATTTTCAAACGCCATAATGATAAATGACGAGTGTATGAGGTTCTGTGAGATGACAGATAGTGTAAAGATTAGTTCAACTAATTTTTAGTGCTGGGATGAATTTTTATTGAATAATTACTATTTTTATATGTATTATTTAATTCTTCTATGCTGGTCTGGGAGTGAAAAAAAGGTGTAATACTACAGCCTGCTTCTCTTCCCGGGCATACTGTACGTACATACAAGTCAGTAGAGGGACAAGAGGGTCTTGGTGTATTGTAGGCGATGGGCTGACCACCTGTCACCACTAACCGAACTTGTACATCTCAACTATACCCTAATAATTGGTCAGAAGTGGTACCATGTGGTTCTATCGGCCCTTGGTACTCTGTCTACCCCGTAAGGGATAAAGGCGTGATTATATGTATGTATGTTATTATTCAGACGAATGTAAACAACCCTCTCTCCCTACCCTGCTGAACACAATTAACAGCTCATTTTAATCACCACGAAACTGCTTTCAATTTGTGTCACAAAAATGCCTATGTATAAATTAACCAAAGAGGCGTTAACTAAAATACGTTCTATATTCTTTCCAATTTGAAATTGGTATGTCCTTTGTCTTTTGTTTTTTAAAATGTGATTTTTTGAGTTTGTTAGCATGAGTGAGCTTCTTAGTTAATTAAAAACGAATTGTGTAAATATCTGAGTTTTCTTGTGGAGTTAGTTATTGTGAGATTTGTACATGGTGCCGAAACCAGGGACAGAAATTACATGCCAGATTAATATGAACTTATGAATATTTTGTGAAAGAAAAACCCATATAATTTTGAGGTTATGTTGCAGTTGTAAATTCTAAAATTTATTTACTTATAACCTTATGAACACTATACAAAAATACTTCAATCTGCATAATAAATTAAATTAAAGTGGAATTTGTGAACATTAATTACTGTTGTGCAAAATAACAGAAATAAACAATGGAGGCGCTGATCGCGGGTCAAGAAGATTTCTGTGAAAAGTTAATCAGTGCTGAAACTAACTTTAAAAAGTCACCACGAGAGAGAATAAAGAAACCATACTTAGAGACGAGATTAGAGAGCTTAGAACTATTGTACAGTGATTTTAAAAAGGGACATCGCGAAATTATTGTCGGAATAGCAAAGGAAGACAAATTGAAGCATACCTATTTTACTGAGGATGTCTACAATAAGTTCGAGGAACTATATATTAGATATAAGTCATCTCTAAAGGAAGCTCTTGAACCATTCTTGGAAACAAAGTGCATAATGCAGTCAGTTAACTCCGTTGCATGTAATAGTGAGTCTACATCTAATATTAGCGAAGTTAAATTACCCAGAATACAACTGCCAACCTTTTCTGGTAATTACAATGAATGGCAAAGTTTCTATGACATGTTTACATGTTTAATACATAATAACGTGAAATTGTCAGCAGTACAAAAGCTTCATTATTTAAAAGGAAGTTTAATAGGAGAACCGGAACAATTAATACGAAACTTTCCTACAACTGAGTTTAATTATGTAGAAGCATGGAAACAGCTTACTAAGAGATATAATAATAAGAGATATAACTGCAATACTATCATGAAAACATTGTTTTCGCAAAGACAAATAAGTTCAGATTCTGCAAGTGCTGTAAAACAATTGCTTGATACTACATCCTCTTGTTTGAAAGGTTTGAATAATCTGGGCATTGACACAAGTAGCTGGGACGCTATTATCATATATTTAGTATCCTCTAAGCTAGACCAAGCCACTCATAAACAGTGGGAGTACCATTTAACAATAGGTTCAGATGAGATGCCAAACTGGCCGCAGTTCGTCGATTTTTTGGAATCTACATTTAGAAGTCTAGAGATAACTGATGCGAGTAAACCGTACTCCAGGCATACACAGCTATATAAGCAACCTACGAAATCTAATGTATTTCATTCATCAATCCAAGACGAGAACAAGCAAGCTGCAGGTATCTTATGTGCTTTATGTAAAGGTTCGCATTTTTTGTACTACTGTAAGTATTTTGAACAAAAACCAGTTGAAGAAAGACAACAATTTATACAGAGTGAAGGTTTGTGTTTTAACTGTTTTGCGCCTGGACACTCGGTCAAAGTGTGCCGGCAAACGGCTAGATGTCGCAAGTGTGGAAGAAAGCACCATTCAATGTTACATTATGACAGCCAAACAGCTGCACCAATCGCTAACATTGATAATAATCACGCTGCATTATACGAAGATGAGAGTAGCCGTAACCAATTGGATACTACAACCTCCGAGGCGAGAATCGTAACGAATTTTTCGAGAGAGCAAACACAAAGTTACGATGTACTACTGGCCACAGCTGTTGTAAAGGTGAATGCAAGAAATGGAGTCAAGCACGTGATTAGAGCTTTACTGGACCAAGGATCACAGGCTTCATTCGTAACGGAATCTACAGTACAACTACTTGGACTTCAGCGCACTAAGGTAAATGGTTGGGTATCGGGTCTGGGAGACGGTCATACTAGAGTCAAATACATGGTTTCACTGCAATTCGAATCACGGCATAATCCTACAAATGTTATTAATATTAAGGCATATGTTTTGAATTCACTTACCTCATTACTTCCCGCTAATAATATAGTTGTACCTGATTGGGCAGAGCTGAAGCATTTGCAGTTGGCGGATCCAGAATATACTAGACCAGGTAAAGTAGATGTCCTCTTTGGAGCCGAAGTATACAGTGAGATACTATTAAATGGCATGATAAAAAATCCACGTAGGATTTGATAGCACAAAATACAGTTCTAGTTGGGTTTTGTCAGGTAAGGTTTCATTGGCTTCAACTTCAACGAGTGAAAGAGTGTTAGGTATGCATTTGCACGTCAAGGAAGATGACTTATTGAAACAATTTTGGGAAATTGAAAATGAGCCTAATGTTATCGATAAAAAATTAACAAAATCAGAATTACAGTGTGAAGAATTATTTAAAACAACAACTACCAGAAACAAGCAAGGAAGATTTATTGTAAAATTACCTTTCAGCAGTAATGACCCACAATGCCAGTATGGTCACACAATGGAAATAGCTAAACGAAAATTATATTTTTCAGAGAAGAAATTACACAAAAATCCAAAACTCTATAAGGAGTATCAAAACGTTTTAAATGAATACTTAACATTAAATCACATGAAGTTAGTTGAGGAGGAAGAAATTGATAATGTCAAGGCAGTATATCTTCCTCACCATGCAGTGGTAAGAGAAGATAAGGAAACCACGAAAGTTCGAGTTGTGTTTAATGCATCGAGTAAAGGTGTTAACAACATATCACTTAATGATGACCTTCTTGTAGGACCTAAGTTGCAGCAGGAATTAAGGCATATCCTAATGAGATGGAGATGTCATCGTATTTGTATTATAGCTGACTTAATAAAAATGTACAGACAAGTGCTTGTTAGTATGGAAGATACGAACTTTCAGCGAATTTTGTGGAGACCAAATTTAGAAGACCCTATAAAACATTATAAGTTATTAACACTCACATTTATCACCGCAAGTGCGCCATACTTAGCTGTAAAAACACTGCAAAATCTAGCTGAGATAGAGAGGTCTAAGTACCCTATAGCAGCAGAAATCACTAAACAAGATTATTATGTTGACGACTTGATGACAGGATGTGATACTGAAGAAGAAGCTGTACATATCTATAAAGAAATGAATGATCTAATGAACTCAGGGGGTTTTCAACTTCAAAAATGGAGCAGCAACAGTGAAAGGTTTTTTGCAGTACATAAGCGAGGACCAAAACAATATAAATAAAACAGTTCCTATAAAAATTGATAACGTTGTAAAGGTGTTGGGCATAGGCTGGAATAGAGAAAATGATAACTTCGAATATGTAGTACAGCTGCAGGAAATACACGATACAATCACAAAGCGACAAGTCTTGTCAGATATCGCCAGGCAATATGATCCTTTGGGTTGGATCGCACCAATAATAGTTACTGCGAAATTATTTATGCAAAAATTGTGGAAGTCTTCTCTGGAATGGGATGAACCTCTTACGGTAGAATTACGGTCCGAGTGGTTGCAATATAGAGGAAATTTGACCCAAACAAAAGACATTATGATTCCGAGATGGTTGCATTCATCACCGAGAACAATGTCTGAATTACACGTATTCTCCGATGCATCTAAAGAAGCATATGCAGCTGCAGTCTATTTGCGTACGATTGATGAAAGTAACAATGTTTACGTACGCTTGGTATCTGCAAAAACTAAGGTCGCTCCTATAGTCAAACAAGTGTCTATTCCAAGACTAGAGCTTTGTGGAGCCGTGCTAGCTGCTAAATTAATATTTGAAGTATCCCAAATCATGCACGTGCCACAGGAGAACTTATTCGCTTGGACTGACTCAAAGGTGGTACTGGCGTGGTTAAATGGATCACCGAATCGTTGGACTACTTTTGTGAGCAACAGAACGTCTGAGATTCTGAATATTCTTGATGTCAATCAGTGGAATCACGTCCCATCACACGAGAATCCAGCAGACTGTGCATCAAGAGGCATGTATCCTGAAAAATTGCTAAATCATACGCTGTGGTGGAATGGTCCGAAATGGCTTTCCAATTTAACATTAAATTTAGACAAAATAGAGACAGCGGAAACACACGAAGAAGAAAAAATAAAAACTTTAACTATAGTCAAAAATTCTGTAGAGGAAATGGTGTGGATAAAATTTTCCTCGTTACAGAAAATGTTACGAGTCATCTCATACTGCAGAAGAGTTTTACAATTAAAAGTGCCAAGAAGAGAGCGTACTAATTTAACGATAACAGTGACTATCAAAGAAATGAACGAAGCATTACAGGTAGTCATAAAGCATGTTCAAAGAGTAGAATTTGGAGATGAAATAGAACAATTAAAAAAGCATTATTATATTTCAAAGAAAAGCGTTCTTCATTCACTTTCTCCTATCATAGATCAAGATGGGATTTTGCGTGTCGGTGGACGTATCGACGAAGCTAATGTAGGTTATGATACAAGACATCCAATAATTCTTCCTACTAAGAGTCACCTGAGTTCGCTTTTAGTATCGGAAGCTCACAACAAAACACTACATGGGGGACCGCTAGTCATGTTAAACTATTTGAGAAGTAAATATTGGATTATCAGAGCTAGAGATTTAACCAAAAATTATTACCGAACATGTGTCACATGTTTAAGATATTCAAAGGCAAATAATGTACAACTAATGGGTCAATTACCGCAAGTGAGATTAAAGCCTAGCAAACCTTTTAAGTCAACAGGAGTAGACTACGCAGGACCTATTAATATTCGCCTTTCACCTGGTAGAGGTGCAAAGTCATATAAAGGCTACATATGCCTATTTGTATGTATGGTTACCCGTGCCATACACCTTGAAGCAGTAACAGATTTGACTTCTAAAGGATTCATAGCAGCATTTAGAAGATTTACGTCTAGAAGAGGTCACTGCCAAGATATTTATAGCGACAACGGTACCAATTTTGTTGGAGCAGATAAACAGTTACGAGAAATGTTCAACAATTCTAAATCTTCCTTAACTAGTGAAATATCAGAATTGCTGACTCTTGAAGCCACTACATGGCATTTCATTCCTCCTCATGCTCCAAATTTTGGAGGCTTATGGGAAGCTGGAGTTCGTTGCGCTAAATCACATTTGAAAAAAGTGATAGGTGATAGCACTCTTACATACGAGGAACTCGCGACCGTGTTAACACAAATCGAGGCATGCTTAAATTCGCGTCCGATATGTCAGCTAAGTGACAACCCTAATGACCCTCTTCCGTTGACACCCGGCCATTTTCTGATTGGCGAACCCTTGTTAAATGTTGTTGATGATTATACTATTTACAACGTAACAGGTTTAGATAGGTGGAAATTGGTTCAAAAAATGTTAGTGACTTTTGGAAAAGATGGTCAAAGGAATATTTGCTTAGTTTAAGTCATAGATATAAATGGAGTACCAAACAAACAGAACCAGAAGTTGGAGACATTGTTATTGTAAGGGAGGATAACGTACCCCCAGCTAAATGGATTTTAGGGAAAATAGAGAATAAACATCCTGGCCATGATAATATCACTCGCGTTGTAACTATAAGGGGTAGAAATGGTCTATTTAAGCGGCCTGTAAGTAAAATTTGTGTTTTACCCAAGTAAATGTTTTACAGACATGGTCACGGTGGGCGGTTAAATTTGAAATGTAGATAGGTAGTTTATTTTTAATTTGTTGCTTAAGCCACGGTGGGCGGTTAATGTACCTACTTATAATAGTTTTTTTTTGTAATACTTACCCAATGTTGTTTCAGTTAAGCCATTATATTATCATTAGAATGTATACTTTCTAGTTGTTAAACTACGATTTTTTTGGTGTTTGATTAATATTAAAAAACTTACTGAGTAGTGGGTAGGTACTTAGATAGCTATATTTTAAGGAACAAGTCCTTGGTGGGCGGAATGTATAAATTAACCAAAGAGGCGTTAACTAAAATACGTTCTATATTCTTTCCAATTTGAAATTGGTATGTCCTTTGTCTTTTGTTTTTTAAAATGTGATTTTTTGAGTTTGTTAGCATGAGTGAGCTTCTTAGTTAATTAAAAACGAATTGTGTAAATATCTGAGTTTTCTTGTGGAGTTAGTTATTGTGAGATTTGTACAGCCTATTTGCAGAAAAATGTAAAAACTTCCGGAACAGAGAATCAATTTATTATCTTTATCGTTTTTATTATCAGTTTATTGGCGTAACAGATTGTTCGGAAAGCTTAAAATACTTTTTTCTCAAATCTGGTCGATTTTCCTCCCGGTGTTATCTCAGCTGAAGTTTCTCGACCGAGCAACTTCTAATAGCATCCCCGTCGCGGAACAAAATGAAAACTTTCATATTTTTGTCAACAGCCAATGCGATACAAAAACAACTGCAGCACTAGAGTGTTGTAACAAACATCTGCAAAATACTTGGAAAATTTACCCTATCGGAGATAATATGAGCATTTGTACGAGGATAGAGGAATATGTATCGGCAAGCGCAGCGTGGGAAGGTCACCCGCGAGGTGGACGGACGACCTGGCCAAGGTCGCGGGCGTCGGTTGGATGCAGGCCGCTTCCGACCGGTCGGAGTGGAGGTTGTTGGGGGAGGCCTATGTCCAACAGTGGACTTCTCAGGGCTGTAAATGATGATGAATGATGAGAGAAATACTATAATACGAATAAGTAAAATCATACATATACGACAGTGTTCCTTAAATGGTGTAGCCATAACTGCAGGGTCACAGAGGAGGTCCCTAAGCCACTTTTAGCATAGCGCGGACAGATGTATCTATAAATGATCAGTGACAAGTTGCTAGCTCATCGCCCGAGTTCCTTAGTCAACTCTTATGAAAGGAAATGAGGTATTCTAGTGAAGCCCCGCATCAGCACAGGACGTAACTAACAAGTCTGCCTTTTCTACAGAAAAACGTATATCTACTACTACTCTAAAGTACTTGCTTTGATAATTATTAAATTTTTCGGTATGTAATACTTAAATAGCACAGACCAGCAATATAGTATGATGATGATGTCAGTCCACAAGCGACTGGCCTAATACTCCAAGAACATTCTGTCAGATTACAATATCCCGCGGATTCCCGCGGAGAAAATTGGAAATGGAATTGATTCGGTTTCCACAATAGCATCTGACGAGTCACGAGAGCCGGGAATAAAGCGACTAATCCCTGCTCGGTCATCAATTGTGCCCCTCATGAAGCTACAACAAAACGGAGAAGGCGTAACTATTATTCCTACAATATAGACTACAATACAGATGCTGAGCTTCGCTAGACCAGCGGCATCTACTTCCGTACATGGCGTAAGGATGGAGGCATTCTCTCAGGCGATAAATTTTGAACTGCTGTCCTATATTGGAAACACGGCCGTCTGTATATACCTATATGTAGGTGTGTGCACGATTGACGGGGCGGAAGATAAGGTTATTATGGAAGAAAAATGTTATCGTGGCTGCAGGACCTCTTTTATGAGCCAGCAGTTCGGGCTACGCCATTTTGGGGCATAGTCGTGTGTATAATGTAAATGTTAGTCAGGAAATTGATTTATATTGTGCTGTGTGGTATACTTTCGCAGGTTTACGTTGATGATCACATATCCTCCAGGTCCTACCTTCATGGTACCCCTCGTGTAACAGCGGGGGTCGCAGGGGAAGGGGGGAGGGTCGTAATCGCGCCCGTGATTGACGACCAAACGTTATCATCACTCTGTCATTTTTACTATACAAATTGTAAAACTTACATGTCGTGTCGTGTCGGATTTGCGAACAACCATGATTGGAATGCTGCGCCGAAGATCATGGGTTCGAATCCTGGTAGGGTCATGTTTAAATAAGTAATGATATCCATTACTCTACTTTCGACTCATACATGTCATGTTTAGCTCCCACTACGACGTCCTTTTCTGAGTATTTACAAAATTTTGTAAATATTTTACACGTATACACTGCAAGTAGACGGGAAGTTTAATATTATTTTCACCGCTTGGTTAGTCCGGTATGTTCCCTCGCCACCTGTCATGCGGTGGTCGGGTCCGGGGCTCAGCGCTGTATGTCATCCGTCCACGTGGTTATATTCAACATTAATTAAGCTTTTCAACGAATTTCAACTAGCTGATAGAGTGATCGTTGATCTAGCATCGAAATTTCTTACTAGTTTATGGGTAAATACGTACTCGACTCGTCAGTCTATTGCAGCCCACTGCTGGACATAGGCCTCCAGCCCAGAGTACGCCACAAGGCTCGATCTCCCGTTTTCATCATCCAGTCACTACCAGCCGCCCTCTTTAAGTCATTGGTCCATCTGGCCGGAGGGCGTCCAAAGCTACGCTTCGTTCGCTATGCAACATCGTACATTGTCATCAAATAAATTACGGAAATTACATAGGTAGTCCCATTTTGTACATAAAAAGCTGGTATTGTAATAGCCCCCTAATATCTGTTATCTACGACCTGTCCCCCAAGTGAAACAATAAACAGATTGAGCAGTATTTACCGCGAGAGAAATAACGATACGTTACAGGGCTGGTATGTCCGCGGGAGGTATGATGTGACACAATGAAATGCAATTTTCCACTGAACCGTCCCACGTCCCGCATCCCATGTCCCGTTAGCGGACAATGTCTAGCTCGACGTTTGACAATTATGGTGACGTTTTTATTATAAAGTTGATGTTATTGCAGACATATTCGTATATGAAAGCGGTCCTTGATATTTACTTTATCTTTTCGGGTCACCTTTGGTATTTTAATAATGTTATTATCGTGTCAATCTTATATAGTATGCCTACACAATACACCTACACGGTCTCATAATTTTATTGAAAAGCATATGTACCCTTGCTATAATATTATAAATAATATAATGTATATTATATACTATGTAATTCGATATTGTATTTTGTTAAAATTACTATGAAAATATCTTCGAACAACACTTTAAGAGAGGGTTCAGTAGGAATAAGGGTAGGAAGATAATTGTTTTAGTGACAATTCATAAAAGTTTATTATTAATTAGACAAGAGTCCGAACACACCTGCCAACTTTCCGAAGTTTCTTTTGCAGTTACAAGCGAAAAAATTCGTTGTATAACCAACTATTGTTATTCTGTAGGCGCGGGCGTAGGTAAGTATCCTGCCTCCAAAGGTGGGATATTTTTATAGCATTTTACTTAACATAGTATTATACATTCTTTTACACCCTATATAGAAGTTTGTTTATCGGACCTCTTCACTAAATATTTTGGTTAAACACAAAGTTATTCAAATTCAGACACATTTATATTTATGTGAACATATGTACAAAGTAAGTTTTTCCTTTACGTCGATCTCGGGCTGTACCGCTGGAGATGCAAGTTGCAGTGCCGGCTCGGAACAACATGCCGCAGCAAGTTATAATTGCCGCCGCGAGGGAGCGCCTCTGCTAACTTGTTCACATACTTTAATACAGTTCACAAACTGCTAGCTCTCGCCACTTTAGTCGCAGCGGACTAAATACATTGCGCTCCTAGATTAGAGTGTGATTATTTTAGAACTTCACTAACTACAGATTATCGAGGAGCTCAATGGCACAGTGAATCGATAAAATCTTCGTTTAGTAAGTTACATACATACATATATACTGCATAGGACTAGAAGGCGACTGTTACTAATATTTTACATCTGGCCCCGTTATACCCTAATATACGTTTAGCCAGTTAATTTTACTACTAGCTCCATCATATTCAAAAGAAATGAAATAAAAATTATCGAAACAACACACCTCAGCTGTAATGTTGTCCATAACTACATATTATAATTAATTATCATTTCAGCAAGCTTGGAAAGAAGCAATGTATGGCAGCAAAAATTATTCCCGGAAGTCTAAATACGACTCGCAAACCGGTAGGTAAATCAAAGGCATTTCAGTTTGAAATAAAATGTTAGTGGAATTTTATGTACGAGCCGAAATCGTAACCGAAACGAAACCCCACGTAGAGGATTATACTGTTTTATTTTCTGAGCGAAAAGGAAATTATAGTTAAATTCTATGAAGCCGATATTGGTTTCAATAAAATGTGTTGTGGGAATTTTTAATGAACCTTAGTTCAACTATTTTATTAGGTACGATATGAGTTTTTCTTTTATCAATAGATAAATACTATACGTATTGGTTTCATATTTACATGGAGTAATTTATTAACTTATTTTAAAGCACCTTATTAATTTCCTCTTACGAAATGGCGATTTAAAAAATTAATAAATTAGGGTATAGCTCTGAAACCATGAATTTTCGGTTTGTATGTCATACCGAAAACGTGTACTTTTACGCCTGAAAAGGTATCCTTTCACCGGTCACACTGTATAGTAACTGTCTTTCGATATACATATAATTGTGTATACCTATGTATGTGCCAGGTGTTGACTAACGAGCGACATGCACCGAAGGCAGCATGAAGCCTTATTCATAACGATCTCAATAAAGTAATTTAGTAAATCGATATTTTTTTTATAATCTTAAAAACTTGCAATTTGTAGCTCAAACAATAAAAGGACTACAAGTTTATCTAATATATGTATCTTAAAATTACATATATTTAACATCTATATCTTCGAATAAAGTGACTCATATAATACTGACCGAACTTCACTTGGAAGTTCGTTTGATCATGTATTATCTAAAAGGGTGTCCACGATCAATCTCCGTTCGTAGTACATAGTGTGTACAATAAAAATTCGATAAGAGACTATTCAGCCGCTGCTCATGATAAACAGATAGTTAAATAGAAAGTTTATACTATGCTTAACATTGCTGTTTCTCCTCTCTCATTGTGTAGTAACCTAATAATGGTCTACTTAAATGTTGTTAAAGAAAACAACAGAAAGATTTAGATTAAACGAGTGAATGTGAAAACACCCTTAGCCGGCACTCTCCGATCCAATCGAGCACTAATGCAAAGAGCCCTTAACTCGATTACCTTTGTTAAATCAACAAACGAGACCCGACATGGCTGTCGGTCGATGTCGAACGTATGTCGGTCATCTCGGTCGAAGTGTGAACGAATAAACAACCGTATTTGATTTTCAGCAGCCCGGCTCGGGACTACCTACTAACATGGGTTCCAGGTTTTATTCTCGGCTAGGGTAAAGATTTATGTAATGCATGTATGTAAGTGATATCTCGTCAAAGTATTATACATCAGCTTATTGCAGTCCACTGCTGGACGTAGGGTACGTCACAAAGCTACTATAGGGAGGTTTTACTCATAATCACTACGCTGGGCAGGCGGGTCGGTGACCACAGTATGATTTTCGGACCATGTTGTCAACACAGGAAGCGCTGCTGCCCTTAATCACCGTTTACAATACCCACAGCAAGCACACCACGCGTTATTCAACATATAGGTTAAAAGAGGTAGGTTTATTTAAAGTTTTCCTGTTAAAGAAACGCAAAGTATCTTCTGTATTGAAAACTGCGACCGCGAAGACAATATTTACATCTAAGTTAAAGAGAATCGTTGATAGATTCATGAGAAAAGTTCTCGCGCAGAATGTGGGCTGATGCAGGGAGTACGGTGGCTTCAGTCGTGTCACGTATGAACAGGCAAAGCTCTTTACATACATAATACATATACTAGAGATTCGCCGTGGATTTGTTCAAAAATTATTATGGTAACACAATTTTTCACAAAATTATACAGTCAGTTCTTCATCCAATATATAGGTATATGAATGAGGTAGGTGCTGTATGTAAAAATTGACCTGGTAGCTCAGTGGTTAGAGCAACTAGCACGGTATGCAGTGGTCGTGGGTTCGATTCCCACTCGGGTGAGGAAATTTTTTCATTTCTTTATTAATAATTTTCTAAAAATTTAATTTAACTTTATGTTATAAAATTATTAATAAAGAAATGGAAAAAATTCTCCCGAGTGAGAACCGAACCCACGACTATGCCAGCCGCTCTAATCACTGAGCTACCGGGTCAATTACTCGGATGACGAACTTTACCATCTCTTTTCTAAATTACATATTGGCAACGTTATTTTTCATCCCGATAGCTATACACTAGCCAAATCTCGGCAAACAAAGCTGAATCCCTCAGCACAATGTTTAATTTTATGTAGCAAAAAATAGACAAGGACATAACTTACTTAAAATCACAAGGTGAGTAAATAATAATATGCAACACATCATTGAATATAAAAAAGTTGAGTTGGCTCTCCTGTAAAATTACAAAAAGTACTGTTGTGCCCTGTTTAACGAATGTACGATAGTGCTCAATACAAATTTCTTATTTAAAAAAATAATTATTACTTATTTGCTTTCAGTACACACGTCTGATTCTTAGTTGTTACATATGTCCCAATATCCGTCGCGTCATTTTACTTTAAGCGAAGAAGCTACACAGAGGGAGCCAATAAAAATGCAATACAGTGCAGATGGCCTGTAAAACTGCAAGTATCCGAGTCCAGCAGCAACTATGTAGATTGAACTTGTTCAGTTCACACCGACATGCTGACGGGCGCGATGTTTTACATTTACAAACAAATGAAGTTTTGATTTTTGCCGTACACTGACTACGTTTAGCTAAGTTAGTTTTGTTGTAGATTTGGAAGTCTAAATATTTATATATTGACAAAGAAATCATAGCTTCTTAGAAATTAAGCCAACAAACGTTTTTGCGTTCGTTTTTAGTTTCTAAAAGGAGGACAATAACACGAGGACCTAGAACGAAATGGAACTCGAAGTGAAAAACATTGGTATCTACATCTTGCAATGATTAGTTTAGGTGAAGTCTCCCTCTAGTCGGTTCATCAGGACTGAGGATCGTTATTATTACTATGTATGTAGTAGACAAATGATGTCTGACAGTGGCAAGTTACAAAATAATAGGGCCAGGCTCAGACCTGTAGCAAATATTGTGGTAGAAATGAGCGCCAGTGACTTTAGTGCATTCTTAGTAAACGAGTCGTACAGCCCCCCCCCCCCACTAGACAAGACCGAGCAGTTCATGCACCGTTACGTTTTACGATACAACTTCAGTCCGTTACAGTCCGCCGTTGGGCAGCCACTCACGAAAACTTTGCTGTGATAGAGCCAATTTGTTTGTGAATACTTTTCGGAATAAAACTTGTAACTTTTAGTTAAACAATGTTTTGTAGTCTGTTAATAATTATGTACTTGGTCCCAATGTTATTTTACTTTTTCTAATTTCAATATCAGTTCTGGAACTGTCATAACTTTTTAATTGTGAAACCAACGAATAAATTTTGCAGACATTTTACTTTTTCTACAATGTATTATACGAAAACAATTTAATTAGAACAGAAATTCATAATGTGCTTTGCTTATTCCATTGTAAAAAAACAGAAACTATCTACTAATAAATATATATTTTGTGAGCAACCTTTATCTAAGACAATATACTCGCTTCTGAAAATTCAAATGTACCTATAGAGATATGTATTTTACCACAAGTTTATCTAGTTTAAAGCAATAGGACGTAGTTGAGTCCTCACAATGCATGAGTTGTCACAATAGTTCAGGCTGTATAATGGCGTCGTCGCCTCGATCTGTCATTGTTACCGGCGGCGGGGATTCCCCGCATTTATCTCCGTTTATCACAGACAGACACTAACTCGTGACTAACTTGTGACTAATTATGACGTAAACTTCGACAGTCGCTAGCTTGTGACGCGTTTATGTGTCTGCTGGAAACTTTGTTTTGGCTTTGAATTTGACTCATCCATTAATGTGAACTGTGTTAGGGATAGGGATTGCTTTGAAATCTCTAGATAAAGCGCTTTTTGTATCATATGTGTATGTATATATGTGATAGCCCAGTGGTTAAGACGCCTCCCCCTTCCAAGCGGGAGGCGTAAGTTCGATCCCAGTCACGGGCCTGTACCAACGAATTTATTTAATGTACAGATTTTAATGTTGCAAAATTGTCACTTAGCTCGTGCCTCGGAAAGCACGTAAAACCGTTGGTCCTGCGCCTGATCTCTCTCCGGTCGTGTCGGCTTTCCATCCCATCGGACTATGAGAGTAACGGAATAAAGAGTGCATCTGTGTTTGCGCACACACTTGTGCACTATAATATCTCCTGCGTAGAGATTGGTCGCCTTGGCCGATATACGGTCGGAGATCATAATATATCATCACATGGCTATTCCTAAAGACTATTGGTTTAACGATCATACTCATTTTTCTAATATTTTAAAGAGAAAATACTTGTAACTTTACCAATATAACATATGAGAGAGAAAATAAAAAAGTGAATGTTTCTACAAACTACAGAACTGATTTCAAAACCTATTACGAAAACTTTCGTCTGCCAAGCGAAACGTAGACTGGAGACTAGTATATAAAACAGAACAGAATAATATTTATTTGAAAAATACACATAAGGGAAGTACGGACAAAATGACATAGACGGACAAAATGACACGTGAGCTTTTTTGAAAATTGGCGGGGCTTGAAACATCAAAAATCAGTAAATCGCAGTCTTTGTGTCGCCATTATTAACCCTAGGAAATATTTAACCAATCCGGACGCGCTTCGTTGCGACACAACCTAATGTTTGTTTTCACCACCTTCAAGTTTGTTTTAAGCTCTGAAAACTTGATATTGCAACGATGTACAGTCCTGATCAAACCCGGACAAGGTTGGCTTAGATGTATGCTGTGCTTCCGTTGGGTACCTACATACTGCCTGTGCTGATCTACCAAAGAAAACGAAGTTTAAGAATTATGCATAGTTATAATTGCACTTTATTTAGTAGATATGTCATTTTGTCCATACACATGTAGAAAATGAATTTTCGGTGATCTAATTTTAAAAGGTGATATTTTACTTTCTATAAGAGTTAAGTGTAATGACACTAGCTGATTTATAAAAGAAGTTACTGTTGCATAACTTTCGTTTCTGAAGCTTTTAAATAAATCATGATGGTGAAAAAACGGGAGGGTAAGTCATTTTGTCCGTACTCCTCCTGCATACACGATATAATACGATACATAATATAAGAAGTTCTCTCTGGATACATCCGGCTGATGGTCCACGTTGGTGATCCATCACTGATGGTCCACGTCGGTGATCCATCACTGATGGAGACGGATGACTCTGAACTAACTTTATCAGCATTTTCCAATAAATATTATTTTAAAGTTCAAAAGTTCAATAATATCTTTACTTTGGATATTTATAGATTTATTGTCTTTGTAGAGTTTTGTAGTGTATTGACAACAAAGTTATATTTTCCCAAGTTATGTTTTTCTTATAATAGTTGGATCTTGGTTTATTATTTTTGACTTATTTTAAAGTACTTAATCATGGCATTTTGTAGCGAAAAGGTACGTTTAGTAACATAAATAGATTATTCTTAGGTCATGGTCACTTTTTGTAATAAATACGATACCATGTCATGTTACATTATGTAATAGCGGACGACTGCAATTTCATCCGCGTGAACTACATAATATTCTAATAATAATAAGGTATATCTGCTAAGTTTCATCAAAATTGGGTAGTTTTTACCGGGTGCCGTAACACACATAAAAACATCTTCAAATTTTCACTAACATATGTAGTAGTTATGGTCATTGTACGTGATTTCTGATTTACTATGCAGTATGTATCATTATTAGGTACGTATCATAGCGTGGCACGTGGCTACGAAAAAAAATGTTCGTAGCAGTTCGTAGCACTCTCGTAGTAGATTGTAGCAGTTCTACGATGTAATGCACTTAAAAGGAATATTCATTTAAAAGTAAACAAAAAAGCAAGTATATTTATAATACGTAGTACACATAGTATTGTGAGTATAATGCAAAGTAAACTCAAGGGACACACATACATAATGAGGCACTTTCCAACTTTATAACTTAACAACAAAGTAAGTTGTCCTCCCTCGGTTTATTCTAGTTTGTAGTTCGTCTATCAAATTTGGAACCTTTTTAAGTTTACCTATACTTACTTACAAGTCAGTTCTGCCGGAAAAATAGGGGCACACAACTTTTGGGTAAATTTATAAGTTTTTGTTTGCAAAGGAGGTAAACCCTAAAACTATATGCTAGATTGTATGCTTAATTTAATTCCAGAAATGTAATTTCATAATACCTCTGTACATATGTATATTAGAATAGAATAGAATAATAAAGATCACCGACATAGCTCAACGGTCCAGCAAGCTGAAGTGGCAATGGGCAGGGCACATAGCTCGAAAAACTGATGGCCGATGGAGTCGGAAAGTTCTAGAGTGGATACCACGTATCGGTAAACGCAGCGTGGGGAAGACCACCTGCGTGATGGACGCCAAGGTTGCGGGCGTCGGTTGGATGCAGGCTGCTTCCGACCGCGAGGAGTGGAGGTTGTTGGGATGGAAAGTTATGATGTTGAATATTGTATTAACGCATAGTCCCCGCATTATAAGGTCACGTGGAGATATTGAATGTAATTTGTAGTATTTTATATGCATGCACAAGTCCTAAGATACTCGTATTCACTCAATTCAAATACTTTGCTTAAACGTAAAAGTCATATAAATCCATGGGTAATTAAAGGAAGATCCATGACTCAGGGAAATAATCATGAATCATAGAAATGTTTTGAAAATACCAAGTTTCGAACCCTTTACTTAGGAACGAATATCGATCAAGTGGTAGTGGTTAATGTAACCTTTTTACAACCCTTTATTATATAATCATCTCAACTACTGTAAACACACGAACACACACACTCGCGAGTTATTTACATGACAATATCGGTTCTGTAGGACCTTACGATGACGTCACTAAGAACATTACTCATCCTTTCTTTAGGGCCTTAAAATAAGGAACTCCTGCGGATTCTCACAGAAACAAACAAAATAAATGAATTAGTGTTAAGGTTACAAAGACAGTAGCGCCTCTGTCAGAGGACTTCACAGATGAAACGAAGGATAGTCGTCAATCAAACGCTCGCATCGGCTCTTGACACGAGCGAGGGAAAACATTTCAATATCCCTTTCGCTGAAACAGCTATGTATTGGCTTTTAAATGATATTAGATAATGTATTGAAACCGTCTTTATATCTAAGTTACCTTAGTTCTTAAAGGTATTTAATCAGTGCGTACCGGTGATGACCTACGGTGAGAGAATTCCGGAATTACTTAGTCAACTCTTACGACATGTACGCAGTTGATGTATTCTAGTGAAGCCCGACATTAGCACAGGACAATAAAATACATACATATACAGGATGATTTTTGGTCGTCAACGTTCCCGAAAACTACGGAATCTCCTCATCATCACGATCATTTTTCTCCATGGAAGCATACCTGGGAAGTGTGTGGTTTCCAAAATATTAGGGTCCAAAGTTGAGTAAATAGACTGCGTTTTTTTGCATAAATGCACATAGACGCACATAGCAAGATTTTTTCACGAGAAATAATTAATATCTGTCTATAAATAAACTAGCATAAACACTAGACACTATAAATTTCGCCAGATCAAGTAATTATTTTTTTATTTTTTTTTTCCCAGCATTTTTTTTGGCATAAACTTACTTTATTTTATGTATAGAGTAAGCACCCTTCGTTAAAGGTGGCCACAAAAAAACATCCTGTATATGTAGGTATTTCGATTAAAATTAATCCGACAACCAAACTCTCGGTACAAGTGGGGCTTATAATCCATCATCAAAGTTAAACGTTAACAGACCTATAAAGAACGAAACAATCGTCACACACCTCGCGGAGTGGAGTCGCACTCAGCAGAAACAATACTTCAACCCGCGCATTGTGAGAGTGGCTCAGATCCGAGTCATTTGCCGTCTTTGTCGGTGAGAGGCGATAATGTACGGCTCATGAGGCAAGATGTAAAGACTTAACACTAGATACGTATGTATAACTTAAATATTAAGATTAGAGCCGATCTATACATATAATATATCTATACATATAATAAAAATGTAACGGATCGCTGTCTGTACATGGAAGATATATGAGAAAAAATATTATAGGAGACCTTTATCACCGCAATAGTACCCAAAATAATGATTTTGGAATTTTTGTCTGTTTGTCTGTGCGTTTGTGCACGCTAATCTCAGAAACGGCTAAACTGATTTCGATGCAGTTTTCAGGAATATATTGTGACAGGTCCCACTTAACATATAGGCTACTTTTTATTCCAGGAAAATGTTTTTATCCCGGATAATTTCGATATTTTGTCGGAGTTCGGGCGTTCGGGCGTCCACTAGTCTGAAAAATAAAATTGATTCTGTTTTTCTCTAGAACTTGATCATACATGATAGACACAACATCAACTTTATTTTCTTAAATAGGCAAACTGACGTTTTTAAAACTCAGCCCTTAATTGATTATGCTGTGACCACTTGTGACACACACATGTGTTTACTAAAATATGTCACAGGCGAATTACGTCATAATCTGTGGGCATCGCAAAGGATAGCTTTTCTGTTGCAAGATATGTTAATTACATAAAAGCCATCCTTTGCAATTGCTATTACAAAGTACGAATTTTATCTCCATTTTAGAACGAAAATTCTGAAATATAAATATTTATGCAGCGTACGAAAGGGATAATGTTGTTTCATTAAAATCGGTTCAGCCAATCAAAAGTTATGCCAATTTAACTTTTGTTCCACGCGTATAGAATACTTAAATACTTTCACGAATAAGGACTACCAGAGATTATATCACGAATTATAACAAACACAAAGATAGGTGAGTTTATTTACAGAAACACGTAAAAGGTTTCACTGTGTCTTTGCGTGAAGTGAACTCTCCAAGAAATAATTTAAAGGATATCTAACAGCCAGGATTAGCAATTAACATATACTCGTACACACTTACAACACGTTTTTGGAAAATTATCTATAATCTATAATACTACATCTGCATTACATAGCATACTCTTTCCAACGATGCCACGCTGAGTGAGGTAAAAATAATATCGTTTTAACCAAATGAAACGACAAATTGGAGAGGCCACCTGAAGTCGAGAGGCACTCATCGCGGCCCACTGGGAAAGGCTTCAAGTCACCACTTTGTCTCTAAAGCGCATTAATTCGCCAAAATAATCAGATAAATAGTATCTGCTGGTGCGGGGCTTCACTGGAAAACATCAGCTGCATAATCGTCGGGAAGGCATTGTCTCAGGCGATAAGATAGCAATTTGTTACTGATCTTTTACCTTACCTTACTAGTAAATACTTGACTCTGCAACTGCGGCTACCCCATTTTTTGAAAAATAGCCATGTATACGAATAAAAGGTCTTTTTAAAATTAGTGATTATCTTTTGACACGAAACTAGGTAGGTAAAAAGAAACAACTTTCACTATAGTTGTTTCTGTTTCTTTTTACCTACCTAGTTTCGTGTCAATAGATAATCACTAATTTTGAAAAGACCTTATATACAGGACGTGAGTGACAGTCAGGCAAATATTGATAATATCAATATTATATCAGCATATTATGCTGACTTAAATACCATGATTCTGAGGCGAAAAGCGCTGAAAATTTTCGCAGGAACTTAACGCTTTACTTTTTTATTTATCAAGAAAAATAGTATCGTTCGTTTAATTAGGCATTAGATAATGGCTTGAAAACTAAATTTTAACCAATAGATGATGTCTAGTCTGGCGATCCGCAATTTACAATACAGTACTTGCAACCCAATTTGTGGAAACACAGCCGTATATGTAATATGTATGTATGTATCACATAAGATTCCGTACTGTAATATACCGTCTTTGGATAAAACGTATGAGAAACAATTATTGCGGTAATCGTCAACACGTGTCACTCAGATTACTTACTTGTTCGTGTCGTAGTGTGTCACAACTTGTGATTCTTATTGCCGTGTTAATTGTGCAGTAAACTCTATTTAGGGCATCGGCTGTAAAAACAGCCATCACACTAGTGTCGTAACAAAACACTTAAGCCTATTACTGAGGAATACATCTGTTTTGTTAGCGAACACAATACGTGAGGGAATAAATGGACAACTCGAACAATGGTCATGAATAGTCTATCAATTTATGAATATGTCGAGGTCGTGTTTACCCGAAGTTGAACAATCGGTACACGAGATGTATCGCGATTAATTTAGTGAGGGCACTACAAGTGTTTCTGGTTTAAACAATATAACGGCGCGTGAGACAAACTATTTTCGTCCATAATTCAATGTGATTAAAGTTTATAGGATGAGTATAAATAATGGACGCGTTAATGTACATCGGTGCTAGTTCATTTCGATCCGTGTCAGTGTATTTCATTACGTCTATTAAATCTATCCTATTATCAGCGAAAAGCTAGCAAGTTATCATTTATACTTATCATTGACATCTGCCTCGGTGTGCTAAACATAGTTATGGGATCTCCCTATATTCCCGCAGTTCTGGCTACCCCGTTTCGTTTCTACAGCCGTGTCTATAAGTCGCAAGAGTCGACTGAAGATCTTGAGTATTCTGTTAGGCGATAAGGTAGCAACCTGTGATCATTTATGACTACCCCGCCATGCTTAAAGTGGGTGTGGGATCTCCCTTTATGATCTTGCAGTTCTGGTCTCGTTTCGAGAACACAGCCGTGAGTAGGTATATGTGTTGTATATTACAGCATATATTCATACCCACTTCTGAATAAAGTTTATAGTACTAATGCAGAGGTCGTGGGTTCGATTCCCACTCGGGTTTTAAGGATTTTTTTCCATTTCTTTATTAATAATTTTATAGTGTTTGTTAACAAGTCGGTGAGGTAGGGTCAAGTATGAAACTTCTCCGAGCTTATATGCTGGTGATTTTGTTGTTCCTTGAACACATATATTTCTCATATTTATCGATGTAGACGTAAGTAGCGTAAATAAACCTATAATATTTTCGAAAGATTTTGTTTTTTAAGACATACATTTTTAAATGTATGAAGTAATAGTGAAGCTATGAGAGTCATGTCGTCATTATGCAGAGTGAGGTTGTGATTTACGACCCTTACCCGCTAAGGGGGCGAGTCGCCGGTTTTGACACATTTTACATTGTTTCTTGATAGTTCTCGTTCCTTGTAAACATGCTAATATAAAGCAACGTAACTACAAAATTACTACTACATAAGAATTATTTACATAATATGTCCCTCCGTTTTGCTAAAAGTGGCTGTGGGATCTCTTCTATGATTATACAGTTCTGGCTACTTTATTCAGGAAATACAACCACGTATATATGTAAGCATGTAAATGTTAAGAATTACACTCTGTTTAGGGATTTAGGTGGATCGCGTCGCGTCAAAGGGAAAATTTTAGGAGTACCTAGGTCAAAGAGTTACCTATGCGTTTTCTCTTCTTTCTTCCTCCGCGCTGAATTTATCGTAGGGTTTAGGTTCACAGTTCACTATAGTCCATAGGGTAAGGGCACTCTGATTGGGTAGGTCAGTTTGTCAGACACAAAAATACACTTGTCGAGCGAGAGGTCGGTACCGCGGTGGTTGGGCAACTGTCAGATAAAAACTCAGCGCCGACGGCGGTCGCGGCGGGAAAAGAGAAAAAACTAAGAGGGAGAAATAAATTATAGTTTTAACACACTCTTATTTTCCTGTTGAAAATACTTTACATAAATAAAAAACAAAGTGTCTTAACAAATTACTGGAAGGTACGAGTATTAGGAAGTTACGTGGGCAAATCGTAACTGACCTAGTTATACACGCGAATAAACTAATGCCTTCGCTTCCATAGTCCGTGAGTCAGTAAATAAGCAGGCCATTAGAGCGAAGTCACAGTAATGCCCATTGTGAGTGCACGTCCGGCAGTTCACGTAACTAGCATACCGACCATGAAGCTGGTGTACAATGGGGAGTCGTTATTACGAGTATAACCTACTAGCTGTTGCCCGCGGCTTCATCAGCGTGGACTACAGAATGTAGTTTCTAGGCAAACATGTACCACCTTAGGTCGCAACTTGCTTATCATCAGGCACGATGGCGGTCAAAAAATTGACCTTATGGTAAGATGATCCCTTGCGATTGTGCCTAGTCGCTTTTGCTGGTTATACATAGCTCCGGACACTATATGTATGCGAAATGATAACGCGTGAAAAGGTTAAACAATAATGTTAACCAACAAACAAACTTGCTTTCGCATTTATAACATTAAGTTGGAATTTAGTCACGCGACCACATATATGTAGCTGCAAAAATCACTGACTAAAATATTGCTTATCACCACATAGTACTGTCACCCTCGCGTTATTATTTACTACAAACAAGTTAGAACATACTCTCAATATATTTACTCCATGAGAGAGTCCGTTTTTGTGACATTTTTGTATGCAGTTAGATAATGTCATGCACAAATCAAATAGCGCCACGGTTCACATGAAATATTTGGTAAAACGCACTCTACCGACGGAACAGGACGCGCGGCTTACGTTCCGCCTCAGTCTATTTTGCTTTCGATAGCACAATCAATAGTATATAAAAAGGCTGACTAATTATCTGAAGATTATGGAAGTACAATGCACGATTATGGAAGTAATAATGCGTAAAAACAAGATTTAAAAAAATGCGATCCAATACCTAAGTTCAAATAACTGAACAACTGTAATGGTGAGTCATAAGTGATTTCAAAAACGGCAATAAGCGATAAACTACAGGATCACTTCGATAAAATAGATTGAATATGCAAACAATGTGGATAATGGAATTTAAAATGCATTTCCTGCAAGTAAAACACTATTTACTAAACATAATGGTACTTTATCATTATTATGCTTTATTGTACACAGTAAAGGTAAAGTTTTACAAATAATGTTTATGACAAAGAAAATGTACAAAGGCGTGCTTATCTCTAAGAGGTAGGTATGTGTGCACACAAACAGACCAATAAACTAAATAATTAAATAAAAGAAAAGACATAAACCTAAAATACTTAGGTACTTGTTAAGCATTTCAGTAATGGCCTGGCTGTCCCTCACTCGTACCCTGTATACCTCGCTCGGTATACAAGCTATTCGTATACGATTACAATGAAAAGCTCTTTAGCCTGAAGAATGGAAAATCCATCACTTGACGCTACGTAATTACTTTCTTTTTTAATAATTTCGTTTCCCATCAATCAACATCACATCAAGCGATATCGTTTCTAGATTAACGAGATATCGCATCAAGTTAATTACAAATGAGTAATGTGCATGAAGCTAGAGGTACGTGGAGTCTACAGTAAATAAGCCTTTTTAAGGCAATGCTTGTCTTGTCACTTCTGCAGGTTTGGTTTTGTTTCTAGATAGAGACAGCCATTTACAATTTAGCTGGAATAATCTGTACGTACAGATTATATTAAAAGAGGAATAGCACTATGGAGAACCTGTGTTTAAGACTAACCGCATACGTTAGGTTTCCAAATTCATTTTTTTCAGTGACGACAATATAACAATTATGTGACTGACAGCGAAACTCGCAGTTATCGAAACACCCTCTAAATTTTTTGATTTCTATTAGCAGTGGGCTATTTTCACTATATTTGGCTATACATACCGCTACAGTCTTGCCTTGTAGCTTGCGGCTTGCAGGAGCCTGCAGCCTTGTGGCTTATGGTGCACCTTGGGAGAAGTCTACATCCAGCAGTGGACTGCAATAGGCTGATATATGATAAATAATTATATACGTATGTATACCCCTTCCGCTAGACCCTGTATAGCTCGTACCTACTAAGATTGTGACTCCACGTATCTCTAACTTCATGATAAGGCCCCATTAGCCCGTATGTTCGCAGTCGGAGAAATCTGTCCGTCTCGCTCTAACAGACGTGCTGTATCAACGCATAAAAAGTAAGAGACAAACAAGTCCCTAAAAGGGTTCCATTGTGCACGGAAGTCTGTAATTTACAAAGGTGTATTGAGGCGCACTCACACTAGCATACTGAAGCGACCTGCTTGTCAGACGTCTAAACTTAGATACCGAATGGACTGTCCTCTGTAATATAAATATGATGTCTAAATTGAATTTTCCAGAAACTCGTGGTCAGAACGTAACGGAACGGATTATAGAGCAATGTAGAGTTTATTTGCGGAGGCTCACTGAACACAAATGCAAGGTCGATAAAATAACTTCGACTCAAGTTTGATATACGTATATGTGTGTATTCTTTGCAGCACATAAGCTAACAAACTTCACCTTACGTGAAAGCTAAAACCTATAAACAAGAACATGTATAAATCAAAACAGTAAAAAAACCTATACTTAAATCAACAGCAATATTTATTTGAGTGCGTTTACAAAGCCAGCATCAATTCGTCTTTCGAGTTTTATTTCTGTTGTTGTTTGATTCCAGCTATTCGGTAACCGTATAGAGTTTTTAGAGAGGCTTTGCAAAGGTTATAGCAGCTGTAAAGCCGGCTCCATACCCGCCATTAGGTGCGAACGTTCTCGAACGAAGCTCATACATAAGCAGGAGCTGTTCGCTGCCAAAATATTTTCCGAGCTACTTTATTCTCGCAATTTTAATTACCCATGTAAATCCCGCCTTACTGCAAAGCCCCTTACACTAAGTTCCTTCGCTCTCCTGCGCCGGAATGTGAAGTCTATCACGACGGTATAAGGCAGATATTCTTAGAGACCCTCTCTCAAAGGTATCGGTGTCACACAGGAAGTGGTCTGAATTATATGGAAAGCGAGGAATTTTTCTTTGAATTTATTACCTTTGTTCGCAAAATTTTATTTAAAATACATTTAGGTAAGATAAAATACCGGCCGGTTTCCCGCAAAACTGTAACTATAAAACATTTTGGGGGAAAAGAAAATTTAGGCAGAAATTTTCTTGATAAATTTCCTTTTAGTGTTTTTATGTAAGACAGCTGTTTCTAAGCAAATGTTTCTATTAATAATCTATTGATCAATTTGAATATAAAACTGTACAAAAACAACAATAATCTAGGTCGCAATATAATGATGTATTCAAATATATCTATAGATAGGTCTGTATATTTAATAAAAATAAAAATAAATAAAAATTGTGATTAATCTTTTAAACCAGCATATTGCAAATTCTTTACAGTCTAACATACTATTGTAGAAAAAAAAACAATGAAAATTAAACTCCTTCAAAAGGGTATTCACAAAAAGCTCCCTCCGGCCCTCCCCCTCCGAGTACAAAAGGCAACAGGAAGCGTGAATCAGCATCTCAATGGCAAAAACAGCAGAGTTAATACGCACGTACATTTGCGCGCCATCAATCACCGCACCTGCGATGTGGGTCACGTCCCAGTGGCCCAGCGTCCCTTTGGACCAACGTTGGCGTACATTCAACCCCGACGCAAAAAAATCACGGGTGTTACAAGTGTAACCATGTATGTGTATCTGTCTGAGGTATGAGAAACTGCTGGACCGATTTAAATGTTTTTTATTCTGTAGCTCAGTCCTGCGTTAGGTCTCATGTAACCAGTTTTATAAACTCTCAAGCATTGGCGAATGACCAACATTAAACTGGGCCAACGTTGACACAGTTTGTCCAAGTATCCGGGTGCCCCACTGTCCCATCGCGTCGTAGCCCCTTCAATCCATTTATTTTGTGAGATTTTTAAATTTTCTGATAGCGTTGAGATTGTATGACGTCGCGAATCGCTGAACAATACGTTAATGTGCTTGTTTTGGGGACTCTATAACAGGATACGATAAGTCGTTCCCCTTTATGTAGATTTCATACAGAGGGGGCAACTTTTCATATTATGATTCTGTCGTAAAGATTTTCCGGCATGCTCCGGTACACGTAGTACGTAAACCTCTTCTAACCCCTCTCCCTGCCTCCCCGCCTCGCCGGGATTAAAAACCGATCTCCGGCATCGCATATTATAATTAACCCTAAATTGTGTAACTTTCACATCGAGTTAGTATTACATAGAAAATGTTTATCGCGTTTTTTGTTCGGCGAAAAGATTGTAGAGGGAGATATAAAAGTGTCACAAAACCCGTTGTTTACTACAAAAGTAAATGCTAAGCAAATATTACGAAAAAATAATATTTTAACAAGAAAATAGGTTTAGAAATTTATATGCATTGTGTTTTATATAACTGCAGAGACTGTAACTTGTGGAAAATTCAAATGGAGCTACTTGTAAAATGTCTGGAGAAACAAATTACGAACAGAAACATTTCCACTGTAGGTAGATGTTTCATCTCATCGACAGTTTCTATTCGATTAACCTCAAAACAGAGCTGTTCCCGATACCCAATCAATGCGTGACCGGCTCTATTAAACGAGAATTACTTTTGACGATCTTCATCTACATTCAAATTGGGGATCAAACAAAAATCGTGTCCTCCAGGGTGAAGGGTGGGTAGAAAAGGGGGTTTGAAAAATATTGGACCTCCCTTCGGAGCAATTTGTATCGCGACTGCTAGCTTCAGACTCAAGCCGACGTCACCATGTGTTAAAGCTGCCATCCATTCTGCCTCTATAATGAAAAGGAAGGCGTCGCCGGATTGTTTTTGCTGAACATTAGAGCCTCTCGGGAGGTTCCGATTGAAGCAGGGTTTTTGGGAGAACCAATTAGGAGGGCACTGCTCATTTATTATGCTAAGTGTATAGTGTCTTAATTGACTTGCATTTTAGTGTACGGGATTGTTAATAAGGGGTGGACAATATCAACAGAGAATAGTTATCTACGCCTGAGATATTATAGTGTCCTAAAGTATGCGCAAGAATTGGTGCACTCACTATTTCCTCAACGATAGAACAGGAATGTGATATGACCGGAGAGAAATCAGACACGGGAAAAAAAGAACTATAAGCGAATTTTGCGTAATCAATACAATCCAATATCGGTTGAGAGAAAAGAATATACCAAAATCCTAGATTTTAGGCTGCTTGTTGTTACAAAATACACATAACCAAAAAAAACTTTTTTACTCTATTATTTATTCTCCTATGGACGACGCACTCATACAAGATTGCATTTGCCTATTATCGTACATATTAACGTTTCGCAGGCTTCGGTTTGTCCGTTATTGTTACCTCGACATGCTGCTCATCAACGTTTATGATCTAGTTCCTATAAAAGGATAGTACACATAATGGCCGCCGGCTACACTCGTAAAGCACACCGAGTGGTAGTTAAACGCACATCAAACCCGCGCCGTCATTGATCAGCTTAATGTAATTAGCGCGACGGACGCGGCTGACGGACGTGGCACTTCGAACGTGCTCATTTTAATATTATACGCCCACTAGTTGTTGGTGTATTTGCAGATTGCAACTTCTAAATATTATGCCTAATACAATTCACATAAACACACACGCACGCGTCAGCTATCAGTCACTGGTGGACGTAGGCTTCCCCCAGGGCACGCCACAAGACTACTGTCATAGAGGGAGTCACCACGCTGGGCAGGCGGGTTGGTGACCACCACAGTGTGATTTTTGGACTATGTTGTCAACACCGGAGGCGCTGCTGTAAACCCTTAATTGCCTCTTTCGATACCCACGGGTAGACATAGGGTGATGTTATTCTACCCTGCCGAGACCACAATAATACAATCCAAGCATATTTATTTAATTCTTGAATTATCAGTCTCATAAGTTGCCCTGCTCGGTGACAATATTTATACAATAGTCCCCCTGGTTTATTATCTAACCATTATTCAACATACCTATACCAGATTATTTCGCTATACAAATATCACTCTGAAATAAATCTAAATAGTTATACCCCATCTTCATTCGGAACGTGCGTAGAAATTGCTTCATCTTTTAGATATGTTTTTACAGCTCTTCTATTATCCCCGTATATAAAAGCACTTATCTAATCAAAACAATAAGGACTAGGCATTCTTCATTAGCCATAATAACCTCCGTAAGTAATTTAACGAACATTAATTAATCAAGAGTTCTAGCAGAATCTGAACATAATGAGTGACTTTAACTTCTTGGAAAGTTGTGGGAGCGTCTTGTTTGTTTAGTCTGTTATCGCTGAGAGCATCATCGCATCGCATTCAACACGCCGAGATAATTAAACTTGTGTTAAGAGTCACTGCGGGCGACGTGACAGCACGTCACGTTATTGTCTGCTGACGAAACGCGTGACAGCACGTCAAGTTATTGTTTACCGATATCTACAAGTCCATGAGACATGAGACCGCGTTTTGAAATAGATCACAGCATCATCTTTTTCAGCTGTGTACTCAAAAGTAGAATTCTCAAGTACAGAAATTGATATTTTATTATTTTAACATTCCCATCCTACTATTACTGATATCTTCTCGGATATTCGTTACTTTTTCTTGCAACAAGTACAAAGAAATATTTCAAAATACCTTAGAATAGTAAATTAGCAAATAAAGTTGTGGGCGTCAGATTTTTTATATTTTTTCAATTACCTATTTATAAGTTGCTAATATTAGCTTAAAACAACTTAACTAAGACAAAAAATAAAGATCTTGTTGTCTGGAAAATAAATATAGAATTTACCTGAACAACTCGAGACATTTTTAGCGCCCAAGCAGACTCTATAATATAAAATCAATAACATCAAGTAACGTCTTGACAACCTTTTACAAGCCAAGCATTGAGCACATTACATGGAAATGCTTTTCAGAATTGAACCGCTTGCTTGTATAATGTAACATTAGAGATATAGCACTTTTGGGGCAAGGCACCTCTACGTAAATATCACTTTGGTCATAAAGATTTAAGGAAAATACGGAATATAAAGGAAATTTACAGGCCTAAAGGCAGCCTTCAGGAGGAATATTAATAAGTAAGATTTATAATATCTGCCGCATAGTTAACGATTAGCGAATTTTCTATAGATTTAGTTTAGCTGGATTGTTTTGATATCAAAAGTTTGTAATTTTTTAACCTTACTCGTAACTTGAATGCATTCATGAGAAAACTATAATTTGGTTGTATTATTTTGTTGAGTTTCAAGCGTTGCATTTAATGGTCCTCTATTTGTTTTAGCTTTGCAATATTTTGACGCTAGTATTATATTTTTAACATTAGATCTAGTAAGCATATTAGTTGTTTGTGATTAATAATTAGAAACTAAATCGGTGCTTATAGAGACTACCCCTATACCTATATAGTTAACTAACAAAGCTTAAGTAAATCAAATTACCTGACACACGAACAATTAGCCCCTTTAGTGTAAACCGATTACCCTGTATAATCGGCTATAACATAACTCCACACGCTAATAGGTATGCAATAGTCCCCCCGAGGATGGGGCTGTCAGTGACACGTCCCGCGTCTCGTCTGTGAGAGCTAGTGTAGATAGATCAGTGACTCATCTTACAAAACCAAACCAAAATATTATTTTGCGAATTTAAGCGCACCAACCGATAGCTACCTCTTTAGTTTATAAAATATTTCAGGAAAGTTGTTTTAGCGCCAATATTGAGTCATGTCTAAAAACTTGTGTTCCTCTTCAAGCACATAAACCGATAGCCAACTTTAACTTAACTTAAAATATTCTATGTTGTTTTACAACCATAATAAATTTTGTATTATCACAGAAATCTTTGCACATTGTTTAAGCTAAACATAGACAATTTCTATATTTTATTTATATATTTCTCGATAACAAAGTGTCAAAGCAGCCGGACAAGATTGTTCGGTCGAATTTTGGTTACGTAACATGTCTAACTTTGTCAAATGTCTTCTATGGTATTTAAAGAATGTTTAACTTGAAACGCTGTTTTGTAATAAGACAATAGTATAACAATAGTAATAGTTGTAACTATCAGAATAACACGCCAATATAGGTTAAGCCTAATATTACTAAGTAATATTGTCCTGCGAATAATAACAGGTACTGTACTATAGCCCACTAACAACCTATCGCGACCACCGGCACCGTCCACATTAATATGGTCGTTATAGCTTCCATTTTTAATAAAAATTCCATCACGGAGCGCCCTTTTCGGTAATACTAGGCAGACGTGTACCTCGTGTTACCTATCTTGTATATTTATGTTAGCACATGTATATGTATAGATACTTGTACAACTAAGTAGAAAAGCCCTGATGAATTACTATGAAATCTTAAAATAGAACTAGACAAAAAGGGTACTAGCAGACGCTATGTACCTACCTAGGTGACATTTACATTACCATCTAGGTAACAGACCTGGCGATGGATGATCATCGCAAAGGCAAAGAAAGTAAGAAAAACCTGGAGCAAATTAAAGCTCTAGATCGAACGGGAAGGCGGAGAACTGTGGAGGCCTTCTGCCCCATTTGGGGTACGTAGGAACATAGTTAAAGTAAGCCAATATAGATTTACTTAGCTTTGTCGTATCTTTTTCATAATGGAGATACGACCTGTTTCTAATTGCCAACGAACTACAGCGAGCAACTCGATATCTGTCGAGGAATAGCAGCCGAATTCATTTACATACCTAATCATAAAGAGGCGGCGAAATAGTACAGGAGAATAGTAGCACGGTTGTAGCACATATAACGTATGACTTAGCTCGCAACAAACGTGGTTGTTAGTCACGTTAGATCGTTCACAGCGTGAAATGTACGTCCTAAACATCGGTTGTCATCATTTATTGTGTATGCATTGCCTATGTGAAATTCATGCATGCCATGACCTTCTGTTTGTTTACGTCATGTACATTACGATATATGCGCATTAGACATGGGTAACTCCGGACACAACTTGGATGGGTGGATCAACTTCTTCACTTTAAAGAAAGTTGACCCATCTACCGAACAATGCTAAGAATAAGTGTGCGAGACGGAATATTCGCGCGGTACTACGAGTATACCATGTAACGCGGTATATGAATACTCACGAGCGACAGGCATGCCGTTTAGTTCGTTGCAATGTGTTTTGATGTAATTTCAATTTTAATTTTTTTTTTTTTTTACATGGGGGAATCCCTTTACCCTCCCTTATCCCGCGCCGCAGAGCATGTTGCAACGACACACAGAGCATTACGGCGCGAGACCCCCTCCCGGGATATGCACCCCCGGTAGTCCCATGCCGCAGAGCATGCAGAACATACAGAGCATGAACGGCACTCGTTCTTGGCTACCAGCACCCCACGTTCCAACCTCCCACCTCATGTGGACTTTTGCATCGTTGATGGCAGAGGTTTTTGCAGCTCTGCATAGATGCAGAGCCTCGATCCAGTAGATAGCATGACATCTGTACGCTTGGGTGAAATTGGTCATGGCCCTAGCTGGGGACGCGCCACATATCACCCAACCCGGCTCCCCCGCACTGATGTGCACGGGGGGTGGTGTTAAAAGGACACCTACTAGCATATCTCGCTTCAGGTATGCACGCGGAGTTGGATATGTTAAAAGGACATATATCCTTAGACGGAGTGTTATGCACGCGTGCACCGTTCATGACATGTTTTCATCGTCTTGGCGCTTTTGCATCGTTGATGGCATTTTTGCATAGCTCATGACATGCTTGCATAGCTTATGGCAGCTAGCAAGGTTTATAACACGCGTGCACCGTTCATGACATGTTTTCATCGTTCATGGCACACTTTCGCCGTTCATGGTACGCTTGCATTGGTCATGACACGCTTTCATAGCTCATGGCATGCTGTATCGTGCTCGCCACAATGTGAGTTATCCTTTCTACTACTATTCCTAAACAGTAACTTGATCGAAGGTAAATCAAACTCCTTGGTAATTACTGCACGCTCCTAGCTGGATTACGTCACGCGTCGATGCTCGCCCTACCTTTGTAAACAGGCTCACCTTTCGTGATTTCGTTTTGTTTGATGTGCAAATGATGTTTAGCATGCGCGGATGAAACTAATTTAGTTTCTAGTTTGTTTTTTGTTGTGTTAAATGTAGCTGTAGGTTCTCATTCGTGATCCTGTAATTCTGGCCCCAATTCGGAAACACAATCATGTGTATGTTAATGTATTTATGTATGGTTTTTTTAATGGGTAACTTCGTAAACCATTTATTTCTTTTGAAACGATTTTTAAAAAACCCGTAATTGAAATATTTCCCAGGAAGAAAAGCAGCTTCGCGTAAACCGTATACTTAAAATGATTCACAAGGCACTTCACTCTAATTAACCAATTTAATTCCTAATTAGAATCCCAATTAAATTATCAATTATGGCCTAAAATATTTAAACATTCTATTACCCAGTCCCGAGTCAACATTTATTTCCTGGGCCATGTTAATTAAGGTAATTGCCGTATTTTCATGCGGTTTAAAAAGAGCAAACGGCACCAAAATAATCCGTCTGGGCCGGAGGAGGGTGTGACAGGTGCCGGCTCGAGGTGCCCTCTCGAGATAAACATGCGACAAATAGGGCGTTTACCGCCGCGGCAAGGGCACGCAAATACAACCCGACTTAGCTTACGTTATATACAACAGGTACGTGCAGAGAGGACACTCGGTCAGTGTACAAACTTTACTTTACAAATTTTAGGTATTTTCCATTAAATTTAAGTGGTTTGTAATATTTTCTCAGTGAATAGTTCTATTCACACTGGCTCTAATTCTGGAATATGTTTTACCTGTCTGTCTAGGATGAGAATTGCTAAAATGCAAATGCAATGTAGAAATCAATAAACAAATGATTATGCTAACCCTCCCTGATGAAGTGGCTAAGTAATCATTTAAACAACCACCACGCTACGGTAGGTACCTCTCTCAGGAACTCATAACGGAGTACGTTCTGTTAAAAACCGCAGCTATTCTTTGGCACAGGACCTCCGGCGCGTCCCGAAGGAAAGCCAATACCGGGAGCAAACAATCTCGACCTCTCCCCCGCCGCTTTCCCGCTCCTCTCTCCTTACAGACCCGGGAGCCTCGAGTTGTGGGCAGCAGATAAAGTGGCCATCATCATTTACCACTACCACTTTACAAGTAAGATGGATCTCATTAAGTAAAGGACGTAAACTTTTTAGTCTACGTCGCATACCTGTTAACATTTACTGCCATGCTTACAGCTTTTATTTGCGCTCTAACTAAACAAAGGGACAGCATTTCAACTGACACATTGAATGGATAGCGATTGACACGAGTGTCACCACATAGCTTTTTTTGTTTATACCAGCACCCGTATGATGAATTGGGTGAGAGCGAGATGTCTCACTTTTAAACGTCAAATCCACAGAGCTAAGTAATAACTAGACAAGGCAAGTGTTTCTACTTGGTGTGTAAAAAGGGATTCCAAACCACTTCTATCAGCCCTAATTCATTCAGTACTGGCTCGAGAACGAGTATCTATTCTTATTCTTAAGTCTATTTTTTACATGCAAAGTACATACACATAGTTTATCTAGTTATTAATAGCTCTATAAATTTGACGTTTAAAAGTGAGACATCTCGCTCTCACCAAATTCATCATACGGGTGCAGAAAGCCCCGGTTATCTCACCTGTTACCACAAGGATCGATGTTACGTTATATAATCTAAGCATACATAGAAACAGACAGAGATGTAGTGATTATGTATGTATGTAATATAATTATGTGATTGCTGGGTAACTTTTTATCGATAGCTCAGTCCCAAAAACATCGTTATATTTTATCATATAACAAAAGTTTATACTAACGGGCTAAGCTAGTATGTTATATAACTCAGTTGCCGCCAAATTTTCGATTAATAATCGGCTATATTGATACTGTGACCGCAGTATTGCTGGCAGCTGCCAGCGCGGTCACACGGCACGACACGGCACGGCACGACACGATATGACGCTATTCACTCCGCACGTCAATGCCCTACTACCGAATTACCGCATTCGACCGCAGACAGTATTCGATACTAGTTAATGGCTTCTAAATTAACATCAGATCCAATATGGCGTATTATAGAATACGGTAGCAAATCGATTAACTCTATTTGATTGATCACTGTCCTATGCTGATGTGGGCCGTCACTAGTATACATCGGCTGCATCTCCTTCCGTGCATATAGTAAGAGACGGCTAAGGAACTCGGGCATTCTTATCAGGCTACTGACATGTCGCTGATTATCCATACTCGTTATACTAAACGTGGCTGTCGGATCTCCCTTATGATCCTGCAGTTTTGACTACCCCGTTTTGGGAAGACAGCCGTGTCTATATGAATGTATGTCATTTTATCAATAAAAATCCGTCACGTTAGTCCCACCCAGCATACTCAAATCTTAAACTTACACATATATACATACATACCTAAATCTATACATATAATAAAAATGTAACGGATCGCTGTCTGTACATGGAAGATATATGAGAAAAAATATTATAGGAGATCTTCATCAACCCAATAGACTAAATGATGATTTTTGGAATTTATGTCTGTTTGACGGTTTGTCTGTGCGTTTGTGCACGCTAATCTCAGAAACAGCTGGACCGATTTCGATGCAGTTTTCAGGAATATATTGTGACAGGTCCCACTTAACATATAGGCTACTTTTTATACCGGGAAAATATTTTTATTCCGTATAATTTCGACATTTTGTTTTTTCTGTAGTCCACGCGGACGGAGTCGCGGGCGTCCACTAGTAATAAATAAACGTCAATTTACACTGCGGAGTGAAGTTATGGCATCAAATTCAGTATCTAATGTTTTCTCCATTATATCAAATAATAGTAAAAACAACTTTCCTCTTGACTACTAACGGATAAATACAGGCACAGAACTTTACAACGATCTAAGTGAAATATTTAGGCTAAATTGGAAATTGAAATTGGAAAATTAATTTCAGATCGTTTCAAAATTACATTTTACGGATATTGTTTAAATAAAGGTATCAGTTTGTATTTAGTGAAATAACAAACAATTTTAGGATATGAATATTGATATAGAAGACAAGATAAGATTCAAAGACCCATTTACAGAAGTGTCAATACACTGCACTAGGTACCTACACTTTATGACTATCAAAGTTTTAGATTATATTTCACGTCCGCTATAGTGAAGGAGCAAAACACATATCCACATAATATACTTAAGAGCGGGTACCAAGGTAAATTTTAGATTTTAGATTTCATTTTTACACTGGAAAGAAAGGCACAAATCATTTGATTTTTTAAATATAGATATTACATTATATTTGCAAGAAACTGAATTAAGCGAAAACATTAAATTCAAATATTTTCTCGATAGAATTGGATTTTTTCTAGCAGTATACCCGCTCTTAATTATAATACATTACATATATACACTATTATATTCATAGACCTTCACCGATCAAATTGGTGAAATTCTACAGAAAGATCAGGTCAAGAGTACCTACCCTAAACCGACGAGCGTGCGTGAAGAATATCATGAAAGTAGATGAAGCGAAAGAGGTATGAGATGAGAGAGCTGTGAGGTCCGAGACAGAGGCGTGATTTTTATGTATGAATGTATGTAGGTATATATGCTCCCAGAGCCAGAACTACAGGATCACTAAGGAACTCCCACAGCCTGGTTTAGCATAGCTGGACCAATGTAAATGATCATTGACATGTTACATTCTCATCGCCTAAGACAACGCCCCTGACTTCCTTAGTCGACTCTTATGATATGCAACTCATGTATTCTAGTGATACGTGCAACACGTATGAAATAAACTCGAGCTCGGTATTTCATTTATTCTTATCGCTATGTGGTCTGTCTGTAGTGCATTCCACTGGGCCCTAATTCTCGCTTGTCGTTTGATATGTCTAACATTCTACAATCATTTTATCTATACGGCGGAAGACATAGTCTCGAAACGTAACAGCCTGAAGTGGCAGTGGGCAGGCCACATCTGTCGTAGAACCGATGGACGGTGGAGTAAACGGGTTCTCGAATGCAGACCGCGCCTCGGCAAGCGTAGCGTGGGGCGCCCTCCGGCCAGATGGACCGATGACTTAAAGAGGACGGCTGGTAGTGACTGGATGGCAAAAACGGGGGATCTAGCCTTGTGGCGTGCTCTGGGGGAGGCCTACGTCCAGCAGTGGACTGGAATAGGCTGACGACTGATCTAAAAACTAAATGACGGGTTGAAATCGGTTGTTCTTTTATGAGTACCTGGTAGGTATAATACCTACCATCGGATCTCGACATTTAACTGTAATGTTCCCGACTATTCGAGATGCTATGCATGACGCCTGACAAAAAGTGCTGATGATATCAGCCGTTCAAATATCCGCCATTTAGTTTTTCAGATATTTGTATCTCCTACCGTGAATGACATAAGAGTCGGCTAAAGAACTCTGACATTCTCTCAGGCGATAAGCTAGCAACTTTGCATTGATCATTGACATCTATCCCCGCTATGATATCTAATTATGCCTATGAGATCTTCTTTGTGAACCTTCTGTTCTGGCTAAGATTGTATTTGTATAGATAAAAAATCTGTGTGTAGACATATCGAGCAATAAGTAAGAAGTGGTGCCAAGCCAGATTCGGCATCGGTATCGGCAGGTACCCGTTATACCGGTATGCGGTCCCGAGTCTGTGGGCGGACGATATCGGATTTCAGAGCGGCCATCTTGTCTTGTAATGACGACATAAACCAACCAACCAACGACCGCCCGCATGACTGAACGCACAGAATTACGGGGACGCGCGGACGGTATGAAAGAAAAATTAATATCGTAGGTACGTAATTATTTGGGGTATTGCCTTTATTAGTTTTTCAGACTTGGGATCTGATTAGATAGATTTTACGTCTCGAGAACCATGTTATTGTTATGTTTAACTTTATGTAATGTTTCATGAGAAATACAATAATTTTCTATTAATATTATAGTCGTCAAACTTTTTATCAAATTCTTGATTGAATGTTTAAATAGATATTTGTTTCTGAATCATGCCAGAATACTTAGATTTGATTAAAATTTCGTAAATACTATTTAAATAAATACAAAAATATATCAAATTCATGTGGAAAAATATTTCGTTCCCGGAATACTCTACACAAGTGTATTTTGATGATTTTGTGAATGCAGACGGAGTCGCGGGCAGTTGCGTGTATATTTGATATTAAGTCCAGACTTGTTCCAGTCTCCTCCGACTCCTTGGGGGAATCTACCAGACCACTTGCTAGTGACAATATTTAGTTATTTGCCTTAGATGCTGGTATTATGTAAGTAGACTGGCATATGACAAAATAGAGCGAAAATATACATTAAATAACCAGTTTGTAACTAGTAATTCTGCTGAAATAACCTGTTATAAATAACTAGAACTAATTTGCCTCGGTCAGAGCCTTGCGGCGCTGCGTCACGGGTGGACTCACAATGAGTGAATGAGTAGTTACCTATGTATATCCCTCATTCACACACCTACTACAGATAATGTAATGTAAGTATAAGTAAGTATACTAAATTTCTAGTAGATTAGTTGCCTAAATAAAGCGTGAAGAGGTAATAACAAACAAACTTACTTTCGAATATATATAATATTACTTAGGATTAATAGACCTTATAATTAGCATAAGGCTATAGGATTGAATTGCATCATTTTATAAGTATAATTTCTTAACACAATAAAAAGAAGAGCTGGCAGTAAGCTAGTACACGCGCTGCAAGCTTAGATGAATTATAACTAAATTGAGTGACAGCGCTCAAAAAATGACGCGACAAATAGCTGCTCAATTGTATGGCTGGGCATCTATTGTCATAAATTGATACAAGCAAAGTCGAGTCCTATGGTAACTACATAAGATACAAGTTTAAAAATGTAATCTAATGCAGTTATTACGTTTACATAGATTAACTGGTTCCACTTTTTATAAAGATTTCATTATGAAACCCCGTGTCTACCTATAAACACGTCACTGTGAATGCTGCAGGTTTACCTCCGAACTCTGGTTGACGAGGAACTTGTACTTTTTATTACAAATCTTAACATTACCTACAGACTAATGAAAATATAAATTCACATAAAAATGACTGTACTTTATACAATCACACCTTATTAGTAACTATACAGGGTGTAACAGAAAGGGTATGCTAAGCGAAAAGCTATGTAAATAGCCCACTATAGAGAACCTATTTCCAAAATTTGAGACTCGAAATCACATTTTTATTTTTCAAGATTGTATGAAAATTCCTGAGATATTTAAAAATTCTCCATACTATCGGGAAAAATAAATATGTGATTTCGGGTCTCAAATTTTGTGGATAGGTTCTCTACAGTGGGCAATTTACATAGCTTTTTGCTTAACATACCCTTTTTGTTACACCCTGTATACAAAGAGTCGACTAAGGAACTCGGGCATTCCCTGGTAACTTTTGCACTGATCATTAACATAAATGTCTCCGCTATGTTAAACAGTTACATGGCTGTGGGATCTCCTCTGTGATCTTGCAATTACGACCTATTTGGGGAACATATGCGTGTGTATGTAATGGAACATAATAAAGTTAAATTCTTGCACCCCTATCCTACAATGTGCATCTGGATTGAGAGCCCATTTTTCAAATAATTGTGAAACGAAACAAAACTTACAGGGGAATTAGTTAAAAATTAGTAAAATCTAACTAAAGCAAAGATTCTTAAATTTCTTAAGCTTGAAACAACACTGTTATAGTTAAATAACTTGGGCCCTCAATCCAGACGCCTGCATAAAGTCGCATTGTCTAAATCTTCAGAAAGTATGATTCCTGGGATAATACATAATGTTTATTTGAGGATTTAGTTAAAAATTTCTTAAAGAAATTAAGATATTCCTAAATCTTAAAAATGCTAACAATACAGATTTAATAGCGGTTTTGCTTGGGCTCTCAGTTTATAAATATCTGAACTGAGGAATCAGAAAAATATGAACATGTCTAAGAAAGAGATTAATATAATTCATTATATATTTAAGTTCAATGTCTCGGTAAATATAGAGCAGATAGACATTTTAAAATAGACAAAAAATAACTCCGTTCTACAAGTCAACTGTCACAGTGCATGAATGAGCCAGACAGACAGGTTATTTCCAGGAGCGCTGTGGAACGCTCTCGCAGTGTTGGCTGCGATATTGAAATATCTATCGATACGTATAAACGACAGACACGAGTGCGACACAGCCAGTATGGAGTTTGAATAGAATTGAAGCACAAATACTTTACATACAGTACGATTTTTTAACTCGATTACGTTTGTATTAATGTTAAGATCGTCTTTGATGTTAAGTCAACCAATCACATTATGACGACTGGTTAACGTGATATTACCGTCACTACATGATTGATGCAATTAATTCGTCTTGAAAGTTATGCTAAGCGTGCAGAAGGCCCACTGTCAGTTATAGTTTTGGCAATTCGCGTTTTAAACTGCAGTGCTCGCACAATTTTGAATGTTTTTTTTTCTCTCGGTCTCTTTCTATCAAGTAAAATCTAGCCAAAGCACGTCGAAGCCCACTATGACCGCCATGCGCAAGCATAATCTACATAGCGCAGTGTGGACCGAGCACTGGGTATTTGCGTCCCATGATAGTTTATGCTTTCGCCTGTTACCCGTGTGATAATGACACAATAAAATTTTCTATGAACAAATGTGATTGGACCACCTCCACTTTGTCATGCAAATTATAGTCACACCTATTATTCTAAAGTTGTATGCAAATTATAGTCACACCTATTATTCTAAAGTTGTATGCAAATTATAGTCACACCTATTATTCTAAAGTTGTATGCAAATTATAGTCACACCTATTATTCTAAAGTTGTATGCAAATTATAGTCACACCTATTATTCTAAAGTTGTATGCAAATCAGAATATTCACCGGTTAGCCTAGTTATATTCCACGTGGCAAGGGTTGAACCTACCGCTGCCTACCTTCATAATGCGGACGCTGTGCCTGATTGAAGGTCCCGTCAGTCTCGCGAAATCTTGACACTATTTTCTTTTCAATCTCGTGGCATCGTGACGGGTCACCTCCCTGAGGTCTTGGAAGATAAATGGATCTGAAGACTTGGTGAAGACTCAGCTGAGGTTTTAATTTTCCTCAACAAAACGTCGCAAACGTCTGTCTGTGTAGTTTAAATCGGATTGCCGAAAGAGTCTTATGTAAAACAATATTTTGTCTTCAATTAATTGACTTAGGTCTGATTTTTCCAATGGTCAGAAGCCTATCTAAAAGATAAAGTTGATGCTGTCTCATCTTAATCAAGTTTTAGATGACAACAGATAGACAGCATAAAATTTATCCATAAAAAATCGGGCCTAAGACAATAATTAATTAAATAGTGGACGCCCGCGACTCCGTCCGCGTGGACTACAGAAATAACAAAATGTCGAAATTATCCGGGATAAAAATGTTTTCCCGGGATTAAAAGTAGCCTATATGTTAAGTGGGACCTGTCACAATATATTCCTAAAAAAACTGCATCGAAATCGGTTCAGCCGTTTATGAGATTAGCGTACACAAACGCACAGACAAGCAGACAAACCGACAAATAGACAAAAAATCCAAAAATCATTATTTTGGGTACTATTGCGTTGATAAAGGTCTCCTATAATATTTTTTCTCATATATCTTCCATGTACAGACAGCGATCCGTTACATTTTTGTTATAGCATATAGAAGATATAGATAGATAGATTGCGAATAAAATATAGTTTTACATTTAGATGGGCTATCTGACTATTGGAACAATCAGCCCTTAAACTTATTTTTATATCCCGACTAAGTAAATTTAAAAGGCGTAATCAGTGGCCTATTTTATTACGGTTGCCAAAATAAATTCCCTTCTTCTTTTAAATGTTTAATAACTTACTAATGAAAGTTTTAAAATAACGTTTTAAATAAGTTGCAGTAGTAGTGAACCCTTTCGCGGCAGATTCAATATTCATTAGGTAAGTTTAAGGCTCGGGTCAGTGACATGAATACTTCAGCGCGTACGGATTCGATTAATTTCGCTTATCTGAGCGAATAGCCGACCCGCCTGACCCATGTAGTAAGTGTACAGGGGATCTGCTAGGAGTGAACAACTGAGTAACATAGTATTGCCTTCCTTTCTCCACAAACCTTGCAATGTGAACACTATTTTTATGAACATTATATTGTTAGGCCACCCTCCATTCTGCTTACCCAGGTGGTTCAATCATACAGGAAGAATGCAGAGGAGATGCCGTAGTTATTAGATAAAACCCTGTAGAGATGTGAACGTCAATGTATCCAATGCGAACCCACTAGCTAGTATTATCTTTTCACATTCTATCCTCCCAAATGCGAAACTTTTTGCATGACAACGTTATACCAGCTCCTTTAAGAGCCTTCTCCGGGCCCGACCCGCGTCCAGCAGATTTGTGCCGCGCTGACTACTCGTGGGCAGTGCGGATAATCTTACGTCGGCCGAGATGAATTGCCTTTCAGATTACTAAAGGATATACTTCTGTTTTTAGGAGTTTAAACGGAGAATAGAGAGTTATAGGCATGTTATGAGACATGAAGTCATTTATTAGTAATGTTTCGTTACAACTACATTCAACAGCACCCTATTCTGTCTCCTAATAAAATCATATAAGCACAGGAGTGTGACAATTGATGTTTGGATGTTTTTTAAATCAAAAGCTATCGAAAAAAATTGTAAGATACTTTGGACTTATCCTATATCTAGCTCATGCGGACAAAGTCGCGGTAGTCTTAATTCCACTAACGAGTCAAAGGTTTTCTAACACATGGCATGGAAGATATTTCCGCTTGATATGAAATGCAGCATGGTTTTGTAAAGTTTGTTTTACTTATAATGATGACTTATTTGACTTGACTTATATTCCTGTGTCAGCTAGCTGGGGCAGCGGGCCTCCACAGATGTCCGCCATCCCGTTCGGTTCTGATCGTCACGTTATATAATTATAGATCCTTTGGATAGATCATACAATCAATGTAATATTTTCAGTTTCATTTCAATTAGGCGCGTGAACTAACATACCTAGCTACCTATACATACTCGTACTACATGCGAGTACCTACAATACTACTAACTCTATGCGTGGGTATGTCAATTACAGGATTAATTTAGTCTGCGATTTATCACGATGTAATCTAGGCTATAATTAACATTATCCAGGTAATCTAGATATTATTATTATTATATTTACATTCAAATCCATTAACTATTGGAAATACTAATTATAAATAGTGTTGCCCAAATGCAAGAACAAGACGAGACTTAGCCAGTCTTGGTCTTGGTCTTGCGCCAATACACCTGGTCTTGGTCTTGGTCTTGGTCTTGCGCTCCCAGTCTTGGTCTTGGTCTTGCAGCAAGAGTCTTGCAAGTCTTGCAATTACCTGTTAGTCTATTACTATTTATTAAAGTTTACTTTAAATCTTAGAAAAACGTATTAGAATTGACATTGTGAGCTTGAATTAACATAGCCATAGTAAAGATCAAGCAGATTAATAAATAACTGAAGATTTGATAAGAAATTCGAAAAATCAACTGACCTATATGTCGTTTTCCATGGAAGTAACTGTTTCTTAATAAACATTTATGATTTATAAGCTTACATTTGCTAAAACATGTAAAAAAAAACAAATTAATTACAATAACTTGACTGTATTTTAAAGAACAATACTTATCTGTCTAGAAAGAGATTGAACCCTCAACTTATAAGAAATTTAATAAAAGAGTTTTACGATTTATCATTTATTTGAATAAAAAATAAAATACAACACAAATCAACAGCTTTATCATTAGGTTATGATACTTTATATCAATTCTTTTGACCAAGAATTAATACAAAGTAACCATCTGGCTGACTCATCACTTAACCTATTTCTATGTTTTCTAATTACTAATGATGCTTTAGAAAATAACCTCTCAGCAGGTACTGAAGTTGCAGGTATTGAGAGAAAATCACGGGCCATTTTCGATAAAATCGGATACTCTGTCTCATGCGTCCTCCACCAATCTAAAATGTCTTCCGAGCTGGCAGTTCTTGGTTTTCTCAGGTACTCCTCCAACTCGTCTATCACTAAGCCTTGAAGACAAGATCCAGATGACGTCGAGGGACATTCATAGAGTTTATCAAAGTCTATTACGTCTTCATCTTCATCACATACTTTATTTTCTTTTTCTGGTAATTCCAGAGATTTGTTCAGTGAGTGTAGACTTTTATATTCTTCATAAAGTTCATTGAACTTGCGCAGACTTTCTGTTTTAAGTTGCTTCCCCCACATTGTCAGGTCAAAAGTCTGAGCCTTATGCCTTGGGTCTAAAATTAAAGAAGTACAATAAATCCAGTTGCTCTTCTTGTAATGTTTAAGCATTTTGTCTCGAGCTGCTTGGAAAGCTAGAATGAGCCTTTCATCCACTTCAGATCGATTAGGTTTCTCATCTAACTGTTTTACCATGGATTCAATTTTATCTAGCAAGAGATTGAATGATACAATGACTAGCGGTAATGTAACATATTTATCTCCACCAAGTTTTGTACTTAAAAGTTTAAAGTTTATTAGAAATTTATGTAATTTTTCGAGTACCTGCCATTCATTAGCTGTGATTTGAAAATCATTCAATTCGGTGACAGAACTGCACAATATGTCAATGCCCGCTCTCACTTTTAAACCAAATCCAATCATATCATGTGTGGAATTCCATCTCGTTGGACAGTCAAGAATGGCATTTAGATTTGATGGCACGCCAGCTGCTTCACAAGCAGACTGAAACTTCTTCTTCACTATCTCACTTCTTTTTATTTTACTGGAAATACTGCGTAACTTTGTTACAGATGTACGCGAGTCAGCAATATTTGGTGCAGATTCTTCATCTTCCTCATCCTCAGTTTCGTCTGCATAGTCTTCGTACTGCTGATCTTGCGCGTTAGTGTCAGACTCACAGTGTAATGCTAAGGTCTTTAATAAATCTTGTACACCAAGGTTTAAAATGTGAGCAAAGCACCGGAAATGTTGATTGTCTGAATCAAAGTGTGGCGGCAGCTGTTTGCCCAGTTCACACATAAATTTGGTATTTGCACTTGCGTTGTCGACCGTGATAGCTTGTATTTTATCAATTATGCCATATTCCAATAAACATTCATGGAAAATCGTTGCAATATCTTCCCCAGTATGTCGACCGCGTGATGGTATAAAATCAAGAACTACAGATCGATACTTCCATTCGTTGTCTATATAATGAATAGTAACCCCGTAGTAACTCCTACCAGCAATTGACGTCCACCCATCAATGGTAAACGACATTTTAGATGATAATTGTTGAAGTCGTTCCTTGAGATTCAATTGGAGCTCTTCAAATCGCTCTTTGACTTTCCTTCTAAGTGTAGACCTTTTAGGAAACACCATATTAGGGCAAATACGTCGAAAATATACTTGTGTAGCTTCGTCATCGAAAAATGAGAAGGGAAGATATTTTTTCACCACCCAATCAACTGTAGCTGTCGTGATGTTGTCACTGCTGTTTTCCGACTGAAACAAAACAATAAATCTTGTGTTATTATTTAAAACATACTAGGTTTGAGCGTATAAGAGGAGGAGGTTTGTTGTTGTTAAATCGAGAAAATCGTTAAATTGATATTTGTTATATTAAGGTTGCACTGTACTGTAATTTACCAAAATAAAGTACTTAGTTGTTACTGGCCGATTAAATGAAAATATGGGTGTTTATAAAAAATATTTAAGACGATAATTACATACTTAATATGTCGCACCCCTAGATGAAAACACCACTAACTCAAAAATACTTACGTAAGTTAATGGCGTTTTTGAAAGTATCGCATGAATAGCTACGCGGAGTTAAAATTCTTTTAACTGTTAAAAAAATATTCTTACCTGTCCACTTCTTCCAGCGGTTACTAAAAAGCTTGTGATATCTCCACTTAATTTTGGTTTAACAGGAAGAAATATTTCTGATTCCTTTTTGTGGAAAGATATTAGATGTTTCCTTAAGCCTGAAGTGTTTCTGTTTTTCATTTTTATTTCAATCTTTTTATGTTGGCACAATTTACACAAGGCAGTTTGGGATGCATGAATTATTTCGAAAAACTCCTCAAATTTGCTTTTGGGTCTTTTAGATCTGTGACTCAAACTCTCGTTACTCGGACTAGAATAATTTGAATCTTCGTCACTCATATTAAATTGTACACATGATACGTTTTTAGAAAACAACGAGAATTAGTAAAAACAATTATTAAGTTAGACTCGAAGCACAGCTCAATTGGAAATGACTGGAATTAAAATAATTCGTATTATGAAGTATAAATAAATGAAGTACGTTTCCTTGCTTTCTACCGCGCCGCCTCGCCACGTGCCGGCTCTATGAAAAGGAAACACACACTAAATATTACCTACTTGTACAGACGCGACGCGTGAATAAAATATATGTAAAGAATTAGTGCCAATCACTATTCTTTACATATAAGTGAATGTTTTGGCGTACATCTATACTAATATTATAAAGCTGAAGAGTTCGTTTGTATGTTTGATGACAGAAGTTTTAAAATAAATAAATAAATCCTGAACGTCACTATACCTCCAAAGTTACTATTCCTCGTGGACGAAGTCGCGGGCACAGCTAGTAAATACTTACTCTCATCATCTCTCTCAGAGATATTCGGGCTGGTAAGTAATACAAAACTCTTATCGCAGGCTTTTTATTTTATTAGTAGGTAAGTACCTACGCTTTTTATATTATTTTATTAGTTTTGTAGAATTTTTTTACACGTTTCAAGTATATTTAAAAGTGGCTACAATATTTATCAAACGGGTGATATTTGAACACTTTTTTGCTATTTTTTCTTGTAAAAACTTAAGAAATATAATGACTAAATGTACAATAATAGTACCTAAGTAATTAGTTTAAAACCATATAAGTAATCACTACCTATCCTTACCATTTTATCCTAATCATAATACTACTTGCGTGATCAGTATAATGTATTCATTTTCATTCTAAGCACTCTGAAACTTATTTATTCTTTGGAACACCTGTAGGTACTCTTAAAATTCGAAATTATTTTGCATGAGTATACCTACGCCCTATGGCGGCAATCAAATAGTGTCAAATGTTATGATTTCGGCGTGGCGGCAACGATTGTTTTAGATTTCAAAAGAAGCCGCCGGCGCGTATATCATAAGTTCATAACCATGTACTTCCGAAAAGCGGCAAATTTCTTTGAGAAGTAAGTACAAAACCTTTGATGCCGCATTATCAAAGTGCCGATGGTTAAAACATAACTATGCATGCACTCAGTTTGATTTTAATAGATATTTTTTTATTCGCTATGTTTATGGTATTAGTCGTAATGCGCATAGGTCCAGTTTTTCATATTCTTTGATACAGTTTTTTGCGTCTCATAGAATTCCTAAGCGTACCTACCTATACACCGAACTGTTACACCTAACTACTCCGTGAAATAGCGCTAAGTCCTAGCTGCAAGACGCAAGAGTCTTGCAGGCTATGTCTTGTTCTTGCTCAAGTCTTGCACGGTCAGTCTTGGTCTTGGTCTTGCTAAAAATACGCGGTCTTGTTCTTGGTCTTGGTCTTGCAAAAACGCAAGAACAAGACCAAGACTGCAAGACCAAGACTGAATTTGGGCAACACTAATTATAAATTAACTCCAGAAGCGTTTTTATTTTTTGTGATTAAAACAAAAAAAAAAACAGTAATTAAATTCATATCATTTGCGTTTTAACTACAAGCGGTACATATAAAACTTGTCAAACATTAAAAAAAGCTCATTCCAAAGACGCAAAGAACCATAAATCACTGAGAATATCAACACATATTTAGTTGTGTAATACACACGAGATGTCCAAGATGCGACCGCGTGCATATGAAAGCTGTTGATATTCATGCCAATATTATAAATGTGAATATATTTTATTTATAAAAATACTAGATAAATATTGATGTAGTTCTATTGAGCAACATAAACGAATGTATACTACAATGTGTACGTATATTCACCCCTCATTTTATCCTCATCTTCATAGATTATTTTCGAATGAACACCTATTGATCGTTTTCTATGAACTTAATGTAATTTATTAGTTTACAGCATCGTGGTAACTCTAGTTTATTTTGAATATTTCTTCTTGTGTCTTGTATACGAACTGTACTTCGCGTTATATTGCTTATTGTACCTTCTCGTTATGCGTATGCGTCAAGACATCTCTATAGTAATCTATGGTAACGAACATGATCAATACAACATCTCACAAAACAACAAGTAACGTAGTAGACTGCAGTAGCGCCCGTGACTTGCCTCGCCGCACAAGTTCCGCCGGAGGTTATGTCCCGAAGCCGAGTGTAAGTTGCGAACTCCGCATCGAGCTTGTTACCCTTGTAAGGTTGTTTAGAGGCTAACTTGTAGCAGAACTTTGGTGTTCCTGCTTTAGTTGCTAAATATTTAAACATCGCTCTACAAGTACATCAAAGGGGTTCTATAATCTCTCAGAGAAGAGCGGGGTCGTGAATAACATATATAAATACAAAATGTTGACAATGTATCATTAAAAATGTAATTTATACTTTAGTTAACTACTACAAAAGAATACGCACTTACGAACGTTAAGGGGTAGGTGAATGATTTACTTAAAGGCCACTAAGATAATAAGTAACGCTTCAAGTTAACTACCCCAGGTAATAATCATGTAAAATACAATAACTAATACGGAATTGTTTATACCTATATTTTACACACATTGGTTTGGAATGGCGCATTTAATAATGCTCCATTGTATTAGTAATAGTACGAACACATTACGTCGACAGTTCATGAACATTCGCTAAGTTTCTGCATCATCAGGGACAGCCAGCGAAGTTGCCAGGATGTGTACTCGGTGTTTAATCTGCACCAGTGGGTACGATGATACTATCTTATTTACCAGCTATGTGTGTCGCCAGCGTCTATGCAGCATTTAAATAAATTATCATAAACGTTTAGTTTCCGCTTGTCGCCGTCATGAATATAAACTTGTAGCTGCCTCCAACAAATCTTACGTCAGAATCTCGAGAGTTTCCCACAATTCGAATAATATTTTATGTATTTATGCGATTTAATTCCAAGGTTTTGTAGTCGTCCATCTTATAAGAATGATCGATCACGAGCCAAGTTATACAATAACAGACAAACACTCCAGCTAGAACGTTAGAAAGATATAACTAATAATGCTGTCCACCATATTTGCTGCCTTCATAACTTTGCTATAAAAGATTCTCGCCTACCTTATTACTAAAGTTATTCACAAAGTTTTTCAACTGATGTTTGCCTGACGTTTTACACGAAAAAATAAATATAGGCGTTTTGTTACGGAATGAAAAGGAATGATTAATATTAATAAAGGGTAGAACTGAGGAAGAGAAAAAGCTTTTAAAATAACAATGGAGTCCTTTACACCGTGTATTAATGTTTAAACCAACAGTATAATTAAAATTTAGCGAAATAATGAAAAGGAAAAAACTAACAGGCTTTTGTTGTGCGTGTAGAGCATGTAAAGTTTTAATTACTACAAATGTAAAGCTAACTGCAGTTGTGCTCGAGCTAAATGAGCACAGCTAGTCGTTGCATTCACCTTTTATTTACGGAACTTTTTCTATTTAAAATAGAACGTCTAGGTTTTAATACTAGAGTTACTCGTACCGATGTTTGACTTACAATCTTAGTTGGTTGTAAAACGAGGTCTCAAACCGTCTACGGTGAATGTGGAATTGACTATAGTAAACTAACGCATTTGTATTAATTAAAAAAATATCAAAACTTTGAAGTGTGGCTAGGTGTTGACTAAAGTAGGTATTATTTCCTGAAGTGGACGTCGGGATTATTATGCAAAAATAAATAAAAAAGCTATTTAGACGCCAACTTACAATATTCAGAACACTATGGTATCAGTGAGTGTACAACTTTGGATAAACAAAACTAGCGGACGCCCGTGACTTCATCTGCTTATATAAGCAACTACTTCTGTCACGTACTCGTAACTTCCCAAGTTTCGTAGGAATCCGTTTGTTAGTTTTTACATGAAATATCTTCGCGTTTTCACAAATTTTACCTAAAGGCCGACGGTCAGGCAGCCTATCTAGAGGTTAAAATTGATTCTATCATTCTCTAAAACTGGATCAAGATACAGACATCATCAACTTTTCATATAAAATGTATGGAACATGTATGTCAAATTTGGACAATGTTTACATTAAAGGCTCGAGCACACCGGATGCGTATACACGTACCTCTGAGTTTAATGTATGGAACTGTTACCGCTTGACGCCTATGCTTACGTCTACGCATACGCATCCGGTCTGCCCGTGCCTATACAGTTACATACATTACAACTCAGAGGTACGTGTACATCTACGCTTACGTGCACGCACACGCATCCGGTGTGATCGAGCCTTAAACAATATTAAATTATTTTGTAATAACTCGGTGGACGCCAACTGAGTTATTAAACATCTGTCAAATAAAATATAAATCGGTTGAACAGTTCTTATAACGTATTTGTGGTAAGTAGGTACATAAATTGACTTTAAAAATATATATTATTTTTTATCTCTGCAAGGGTAAATTGTTCTAGATTCTAGTGTCATTCGTCTCGTTTTTTTTGCAGTTTCTTGTCGGTGGTATTGGAAAGGTGACGAGAAGGGACTAGACCGGTAACGGTAACCATGAAACACGACACTAGTTTGTTCACAAACCTTGTTGTTACGTTATTTAAAACCAGTTTGCTTACAGAGCTTCGAATTCATCGTCCAGTTTTAATTGGCCCTCGGGATATGGCACCCGATATGTTTCACAACGCTGACTGCATTTAAAACAACGTAAAATTTTTAGTCTGTTCCAATTTAAAAAAGTCCAACGGATTTTTATGGACCTAAATATTATTTATTAAACAACGTTGGAAAGACAAAGACAGTAGCGCCTCTTTCAGGGGATCACTGAAACAAAATAGAACATATATGACCCAAATGAGGAAACTAAAAATAACAAGCGGGAAATTGGAAACTAAGTAGAAGTTTTAATGATCATTCGTCGTCGTGCTACGCCGTAGTCTGCTACGTGTTGTTGCTAACTACGAGTACAACTCGCATCAGATTTTTATGGTGTGTTTTATTGTACATTTATTTATTTATGTATTTCGGTGCATGACTGTATATAGCTACAAACCACGTTCATCATCTCCAAAGAAATCAGAAGAACCAAAAATGTGTAGTTATTGATTATTGCGATTGTTTTTTTTTTTATTTTATTACATCTCATTTTATTTAGAAGTAAAAAGTACAACGTAAAACAATATAAGGTTTTTTATTACGCACATATATGTTTATTACAATCATTAACTATAATGTTATCACTTAAATTTTCAAACATTGTTTAATCTTTATAGAGATTCCATACGTTTTCAAATGTAATTTTCAAACAGTGTTTCACTTTAGACGAGTGTTTTGTAATTGTACGTTTTATAATAATTTAACTCGCTATCAACTAATCAGTATTTAAAGTAAAGTATTTCGTACATAGACTCATATAAGTTTAACATAATATAATATATTTCAGTCGCATCAACAACAAACAACACTAATACAAGCACATACTTCCGACAACAACTAAACCAACAGAATTAAATTAAACTACAATGTATTAAGTATAGCAAATAACGTCACTTCGTGTCAAGAACTTCGGAGCGCGGAAACTTGGTGAAGTATTTGTCAATTAGTGCGGCGGGATTGGTTAATTAGTGCGTAATGATCTCTGACGGGATTAATGACCGACGGCAGCCGGGACGGGAGGTGACGTGACGTGACACGATACGACTTAAGGAAATAAAATTATGTTTATACCACCTGTAGAGTTTAGTTTAAGGTACTTCGAGTTTTATATATGTAGGTAGATGTACAATATAATAAAAATATATAATCACGCCTTTATCCCTTACGGGATAGGCAGAGCACCAAGGGCACCATAGGACCACATGGTGCCACTTCTGACCAATTTTGAGGGTATAGTTGACATGTACAAGTTCAGTTAGTAGTGACGGGTGGTCAGCCCATCGCCTACAAAACACCAAGACCCTCTACTGACTTGTACAGTATGCCCGGGAAGAGAAGCAGCTGTAGTAGGTACTCGTAGATGTAAATCTTTAATAAACCAGTCAGTTAGCACCCGACCGCCGTGTTTTATTCTCATATATTACATTGGCGACGAGGATAGTTACGTACATATATTATTAAAATACCACGCGATTTAAAATGCCGTACGGAAAAGTAGACTCGTTTGATTTGTTTTCGGGACTATGGTCAGCATACGTTCGTCGTTAGAGATTAAAGATTACATGTGGCCACGTTAATTACTTTAGTAGGTGTGCTCCAGATCTACCAGAAAATAAAACCTTTAGTTATTGGAATTACGAGTATCGAAATAAAATCACGATTGTTAGGCGAGAAAAATTTGCAATATAAGAGGGCAGTGGAGCTAGCTCAAGGACTCGAAGCTGCAGAGAAGCACGTGGTACAAGTGAGTTTGTTAGTTTGGGAGGCACGGGCTCATACAGAGGCTTAGGCAGCGACGGCATCGGCACCGGCGGCGGCGCGGGCGTCGGCCAGCACGCGCTACGTGCCGCACGCCCTGCCGTGGCCGCGGCGCCGCGCGACGGCTGCTAGCGGTGCGGCAGGCAGCATCGGCCAGATAAGTGTCGTTTTAAGAAATATACCTGTGATAAGTGTCAAAGCAAAGGGCATTTAAAAGTGATATGCAAAGTATCGGATCAAAAAGTGAGTAGCAAAAGGCATAATTTCATTTGAAGATGATTCAGACAATGAGTAATACAACATAACAGCATATTCTACGGGAGATAAACCTTACTTTTTGGACGTTAAAATAAATGACCTTGTATTGAAATGTGAGTTAGATACCGGAAGTAAATATCAGCCATTAGTGAAGAGTGTTAATATGGTACACCGATAGTTCCAGCAATCAAACAGTCAGGTGAAATACGAATCTGTGGTGATTACAAGTCAACTATAAATCCTAAGCTAAAAATGGATCATTATCCGTTACCGCGCATTGACAAACTATTTGCTGCATTGAGTGAGGGTGGAAGAATATTCAAAAATAGATTTGACAACCGCCTACATGCAAGTACCACTCCATCCCGATTCACAGGCATGTATAGCAATTTCAACGCACGTAGGTACTTTTCCTTTCGGCGTACGCCTAAGCTGTGTACCAGATTTTTTTTTTAAATCATGGAAGAAACACTGCGCGGCTTATCGGATACCGTAGTTTTTTTTTAGATGATATTTGTGTTACCGGAAAAGATCGGGAAATACATAAAATTTGCGAGCTGTAATCGAAAGGTTAACAAACATGGGGCTAACAGTAAAAATAAACAAGTGTCATTTTCTACAAAACAGTGTATCATATCTTGGCTTTGTAATAGATAAACAGGGTTTATACCCAGGTTCGACGAAAATTGAAGCTATTGTTAGGGCCCCGGAACCCAAAAATATAACCCAATTGAAAGCTTTTCTGGGCTTAATAAATTATTACGGAAAGTTTGTTCCGAACTTAAGTTCCTTATTGTATCCCTTATACGCCTTATTAAAAAAAGATCAAGAATGGTGCTGGAATACCGAATGTAAAAACGCATTTACGAGAATAAAAAACATATTGGCTAGTGATAAAGTATTGTGTCATTAGGACCAGTCACTACCGGTTTTGTTATCAGTAGATAGTAGCGCTTACGGTATAGGGGCGGTTCTTGCTCATCGCATTTCTGACGGCTCGGAAAGGCTAATCAGCTGTGCCTCACGGACATTGAATAGTACAGAAAAAAATTATAGACAATTAGACAAGGAAGCGTTAGCGTTTTTACGAGGTACAAAAACATCACCAATATCTTTTTGGTAGAATTTTCACACTTAAAAGTGATCATAAGCCACTTGTGTATATTTTTGGGCCGAAAAGGGGAATCCCACAAACGGCGGCAAGCAGGCAACGATGGGCGGTTAAGCTGGCTGCGTATGATTTCCATATTGAGTACGTGACGTCAAAACGTAATGCAAACGCGGATGCATTAACACGCTTACTATTAAATGACGAGGAGGATGTAGGGCGTGACGAATCTGAACATCACTATTTACAATTACTAAACGAGACCTTACCGATAAGCTATAAAGATATCGCGTTAGACACAAAAAGGGATAAGTTATTAAAAATTGATAAAAATCACGCAGGAGATGATTTTAAAATGTTGGGCAATCTGTCTATATACGCGATTATTTAAAAAAAAAGATAAGTGGTTATCAGGGTTACCGCTAATACAGGTCCTGTTTCTTCACGCCATCTTGTTACGAAAATTGGAAGAGCTGGGAATACATGGGAATTTGTTTAGATGGATGGAGTCATATCTCCGTAATCGTAGTCAGGCTGCGGTTGTCGGTGGCTATCGTTCAGATTTTGCATGGATCTCTTCAGGTGTTCCCCAGGGTTCCATTCTCGGCCCACTACTGTATGCTACCTACCTCTATGACATTGGGATGAGTTTACATCATGCTAAGTGTTTGATGTACGCAGATGATACAAAGATGAACATCAAAAGCTTAACCGACTGCATGAAATTGCAAGAGGATCTTGATAGACTCAATACCTACTACTAGGATAGGTGTCAATGTGGGTAAATGTGCGCAAGTAAGTTTCACTCGTAAGAGAATCCCTATCTCCTATAAGTACTGTCTCAATAATACCCACTTAATGCAAAAGTCACAAATTAGAGACCTTAGTGTAGAGTTGGACTCAAAGCTGTTGTTCGACGACCATATCGAATCTGTTATTAATAAAGCATACCGAAACTTAGGTTTTATATTGCGGGTAACTAGACCATTCTCCGATAGCACCTGCATGAAACTATTATATTACGCATACATCCGAAGTGTACTTGAATACTGTAGCTGTATATGGAACCCACAGTACATTAACTATAAAGATGACATAGAACGCATACAAACTTGAGACACCTAAATTTTCGCACGTGTCATAGGCACATGGACTATGGGGAGTCATTTATTTATTTATTTATTTATTTATAACCATATTACAAAGCATTACAGCTTGCGCCAATGCGCCTTGAAATGTAGATATCATGATAACTTTAACAATTATAGGTATAATGTGCATTAAAATATCAGATAAAAAAATAGGCATTCATGCTCACTCATTCACCATCTCACAGTATCTCAGACACTCACGACTCACAGACGGCCATGCACTCATAAACAGATCACACTCTGGTGCTGATGCCAAGAGTGCATTTAGCATTGTTAGTGCGCGGAGAAGTGGCGAGTTTTTGTGAGCTACCGTACGCGCTGGCGGGACGGCCAGCAGCGCGTGCCGGCGAGGTCTAAGGCAAATCTTAGGGATATCGGGGACAAACAGTCTTACCAGTTGCTCGACAAGTAACGGACAATCGGAGTCGCCACGCAAAGCATGACAGCCTGTCAACATGAGGTTGTGGTTACGCCTTACTTCCAGAGAGTTGACACCCAAGGCTCCTTGTAGAAATTTTGTAGGGTAAAGGAAATGCAGCTACCATAAGATCATGTCCTTGGAAGGCAGAAGAACTATCTTGGATATGCTTTTTCTGCATTCTGTTTGCAGTGGTGCTATTGATAGTCCCAAACTTACATCTTTGTTCCTAACACTACTTACCCTTAGTACCCGTACACGGCATACTCGGCTTTTCGACCTTCCCCTAACCCGTACAAACTATGCACGAAACTCCATTGTCTGTCGTATACAGAGCTGCTATAATAAAAACTTCGTTAGCCTGGACCTATTTTCTATCACTAAAAGATGTTTCAGGTCAGACTTGATTAACATTATTAATAATAATCAATTAATCACACACACACACATACACATACACCCTTACACGACTGTAATTTTACTAACACACTAACAACTTTAAGTACCTAATATGTATCATTATTTAAGTAATATAATAATATTTTTGCTCTCTCATTATTATTATTATATAAAATGAAAATCCATAAATGGCAGTATGTTATGATGATAGAATGCTAAACTCTGTACTATTCTAAGTGCTGTGGATTTTGGTAAATAAAATAAAAAAATAAAAACATTCTTGATTTAAATTCTTATGGATTCGGCGGGAAAAGCTGGAAGGGTGCAGGTGTAATTTTCTTGTGAACATGAAAAATTATTTGTAAATGGCTTGCATGTGTCCGTAAAGTGATGTTTTCTGGTAGATAAGTCATATTTTGATTACTTGTGATGTGAATCTAGTGCGTGTGCATGGTTTTATATGCAGGTAAGCCGAGTAAAACTTTAGCCGGATTACGATTTCTTCATGGGCGCATGTAAGTTGTTTCTGCAATAATTTTCCATTTTGACTAACTTTACACTTGTTCTTGAGGATTTTCCCGACGTTTCCACTCATCATCATTGTCATCCATCATAAATTCAGAATACATTTAACTAAACAATGATTAGGCTGTATGGGCTTAGTTCCCCTTGCCTTTCCTTCGGGATAAACTAAATAAAAAATAAAAAAATTAAATTCTTATGGTTGGGTTATGTTTTTGTGCATAAATAGATTTTTTTGTCAACTTTTTTTTCCTTTAGTATAAAATGTACTTACCAAAATTCGATGTTGCTGATATGTCAAGATGGTCAGTCGTTGCCAAGGACAGACCCTGGAAAGTCGGAGTCAGGTCGAACTTACACCGTTTTGCGGTAAATATACACGCCTGCGTTTTAGAGGTATTAAATTGGACTAAATTGGTTGGACTAAACTCTCTCTACCATTGACTCTCGACAAGACTGGACTTCATCTCTGGTAGCCCTAGCACCCGAAAAGTATCTATCAGCAAGAGTGGTTTGTATTATATGGTATTTGCCCTTTAGCAAAATTATACTTTGGTAAGCTCAATTTTGGCTCATTGGGAAGGAAGTCGGTTTTTCGTTTTAAAAAAATTATTATAAATAAGTATGCTCAAGTTCATTACTAGACTCGTATGTGACATCCTAAAAAACTAAAGTATATATTTGCTCATATACTTTTATCGTAACCATGATCTACACTTACTGTCATTTATGTACAAGTACAACAATATATAAGATATTAATCAGATTATAAAATTAATTTTGCTACAAATGTTAAAGGAACGCGGAACACTTCGGAAACTCTGACCAAAGACTTCCCCTTCTCAATAAAATTAATGATGAATGTTCATTATGTCGGACTCGGAGAACAAAAACGATAAAAATAATTACTCAAAGTGCAATCAATCAGACGGCCAGCCTGTCTCTTGTTTAAGTAGGAGAGAGGGGAGGAACGGAATGTTTCTCCCTTATTTAAGATTTTTTAAATTCACTTATGTGTTGTCTCTCAATGATTCTGTTAATTACGCAACAACGAAATAAAACTGTTTTCTCAAAATCTGCAGTTTTCTGGAAAAAGGCATCAAACAAACAGGTAGAAAGGGGAAAGAATGTATGCACATAGCATAATCAACGTGTTAGTTCTCTCTCTGTCTTTGGCTAGGTGTTGTCGCATTCGATAACTTAAGAATTTTATTTGAAGTGTCGGTAAATATTAAATAAGTTAAATATCGGTAACATAATAGGTAGGTTAGTTAGTTGAACTATGACATTTTGTAATTTTAGACACGTCATCGAATACCCAAATAGCTGAAATATTGATGTTTGTCGGCTACACTTTACACCGGACATGATTCCCGTCTCCAATTTTCATATCCGGATGACAGTTTACTTTTTTCGAAGTCCAATTACAGTAAAAAATAACGCGGCTTAGGTTTATCAGATAGTAATGGAGCGCAGTATCCTAGGAATTAAGCGCACAGACTGCATTGAACACCATACTCCAGACGTTGGCGCGCAGACAGCAAGGCCGAAAACTTATGTCAAATGTATCCTGACAAATAGGTAAAGATAGCCTTTACTGATTGGATGCCTACAGACGGATTCCGGCTTAGGGAAGTCCCATGAGAAGATGGAGTGACGACATGAATAAGTTTCAGCCAGAAACCAAAATACTCGTAGCGGGAACAAGGAAACGAAAATCGGGGAGGCTTTTGCCCACAATGGGACACGGTGTAGGCTATTACAAATATACCTACAGACACGGCTGTGTTCCCGTGATGGAGTAGCCAGAACTTCAGGATTATAGAGGAGATCCCACAGCCACGTTTAGTATAGCCTAAAAATGTAATACTATACAGAATAGCATACATGAGTTCTGTATGTATTGTAAACTCCTCGCACGTTTGGGTTCCCTCGTCCGATGATCCCTCACCCTCCAGGGGATCGAGAGAACTTTCTGGAAATGCTACAATGTATTTGATTGATTTATTTAAGTTCGTACAGAGTATTTTTCCAAATTTTATAGGGATATAAAGTTTGTAAACATGATACAAAATGTATCCCGGAATAAATGATCGTTTGTAGGGAGAGAAAAATACGAGTATATCGGCTACGCAGGAGATTTCCGTAAGGTTTTACAAGTATCTAAGAAATAAATTTGGAATAATAACATAATATTTATTATCATATGGATATAATTGATTAAACCAAATATACCTATTACTAGATTTGCTTTAAAAAAATCTTCTCACTTGTGCATACACCTTTGACCTACATATTAAGCATCTACGAGTAAACATGTAAAATATTTTAACCTGAACCACTGATGTTGGAGACTTGAAACATGGAGGATTTGTTCTTTGTATGATGTAGGCATCAGACAAGAATTTCCCGAAATGACCACAGGAATGGAAATTCTAGAGTTGACTCAGACGAAGTCGTAGGCGTCCACTAGTCTACATATAAGTGAAGTACCTACTAAACTCAGTTTGACTACAGTTATACATAAACAAAGTTCAAAAACCATAATGCCATTGCTATTAGCAGAGATACTCGTACAGAACAGCAAAAGCCTAAATGGATGTGTCACATAATTTACCGTCAGCATCTGACGCATCAGCTCCACATTTGTCATCATATCATCCTGTAGCATCAGGTTCTCTCACATAAATATAATAGTGCCGGAATAATCCCGGGGTAACTATCATTTAGGGTTTAGTGGGTTCGACCTATAACTTAGGAACCAAAGTCAACCACTCCTGCCTATGGTGCACCCTGCTTTGACTAGCTTATAATATCTATTTAGACTGGCACGGAAACATTTCCTATTTCAATTCGTACCGGTTGCTAGATTGTTGTATTTGTCTATTGAGGGATCGCCCGCCACCGGGCCCTATACCCTCCGCTGACCCTCGGATCTGCCTACTCATGATCACGAACACAAGACACTACAGTCGCAACGAGAAGCCAGATCCAAGCACCTAGCATGTAACCATAAATACATAGCTGCTAATCCGAAAACCAATTAAAATTTTAATCGACATATGTTTCGCCAACACCCGTGGCATCATCAGGATTAGTTTTCCATGTTAGTTCTATCTACCGAACCAACTAACTAACAACTTGTTGTATTTGTGCCCGAAAAGCGGCGGTAGTCTCATCCCTTTCCACGTGGGACTTCATAGTCTAACTGGTGAAAAATTGGTGTGTAATTTGCACACGTCTGCCTAACCTCTTTGGGGGATGATGGGCGTGACTATACAGGGTGTGTGTGACAGCCAGGAAAATACTGAGATACTGAACAAGTACCATTGTTTAGAGTAATACGACAGTGTTATTACTCGTAGGAAATTAATTTTTGATTTGATTATACGCAATGTTTGCTTTCCGCGCCAATGGTATCAGGCGATCCTAAGCCTAGTTAAATGGGCTTATTGGATCACTTGTGACCCTCGTTTGGGATTGATCAGTTAATTGGACTTTTTGAGAGCAACTTTTTTTTGAAAATCATCCATTGGTTAAAATTTTGTTTATAAGTCTTTATTTAAGGCCTATTTAAACGAACTACAGTATTTTTTCCTGAAATAATGAAAAAAAAGTCGGAACGGCCGTTGGTTTTAATTTTAGAATCGCTTTTAAAGTAAAAGATTGAAATGAAAACAAGATGGACGCTGTTTTAAGTATTTTAATAAAAAAGAACAGGTACGTAATAGAAACATAAAATACATAGCAAATGTTTATATATTTATTGTCACTTTCTGGTTAGCAGCCGCCCACGACTTTCCGCGTCACCCGTCGAAGCCGGGCAGGTTGTTGTATAGACAGCCTTCCTTGGTAATGGGCTTGGAGAATTTTTCAAATGAAGTGTTCCTGACCATATTTATAATATTAGTATAGATATAAATACTGTCCAAATTACACTTATTTTTGGCAAATAAACTTGACAAACACACGAAAGAATCACCACGCTATAAAGTCGGAGTCACGAGTTACACTGAATAGAAACAAGCGTGAGCGCCGGTTTCGCACAGTTATCGCAGTATCCCTCCCCCGCCGCCCCGCTTGACCCCGACACGAACTGTCATAACAGCGAGCTGACTATATAAGTGAAATATTTACACCACATTTTTGTTTCTATAGTTTTTAATTATTAAGGTACGATGATATAGACCTTTTCGTTACGGTCCAGGGTACCCGTATGTGTCGGCGCGATTTTAAAGACGTTTCACGTCAAAAAGTCGGAAAATTATAGAATTTTCCTGCGAAAATTTTCATTAGTTTTCATCTCAGAATCTTGGTCTGAAGGTTTTTTGCCTGGCTGTCAACGTATGTATGTAACTAGCATTTCATTAGTGACAAGAGTAGCGCTGGTTATCGTGGTTAATGCTAGATGAGGGAGGTTTTAACGCCATTTATGATTCCGATTCAGACATTATACAGGGGCTTATGGGATGAGGGCGAGAGAGGGTAGTTTTACACTATGTACTTTAATATAATAACGTAATTATGTTCTATGTGAATCTTAGTTAGAAAGTTAAAGTATTAGAGATTCATACATTGTTATAAACATAGAAAATAATCACTTTTCATTCGATTTGATATGATGAATATGTTTGTTTCCGAGTCATTGATGTTTGTATATTTATTTCTGTATTTATAAGAAGACCTTAGGGACCATAGTTTGGGACTAATGTGTGTTGTGGAATGTATGTGTGTGTGTGTGTGTGTTGTGTTTATTAATAAACCATTTAATTGGTACTATATCCTAGGAATCGGTAATTTACAAGACAATTTCTATCTACTTCGAACGGAGTATATAATAAATATCTCTGTATAATCTACCTCTATAAGATAAAACAAAGTTTTGTTCCGGCACTTCAATTCCAGAAGTGTTGAGATCAGCCGAATGCAGGATATTGTCTAAACTTGTAGTTCAGGAGTCGCCAACTATCGGACAACTGTTCTAATTGAATCCGGGGCAAGCGACAGCTGCTTTGTTTATCTACAATACGAGCCAGGAGTTGGTAACTTCTGCCCTAAGGAGCACACTTACCCGACCTCTATAACTCTTACATAACAGTTGGAAAGAAATATCAGGAGTATTGCGTAATGGAAATAATACTGGTAGAAAATTATTTTATTGAGATTTCGAACTGGAAGCAAGCCAATGTTACCTGCCAGTGAAAGCAAGCGAAAACAAACGTACATCCGCTGAAATATCTATCTTCTGAAGCGTGCATCTGTAATTTAGTACAGTTTAGTTATACTCGAGTGTGAATAATAAAAAGCCTTTTGATTCCATTCATTCTCGTGTTTCGAGGAGAATGCGTCTGTTAGGAACTCTGCCAATTCGGAAGAAATATAAGTACGTTTGTACTTGTATTACTTTCTCATACTTGTGTCAAGTACTACACAGCTGTCACATCAATATTTTGTACTAATAATACTATTTGTACTAATTTTATTTTAATTTTAAGTTTTTAACAGTCTATTTGTACTAGTACTAATTCATGTACGAATCAAAACTTTGTATGTCGGTATGTTGGTTTCATTGTACTATTTTCTCTGAAAACGATTATATACTGGTACTTTTTACGACAAATTATTTTTAAACTTCAAAACTAAGTCATACATAATGTATGATAATCTGATGGTTACTAAGTCTTACAAAGCTAGTATTATCAACAATGTAAAAGCGAGTGATATGGTTTTACTAAAACATCTCAAAAATATAAATATTACCTATAGGTTATATTTCTTTTGTCTGAAAGCTAAACTAAACTCGACGCTAGACTCAACACGAATAGAAAAATGAGATCAAACTGTCTGGTCCCAAATCTGCATTGAACAAGATTATATCACCGAACATACATGACGCTAAGTAAATAGGAAAATTATTAGAAAACGTCTAACATCTTAATATGAAAATGTTTGTTATTCTTTCAGGGATTTTTATATGACTTCAGCTCAATAAATGGAATAACAAATAGGTTATAATTACGGTTTCGCGAACAAGCTCACAACTCAGCTAGTAATAAAAAAAACTTCGTGAAATAGCAGCTCGGGTTACTTAAAAATGCGCATCTTGAAATATCGGAAGTATTAAATAAACCGAGTGAGAGCTGCATCCGACGACTGCATACGACGTTATTTGAAGCAGTTTGTAAATAAATCAGCATCAAGTGAGACAACAAACAAGCCTCAGCTCCCAGTCGGAACCCTAATGCAGAACCTACAGCGTGGGAGGGGCGAATTAAGGAAAATCGCAGCATCTTGAGATTGGAAGCGAAGACAGTAGCGACCCAGAAGTCGGGTGGTGAAATAAAGTGCATCTTGCTTGGGGCCGCCCGGCGCCGCCCCGTCTGCACAACCGGGTCAAGGTCCCGCGGAAATAGTCGCTACCTTGCGGACTGGAGCCGCGCCCGCAGCCTCTGCCAATAAACTACACTGGCATTGTAGAATAGTCAGAAGCCTTCGCAAACGCAATTTTACGCCCGAACTAATCGTGCAGTCACACGCACTGCGACAGACACAAGAGCGAAGGAAGGGTTTTCAACGCGTTCTATTATTTTTCTTAAACGCAACAATAAACATCCATTGCAACTTCGCAAACTATTTGCCAGGACACAAATTATAGTGTATATTGAAGTAGACATTTTGGACTAAACGGGAATACATTTGGCATTCTGTCAATTGACCCCGGAAGCGGAACGCTTCTCTGTTAGTTGTTTATATTCATTCACATTAATATTTCGATAATTTATTAGGTTTTGGCTGTAAATTTTACGTTAGTAACATACCTATTATAGTACTATTTATATATTCTTTCTGTAGGTACTAAATGATTTATGTATTCTGAGTTTAATTATCTATTCTTAAAAACACCAAATACCTACAATTACACAACCTTTTATAAATAGACGTACCTATCTATAAAAAAAATCTCAGTGGTAAAAAAGAACGTTAAGTACGCGTACTAACATATCACCGTACACAACAGAGTTCTGCTTTTCAAACGTTAACTTAAAGCTATAACCGTAGTCTAGCTACCTATATAACAATCCTACTTGGAAACCAAGTTGTCGTCCGATGTTGCTCAAGAACTAACTTGAACACAAGTTCCACAAAACCAAGAGCAATCGTAAAAACTTCTATATTTTTTGTTCTTCATTCCAAATTAATTAACGAAAGTTCTTATAAATTTTGTCCTGAGTGAAAATTGGGCCGAAGTTGTATGGAGCTCTGCCAAATGCCGGCATCACACAGTCACCAACGTGAAGGAAGCGTCACCAGGAGATGTGATAATCAATGTAGAACAGCTACCGCTAATGTAGACTACCCAAAGGGTTGTGTACTTATCACTGGCAGAACACTTGCTTTTCCAATATAGCCTACACTTTCACTCGTTATTCGCATGGAAAGAGAATGTAAGGAAGTACTAAGTGGAGAGGCGAAAATTTGTCGGCCTATTAACGCAGTTGGTCACCACGCCTGGCGCGTCAGTCCTGGGTTTATATCCCGATAGGTGCAAACATTCATATCTATACATAGGCACATACATAACTTTGCGCCTATGTGCCGTAATGGTAGGCAGAGGCTACAGAACTCCATTTAGTACGTTCCAAACATACATCTTTCGCCTACATTGATATGCACACAATTTTCTTTGAACATAGGTGGTATGGGCACCTCTGCTGCATGCTCCCTTCACGGTCACCACCCACGCCACCGTCCACCACTCGAACTAGTGCTGTTAATGACGGACTTCAATTAGTGGATACTGGCTTAAGTTGGTGTAAGCTGTTAAAGAGTTCTTTGTGTTGTCAATTTTACCATTTTAGTAATAGGACAACAGTTTAAAGGAGGAACTTAGGATGGACTCGAACAAAGTTAAATTTATTCCACAAGAACTATTTAAAATTTGACGGCCGACTGGTCTAGTAGGTAGTGACTCTGCCTGCGACGCCATAGGTCCTGGGTTCGAATCCCGGTAGGTGCAAACATTGATATGATGAATATCAATGTAGTCATGGATGTTTCTATACTTATCTATGTATTTATATACCGTTGCTTAGTACCCACGACACAAGACCTTAGGGATCTTACTGTGGGACTAGGTTAATGTGTTGTGTAGTAAAAAAAAAAAAAAAAAAAAAAAAAAAAGACTAGAGTTTAAAGAATTTCTTTTAAACATTATCTAATAGAGACGATATACATAACATCGTGAGCCTTTGCAGAAAATACGCAAATATAGATTCTATAATTTAAATAGCTACATAATTAGTACACCAAGTCGTCTTACTTCTTCTGATATAAATACGTCGCGTGATATACCCGTATATATGTATTAGCTGCAAGTGGACCTTTTAAAATTAAAACTAGAATTTCTATATTCTGGATAAATTGAGACAACACAACTGTCTCTATTCTGGTTTACAAAATAAATTTCCTAATTTAAATAAAAAATACTTAAAGATAACATGACTTTAGCAGCTCCTACTCGAAACAATAAGTTATTCATCGTGTGAGTATTCTTCACGAAGTAAGGGCAAAGAGGAGGTGACCTAACGGTAAATCATAGAAAATAATGTTTAGGGTAGATTATTGGTTGAAATGTTATCAGTAAGTGCAGTGAGTCCTTCATGCTATGCTACCTTGGTTGTTGTAATTTAAAGGAAACATTTATAATCAGAAATAAACATAGATTCATTCATCATATCAACGAACTCAGGACTGTCACGGCGGTCACTACCAACTAAGCCAATAGTTTGTAACACATTAACGCCTCTCCACTTAGTAATTCCTTATTGTTATTCTCTCTCTATCTCATCACTGGAGTGTCTGCATCCAGCCAGACAGAGTGAGATTACGTCTACTGAATAACTCAAAGGTTTAGATCTGTTCTAAAATGACACGCCATTTTTGTCTTCGGAGAAAATTAAGAGAGCTATTTGCACGCAAATGTCGTAGTTGCATGTATTCTAGCACTCCTCGCTTTGTTGTGTTAAAATTAGTTTTTTAAAGGTTTTGTTGTGATGTAACTTTTTTCTCGAAAGTCAAGTTAGACCAAATTCAACGAAAATCCAGTTTTTATTAATGCGAAGTTTTGTGATGCAGGAAAATTAGTAATAGCGTGATTTGAGAACACTAAAAATGTCTTATTGTACGATTCCATAAACCGAAGTTAGAGAGGTTTCAAATTAGGTAACAGTAATCCTAATTAATAAAATCCTACTAAACGAAATTTAACATCAATAACAGATATTTTAGACTTTATCCAATTAACCATTCTAGTCACCAGTTTCTCAAAGGAATTAAGGCTGAAACAGTTTTTAACTTGAAAGCAACAAATAAATGATATTCAAAGCTACGTCAATAATAATATTTTGTTCTAGAGACCCCTAAAACCATCGCATAAAACCCCACAGCCAGTGCAAGCGGCCATGCGTTATCAATCCACCCAGAACGTAGCGTAGGTGGTGTAATATATCGCGGGTAATCCCCGGCGATGGCGGCCTTGAGCGCGCGCCAGCAGCAGGCGCCAGGCGACATACTGCACCGCGTAGAGACCGCTTTGCTAGCGTGGAGCAGGTGGAATGGGGAGCTATCGTCGATATAGTGCAGGTATATCTCGGTAATGGTAAAAGGTATGATCTCACACTCTAAATATATCTATTTGAGGACTATAGCGGTGGTTCAGAGGCCTGTAACTCGATTCTCTACCTAGTTATGCAAATATTTAATAACCTCATTTATTGGAAGAAATGGTTCCGACTGTTTAAAATTTTTGTCCCAATGTTACTCTCACGAATATAATGACATCTCTCAAGCTCAAATGGGACAAGGCATGGTTCGTCGCAAGCCTAGGTATGTACCTACATTAATTTTCACGTAAGATTACATTGCCTAACTCCACACACACCTCCCCGTAGTACATGCTCAATGGCTACAACCAATACGATGCATTCCACGTATCCACTCACGTACCAACCCGCAGTATTGGCATTGCTGTTATTTGTGGTCCGATAAAACATTATAATGCCGTATCTTATCCAATAAGCGTAAGAGATCGTTGCTGAGAATTGTAAAGGGGATCGTTTTCTAATGCGGAGCTTTAAACTGGGATTTAATGTTGATATTTTCTACACTGAAATAAGATCACTGTATATCCATTAGCACTGATGATGAGGACTAACATCTATCTCTGGAAACGCGATTTTAGACCTTCTCAGTTTTAATGATAAGATACTCGAACGTGATAAGAATTTTGGTATACTGTTGTGCCCTGTTATGTATTTATATTAATTGATTTTGCAAATCTTTATTTGGAAACACAAACACGTTAGCCTATTTTGGCTATGGACAAGCTTTTAGTATAAATAAATTGTTTTGCTATTACGTACCTAGTCAAAATAAAAATTAATTTATTATTTTACCTACACGGAAAGAACAAAAATAACAAGGGAAAATATCAGTTATTAATTGTCTAAATTTATAATAAATTATTAATAAAAAAATGGAAAAAATTCCTCACCCGGGTGGGAATCGAACCCACGACCTCTGCATCCGCGTGCCAGAATCTAAATTTAACCTAATTAAAATATAAATATAGCCGTGCTATCCGAGCGAGCTGTGAATCGCTTGAAATCCTTTAAAACTTACTGTACTGTAACCAAATCTGACATTAGCGGCTAATAATTACCACCTGAAAACCGTAAACCTGTTTGTAATAGAACTCATTCGGGCCAAGGAACCCTTTGTAACGAAAAGCTTTGTTACGGCCCGTAATTACAGAAACAAACAAGCATTGTACCGCCCGTAATTGTAATGTAACGTTTGTGTATAGTCGCCCGAAACGCCCTCTGTGGATGGCTTCATAACATTATTAAATAAGTACTGAATTTTGTTAGTTGGCAAAACATCAATATACTCGAACCGATCCGAATTTGCTTAATTACGTAGGCCGGTTAGTAGTACTGGCCCGGTACATTATTATAGAGGTTATTTTATACGTCAAAAGGAATCAGATTTACGTGAAGAGGAAAATTGCGTTCATAAATTATAATTGGTTTTACATAAATTACGAACCAAACTCAAACATATTACGTCGATAAAAGACGTAATTAAAGCTACGCTTTTAGCGTCAAAATAAATTACTATCTCGCCCCAAAATGAAATAAGTACCTAGTCGTCGTCTAAACTACGTAATTAGTGTTGTCCTTTTTGCGAAAATTTGACAAAAGTCGAACGAGAAAACTGTGAGTAGAGAGCGAAGGCATAGTAGGTACAAGAACAAATTAACGTCTTTTTAAAATGTTTAATTTCCAGACAGTTTTGTGGCACACTATACCCATAAGGTAGACATGGGTCGTACTTGACGATTTGCGTACCAGGGCTTCAAAGTACGTCCATCAATTCGTACCAGGGTAGGGATGGTGCGTATTTACGCGACCTGTTTTTAAAACCAGGTTTTTACTTGGAAGTACGTAAACCAGGTACGGGCCGAAATACGTGGAAGACTTTGAAGGTATTTGCCTTGCAAGTATCATAGTGATAATTTGAATCCAAAATTAAACCTTAGGCTACATCTATAAGGTGTATAATCGCGCTATGTGAAAGAAAATACTTTCAAAGTAAAAAAGTATTTTTTTACCAGCGGGATTATATCACGCAGCCATATTGAAATAAGGACTATTTTTCTATGAAATACTTTATTAGGCATCGGCGGCGCCCTGCAACACCTGCAACCAGGTACGGGCCGTAATACCTGGAAGACTTTGAAAGTATTTACGTTGCAAGTATCGTAGAGATAAATAAATTAGTGTGGTGTCGTGGGACACCAGGTAGGAACGAAGTTCCTTCGGCTAATGTAGAATCGACACAACTTACAAAGATTTTAGTATGTACACACAATATTAACCAATGTAAAATATTTTATATTTATAAATAAACTAATACTTACGTATTTAATTCTTTTGCACTGAATAATTTCCCACTATTATCACTGTCAATTGCATTCAAGTCACTTGTTAGTTCACTTGCCATTGTTACTATATTTGTTATTGTTGTGACGATTTGAATATGAAAATAAACGTGGCTACTCACGAGTAAAATGTATCTATAATGTGAGTATTCGCCACGTGCTTGTCCATGAATTCATGAGTATATACTATGCATTGGCGGGGTGGAGTAGTAATAGAGAGAGAAGGGATGAGAGAACGAAAAGAAAGAGGGAGAAAGAGAAAGGTATTATACACTACTCGCTTGTGTATACGACTGTCGCGCCTGCGCACGTCTCATTTAATTGTTTTATTCCACGCACTTTTTCTTACGGTTTTACTATCACATTTTTTTCAGTTCGGTCGCGCAGCAAAATCCCTATCTCCTCCAAGCCTGCCGTAAGGAACTTCGTTCCAATTAAACCTTAGGCTATATCTATTAAGGTGTATAATCGCGCTAACTGAAAGTAAATACTTTCAAAGTAAAAAAGAAATTTTTTTGCAAGCGGCATTATAACACGCAGCCTTATTGAAATAAAGACTATTTTCTCTGAAATACTTTATTACTAATTCTTTAGTACCTAGGCATCGGGCTTTATCAAAGTGCTCTATAAAGTGTTCATGATAATAAAGCGAGCGAGGAACTACCGACGACACTGACGTATGTCGGAATGTGAGCTCAGCATCGATCGGAGACGCGGGTTCTTGCCTTGCACGGACTCTTGAGGATCTAGCTGAAGTCCGTTTTATAGAATAACTCCTATGCCTGATTTCGGGACGAACTTTTTTGTATGCCCGATCGAGTGATACTGATGATGTACCTAGTTACTTTATGCACATAGTAACAAGCATCATCATCCAATGGAACTATTTGGTAAAACGTACTCTAGACCAGATGTACCTAGCTAGATACGGTCCGGTTCTATGGTCTCACTGGAGAAGTGAGTTTTCTCAAGCCTGATTTACGCCAACGTGTCACCTCCCCCAACATGGCTCAATTTCCAAGATATTTATAGATTCTTACATTTACTTGAGTAGGTACCTAGGTATAAAAAAGTATTGTAAACTAAATACCTAAGTCTTATATACCTAAGTTATTTGGCACTTACTAAATAAACCATTATTATCGTCTCTAAGTAGATGATGATAATATAATAATTATAAAATATTAATAAGAAAATGAAAAAAAAATTCACCCGAGTGAGATTACACTACACAACACATTAACCTAGTCCCACACTAAGATCCCTAAGGTCTTGTGTCGTGGGTACTAAGCAACGGTATATAAATACATAGATAAGTATAAAAACATCCATGACTCGGAAACAAACATCGATATTCATCATATCAATGTTTGCACCTACCGGGATTCAAACCCAGGACCTATGGCGTCGCAGGCAGGGTCACTACCTACTAGACCAATCGGCCGTCTTACATACATACATACAGACATAAATTTGTATGTGTTGTAATTATATCTACAATGATGATGATCTCCGACCGTATTTTGGCCAAGGCGACCAATCTCTACGGAGATTGACCAGGTACGCAGGAGATATTATAGTGCACAAGTGTGTGCGCAAACACAGATGCACTCTCTATTCCCTCACTCTCATAGTCCGATGGGACGGAAAGCCGACACGACCGGAGAGAGATCTCAATAACATTGTGTCGGATAGATGGGCAAAGAAAGCCACTGATTGGGTGCCTACAGACGGAAACCGGCGTAGGGGAAGAGCTAGGAGAAGATGGAGGTCCAGATCGTCCTTTGGATAATTTTCTGCCAAATAGCAAATAAAGAAATTCTATTCTATTCTAGACTGGGCCACTACGGAAACAAGACAGGCTATTTAAAAAAAACATTGTGTCTGTATTTGGTTCGACAATAAATTCCCAAATCTATAAAGCCATCTGTTGAAATCTCATTGTTAACACCTTATTTTAGTTTCCAATAAAAACAGTTAGTCCTTGACTTGACTGTCAATCTACATGTTTCATTATTTATTATAAGCTTTCGCCTCGAGTCTCTGAACATAGACACGGTTGTGTTCACAAAATGGGGTAGCCAGAACTGCAGGATCATAAAGGAAATCCCCCAGATACGTTTAGCATAACAGAAATAGTGGTCAGTGACAAGCTGCTAGCTTATCGCCTCAGAGAATGGTCGAGATGCTTACGACTTGCAAGGAAGGAGATGCAGCTGATAATGTATTCTAGTGAAGCCCGCATCAGCAAAGAAACATAAATACTTAATCAATACAAATATATAATAATATAGTAAGTAGGTACACATTTAATTTTTTTGTCAATTCCCTACGTAGTAGGACTAAAAATAACATATAATGTAGGTACATACATAAACTCGTTAAATGAAACCGGAAGTTTATATAATTTTTTTAATGCAACCCGTGAACGCAACCTTAAGAAAACTTTTAAAAAATTTATAACGCATCTATATTATGAACATGGGCCATCATTATGGTGCTGTATGGCCCATACTTGAAAATTGCAGTATGTATCCAAACGAGAATAAAGCAATGCTACCAACCTAACACTTGTCAACAATACGTCAATGTCACGAAAAACTTAAAAATATATTTTTATTTTGTAATAATTTAAGACAACGAAGATTTTAAGTTATTTGTAATATTAAAAAAATATTTTATGATTTCTTTAATGTTTTATACGAATGTTTTTGCTTACATCATCATAGTAAAATGTTTGTTTGACAGTTGTGCTTTTGACGTTTCAGTTCGCGGTGCAATGTTCACACAAGAGATTTTATGGAAAATGTGTTGACGTTTTACGTTTTTTGTGCTTAATATCATCATTTATAAGTGAAAAATATAATTCCTCAATATTCTGATGTCGTAAAGTAAGTTTCTAACTTTTGCCTTAGCATAATAAGTAATAAAAAGTGGTCGAAGAAATCTACTTCCGTCTCAACAGGAAAAGGAAGTGTACAAATGGCGGCCGTAAGCATGGAAATAAATTCTTATATCCTCATCCTGTTGGCCGCCGACCGATCAATAATTTTTATACCGCGAAATGTATGCTTGCCTTTCCGCAATGTTTACCTTGAAACAATTCCCTAAACTCTGAGCAACCATGAGCATTATCTGTCTGTCTAGCTCATCTTCTACTCTTAAGGTTATTGGGAATTTCACATAATCATTACCTCTATGTACAGATAATTGAATAAAGTTTTAATATATCCGTAGTAAATATTTGATAAAGGTCCCTAAAAACATGATGCACTAATATTTATATAGGCACCTACTTGCAAAAGGAATACCTATCCTAGTAGGTTGATAATTTTACAAAATCTACTTAGATATCTACCTACATAGGGACTAATGTAACTACTCTTGTATGTAGAGCAGTGCAGGCTAAAGTAATAGGTCATAATAATCTATGAATCTGAGCTTTACACCCATTCACCATACAAGTCACATTCATTTCTGGATGTGGTCACCGGGAGATGAAAATAATTCCTGAAATTGGCCCATAAAGCCTACCTATTGTAGCACAGTAACAAAGTAAATCTTAACCTAGACATTTCAATTAGATTTCTTTGCTGTATGTGCCTACTGTACAGGATGCTGTGAAATACTGTACCTACCTATGTTATATTGCTATGAATAGTATAATATATTATTATAGTGGGATACACCCAAATAAACTGTTCAGACAACTGACAACTTCAACAACAATCCAGTTAAAACTTTAATTTATTTTTTGTTGGAAGTTAAGTTTCCTAATAGATATGCTTATAGCTGTCCATTGCTTATCATGAACGTATAAAGAACAATGGACGTAATGCTGTCACTGCACAGATTAAAGAAACGAAATGGCGGCGCATTGGGCATGTGTGCGTATTTTCCAGTAGGCGCTGAGCTTACTGTGGTTTGTATGTGTGGGTGGATAACGCATCAATACACATCCATACTCCATGAAATATCGTTGCCGAGCTTACTATGAATGCTTCACTCTGTGTAGTCACAAAACTCTGTCCGTAATTCTTTATATGTTCATGTTGCTTATATGTATTTCCTGTAATAAATTATATAAAAAAAAAACATTTCAGGTACACACTGTACAGATAATTGAAAATGGACCTCGCAGAGATTAGTACTATATCAAAGGTAAGTAAGTATCTTAGGATAATTTCCCTAACAATACATGATATAATGTATGTACTATTCTCAGAATTTGTAAACATACTTACCTCCTTACTCATGTCAAGTCTGGCCCAGTTGCTTACCTACCACAAAAATAAGAAATAGATAGATATTATGAGACTAACTACTAGTGTTATCAAATCTGTGATACTTATACAAGGGAAACAAAAGGAAAAAAATCTATATTTATATACTTACATCTATATTTATATACTTACATTTTAAATAAATGTAAAGATATGTTTTGATTTTATAGTTTACCCAATTAACCAGCAGGTTAATTGTATAAATAGCTTGTGCATTTGTGTCGTTACCATATTGAAAATTTGATTTATATTTTATAGTGTATTCTGGAACACTAATATCTGTTTTGGTCTGCAGCTGTATGCTGAGCTGGGTCCATTTCAGCATAATTATGTTTTTCTGTTTGGCTGTATTGTGAAACATTTTTGAATGCTGAATAAATAATTTCTTTCTTTCTTTTAAAAGAAAGCTCCGCCAAAATCTGTGGTACTTATACAAGGGAAACAAAAGAAAGCGCCATGGAGTTGATACAAACAGGAGATGTTCTAACAACTTTTGTTCAGACATAGAAAATACAGTGTAGGTAACCTAGCCACTTGCCGCACCATTACGCGAGGGTAGACTATTTTGGTGAAAGCCAATGTCATGCCCGTTCTTTATTCCTACAGCTACATTGTTGGGGTCACTACATTTTGATTAGAGACCTTTTCATAGAAAACTTGTAGCTATGCTTAATTTAGGAACTATGTATTTATATATTTTTTTTGTATGTGGTGTAACTACCGCCATCATCCAAAGCAACTTGGTGTAACGCTTCTATCACCTCTCTCCGTATTACCTACTCCATGGACCTTACCTAGAAAAATCACTAGGAACTACAATTTAATTATAAAATTATTAATAAAGAAATGGAAAAAATTCCTCACCCGGGTGGGAATCGAACCCACGACCTCTGCATTCCGTGCCAGTTAATTTAATTGTTACTTTGGTATTCATTTTGGAAATATTTTAAAAACGTCTTCACTCACATCCTCACGAACTATACCTACTTTCATAATTTATAGGCATGATTAGTTAATGGCTACTCACGGAAGTTATGTGGCAACCGGCAGATCTGCTCACCGAAGAAACTAAAACTAAACTACCTACCCACATTATTTTGATTAGGTATCATAAATTGTGACATTAGTTCACATCTAGTCTAATAGGTGACAGTGTCAGTAAGCGCTAAAGCAGTCTGCTGAAGCCAAATGGTTGAAGCTGCGTCTACGCTAAGCAAAGACGAATACAAAGTAATTTGCGCGTAAGCTTTAGTTAAATGATTTCGGAATTTGTAATGGATGATAATAATGATGAATTTGACCATCTCTTTACACTTTTAATTTTTTACATTTTTGGCAACGTTATTTTGCAAAACGTCGAAAATTAAAAAACAAGTGCATTATAAGTTCAAAGGAAAAGAAACGCAGGTCCTTTGGGCTTGTAAAATTGGGGAATGCCACAGTAGCTATTAAATTATTGTACTCGGGACATGCACCGCTCGTTGAGTATGAGTATACAGCTTTTTTATGACGAATAATGGTAAAAGAGAAAGAAAGAAATTGTCTGGAGCTTTGTCGCTCATGGGGACTTCAGTATAGATAGACACGTCTTTGGAATCTGCTTATATCCTAGAACTATCTTTAGACGGAACCGACATATCCAAATGATGCGTCTTCGCCTGCCGAGGCGGGGTCTTCCTCGCTGCGACTGCAGTCATCGTCTGCGGTGATGGTGCTGGGCCGGCGTCTGTTGCTGGCAGCGCGGGATGGAGACACGGCCGCTCTACTCGAGCTTATGGCCAAGGGAGCGCCCTTCACTGCTGACTGGGTAAGCAATTGCCTTTGTGGAGATAGTTGATAAGATTACATACGTTGTACTTAGTAAGAGTGTCAGAACTGCAGGATCACTAGAGATCCAATCATAGCTGTGTTTACTCTCGGTTCTCATATTAACATTCACGGGAGGAGAACCTACTGATGAATTTTAGTGAAGCCCTGTGTCAGAACTACTGGAAACATTTCGGAGTTAAGTTTTTCTAACTAACTTAAGTATGCTATAACCACTATAGCTGGGCACTTCGCCGCTGCACCTGGCGGCGGCCGGTAACCACGAGGACACGTGCGCGGTGTTGATCCGTGCCGGCGTGTCGCGTGACTGTCGCACCAAGGTGGCACGTACGCCGCTGCACATGGCGGCCACGGCCGGCCACGTGCAGACCGTGCAGCTGCTGCTGCGCCACGGGGCCGATGTGTCGTGTCGGTGAGTGCTCTGGAGTAGGGAGTGCTGGAGGAAATGCGGTCTTCTTTCATTGCCTTGCCTATTTTGATAATGATTTATGTACGTAAGTTATTTAGCGCTGCAAATAGTCAATGGTTTTCGGGGTATAGTAAGGTAAACAGCATCGTCCCAACTTGTACATTGTCCCGCAGAGACATGTTGGGCATGACGCCGCTGCACTGGGCGGCGCAGCGCGGGCACCTGCAGGCGGCCAGCGCGCTGCTGGCGGCCGGCGCAGACCCGCGCGTGCGCTGCAAGTTCCGTCGCACGCCGGCCGACGTGGCGCGGGCCGCCGGTGCCGGGCCGCTCTACATGCTGCTGCGCGGTGAGTGTGTCCCTGCAAGCTCTACATGCTGCTGCGCGGTGAGTGTGTCCCTGCAAGCTCTACACGCTGCTGCGCAGTGAGTGTGTCCCTGCAAGCTCTACACGCTGCTGCGCGGTGAGTGTGTCCCTGCAAGCTCTACACGCTGCTGCGCGGTGAGTGTGTCCCTGCAAGTTCCGCCACCAGTGTGAACAAATAGTTATTGAATACTCAGAACCACTACTAGATTTCCCGATGTACAACAAACCTATGTAATTTACAATATGTAATTTAGAAAAGAGATGGTAAAGTTCGTCATCCGAGTAATTGACCCGTTGGCTTAGTGGTTATAGCGGCTAGCACGGTTTTCAGTGGTCGTGGGTTCGATTTCCACTCGGGTGAAGAATTTTTTCCATTTTTCTTTATTAATAATTTTATAATATATAATATCTTGACTAAGATAAATTTATAAAAACACTTCTCCATTAATATAATCCGTCAGGATATGGTTGATCGTTTCATCTTTAAACATTGTGCTGAGGGATTTAGCTTTGTTTGCCGAGATTTGGCTAGTGTATAGCTATCGGGATAAAGAATAACGTTGTCAATATGTAATTTAGAAAAGAGATGGTAAAGTTCGTCATCCGAGTAACTGACCCGGTGGCTTATTGGTTATAGCGGCTGGCACGGTTTGCTGTGGTTGTGGGTTCGATTCCCACTCGGGTGAAGAATTTTTTTCCATTTTTCTTTATTAATAATTTTATAAACCTATTAGTGACGATGACAGTCGAGAACTACTGAATCTCCTAAAATATTCAGTATTTTGGCAGGGTTCAGTTCAGACTGAGGGCTCTAAATAATAGTACGATTTTGTTTTCAGAACACGCGGAGAAAACACCTCCTCCCAAACAAGCCGAACCCCAGCCTGAGCAAGAGTTGGCACAAATACAAAGTACGAATTGTTGAAATATAAGTGTTATTGTACTTATTATCTTAATTTGTATGTTTTTTAATTAGCTCTTTTTCTTTCAGAAATAAAAACACCAAAAGCAAAATTACGAACACAAGACAAAATAGATGTATCGAGCTTGAAAGTTGCAGTAAGTTTCACTCATATTATTCACACCTTTACAGACATATTACCCACTTGGGCTAAGTCCAGCAGTGGACTACAATAGGCTGAAGACGACCCACCTGTAATCATCTAGCCTATTTACAAAGTAGCAGGAGAAGTATCTATCCTACATCCTATTTCAGAGCTCGCTAAAAAACTGGAACAACATCAACATAGAGTTAAGTGGTACACCACAGTCCAGTGGTCAAGCGAAGCCGGAAGCCACTGGGGCCAATAATGAGGGTGCGGGTGTGGCCGGTGACGTGTCCGGTGTGACGGACGGTGACGTGTCCGGTGTGACGGACGGTGACGTGTCCGGCGTGGCGGACGTCGCATCAGGCGTGCCGGACGACGCGGCCGAGCTGCTGCTGGGGCACGGCATCACCATGCTGGCGCCGGACACGGGCGGCACAGTGCTGTCGGCGTTACAGCACGGACGAACCGTCGATCTCACGGGTGAGTATTGAATAACCCTGACGGCTTTGACAGCATCTCACAGGTCACTCGGACGGACGGCCGATTGGTGTAGGTGGTAGTGACCCTGCCTGCGATGCTATAGGTCCCCGTCTGATCCCCGTGTGCAAACATTCCTATGATGAAAATCGATGTTTGTTTCTGAGCAGAGGCGGCTCGTCCTAAAGAGCGTTGATGCCGTGCACTCCCACCCTCGAAGATTAAATGGGCAGTCTATATTTCTATATATCCCAACTAATATTATAAATGCGAAAGTAACTCTGTCTGTCTGTCTGTTACGCTTTCCCGCTTAAACCTCGCAACCGATTTTGATGAAATTTGGTACAGACAATCTTTAGACCCTGAGACAGAACATAGGCTACTTTTTATTTCTACATATAAATATTTTAATCGGGTTTATATCAACATTTTGTTTTTTTTTGCAGTCCACGCGGACGGAGTCGCGGGCGTCCACTAGTGTATTTATAATTTTCTTTATATTCTACTACGCCTATACAATAGTCTTATAGAGTTCCTACCTATGCCTACGCGTTCGTGTATGCATGTAGCTATGTATCGAGTGGAGCGCTAGCGATCGCGCCCCGTACTGTATTCAATGAGTGCGAAAGAGACATATCGACATAGGCCGACGCGTGGAACAGAAGATTTCGTATAAGAAATAAGCCTAATCTGGAGCACACGGGGGGATAACCTGCATGTGCGATGTTGCGGATTTTACCGTTTTATGTTTAACGTGTCGGCTTTTTTTAGTTATTTCGCAGCTTTTCTTTGAGATAAATATTAAAAACTGTTTGTGAACGACATTTTGTATTAAAAATGGAAGATTACAGTGTATCTTTTATTAAAAAGTGAAAAAGACTCAAAAGCGCCTTAAACTGAAAACCAAATGGTCAACACGTCCTGGAATTTCTCTCTCTCAAAAATATAAGTATGTAGTTCGGGTTTTTAAATATGAATAATATTTTTAAAAATGTGAACCCCCATCAAAAATATCACGAGCCGCCTCTGTCACGCTAGTTGTTGTTGCCCAACCACCACGGCGCCGACCTCTCGCTCGACAAGTGAATTTTAGTGTGTGACAAACGGATATCCCAATAAGATCTACCCAATAAGAGTGCCTCTGCCCTAAAAGTGGACTATAGTGAACTGTGAACCTAAACCCTACGATAAATTCCGCGCGGAAGAAGAAGATAATACACCCACGCTCTTTGACAGTACTCTTAAAATATCCCGTGGGCCAAGCGCCTAAATCCCTAAACAATGTATTTATATACCGTTGCTTAGTACCCTCGATACCTTAGGGACCCTTATGAATTCAAAATTAGAATATAAATACAAGCCATCTTAAATATACCTGTGTTTCTCGTAAATAAAGTATATTTCATTATAGCAAAGTGACAAATTGATATTGTTAATTTATGTATATGCCCAAGTTCACTAGTTAGGTATTCTTCTATAATCTTAAAACAAATCTATAATTTTTACGTAAACCACATTGGCATTATAATATACTTAAATATAATATAATTATATTATAGTATATTATGATGCCAATGTGGTTTATGTAAAAATTATAATATAATATATTGCAGATGCAGGAAAACTCCTCCTCAAAGAGAGTCCCCTCCCCGCCTCCGTGCCGCGCCGGGCCGCCCCGCCCCGCGCCGCCGCCCCGCCCCGCGCCCCCGCTCCGCCCCGCCCCGCCGCCCCGCCCCGCCCCGCCGCGCGCGTCGTGCTGCGCGCCACGCCGGTGCGGGCGCCGCCGCGAGGCGTGAGGGTGTTCACACTCAACAACGCCAACAAGGACAACATCAGATACGTGCTGCCCTCCGACGTCAAAGTGTTGTCGCCTACGAAGGTACCGATGAAGGCCAAGTACCGAGTCGCGTCCGGGAAACCGCCCCTCAAGATTATCATGAATAAGACCAATTTTAATAAACTTATGGCTACAGGGAAGACGACTATAGTTGACGATGCCGAGGTTGAGGTGAGTTTATTTTAATTTGAATTGTTACCCGAGAAAAGTTGAATATTATTTTTAAGTAAAAAAAAAACTATCTACAATTCAGACATCGGAAAAAAATAACATTCTTAATACAGAATTGATATTGACAATTGATTGCAATGAAAAAACTGACGAATATGTTTCTTTAAAAAATTTTAACATTAAAATAAACAAAATTAATTATTTCTCCAACAGAGCGAACAAGTCAGTGATACAGTCGAAGACGAAAGTGCGAGCGAGACGGCAAGATTACGGGCACAATTGGCAACAGCGCATGCGGCTATACAGGCGCTCACTAAACAACTAGTGCAATACAAAATACGTCTCGCGCAGTATGAAACTGTTTGAAAAGTATAGCCATTACAATAGTGAAGTCATGAGTTTCTGGGTACTATATAATAGTAGCCAAGTCGAAACTAATGGCTAGGTAAAAGTAACCCAGTCATGAACTATTGGGTACTAGAATAGCCAAGTCGCAAGCCACTGGGTACTAAAATAGCCAAGTCGCAAGCCACTGTGTACTAAAGTAGCCAAGATGTAGGTAAGTCACTGGGTACTATAATAGCCAAGTCATAAGCTACTGGGTACTATTAGTAGCCAGGTTCTAACTAGTACTAATTAGTTGCCAAGTCAAAACTGTTGGGTACCTACTATAGAAACCCAAGTCAAAACTTGGTAAGTAGGTACTTTAAAGTCACCTAGTGTAAATAGAGTGTGTCTAGTTAATATCAAAATGTTGGTCTGGGGACATTTTTTCCCTAGTTGTTTATTTGGGTTATTATTTTTATAATACGAATAATCTGAACACATGTTGTAATTGGGGATAAAAAAATATTCGAGATTATGTATTTAAAGTGTCTTAAAACATTATAATTATTCCAAATACCAGGTTCTAAACTCATTCACACTACCAAGAATTTTTCTGTTTATTAAGCCATGTTTTTGTACTTTTATACCTACTCTTGCTCTCTAAGCATAAATGTAAATAAATACTGTTAATAAAAGTAGGATTTTTTAATTACATATTAGGCAAATAAATGTTTATATTTGGTTACCTATTCTATTATGTATTTTTATTTTAGTGGTTCTTTGACAGAGGGGGACGCCTATGTCCAGCAGTGGAAGTCCTATAAAATTACGAGGTTCAATTACCTATAGACCAATACAATAATATGGTGTCCCTCCCTTCCCATATGTTACTTTTCATTCATACTAAGAAAATTATGATAATCAATTTGAAAGCTTAAGAATAATTTATTATTTGATTAAAAATATATACAAATACATTAGGACTAATATTTACAATCAATACAATCGGTCAGTGCCTTTGTCACTATCATTTCACACATATTCACAAATAAATCGACAATTTCATAAGCTTCAGCATCACTTAAGAGTCCGTTCCATCAAATAACTCCTATTCCTGATTTCGGAACTAACATTTTAGTATGCAGTGACACAGATAATGCACACATACACATAGTGACAAGGGCCATAATTCAATGGAACTATTTGGTGAAATGCACTCTATACCTGTTGCGCTTGCTATTTGTCTTAACGCTCGCTCCTCGCGCCGATGCTCGCTACTCTTAGTTCCCGCAATCCATCCTCGTGCTCACTCTAGTTCGCTCCTCGCCTCGCCGCTCGCGCTCGCTACTCGCGCTCGCTACTCGTGCTCGCGTCGCTGCGAGGCCTGCAGCACATCCCGGAACTGCGCGAGGATGGCGTTCTCTCTCTTCGCTCGTTCCTCCTTGCTGAAGGCCGCGAGCGCTCGCTTCTCGTCCGCGGAGTAGATCTGGTTCTCTTTGCGGATGCGCACTGCCTCCATGCGACGGTGACTGCACGTAATAATATAATACATTGTGTTAAGCTAATTTTGGTAATAAATCTAAAAGATATTTAGTTGAAGACTGTATAGTTTGAAAAAGATTAGAAACGTAGCTGTTGTACCCAGAAACGCCGAATCAAGATATGCTTGTACTACAGTCTAGCTAGATGTAAAGGATTAGTGAATAGTTGATAGCTCGTTGCCTGAGAAAACCTACATATCATCAGCTGATGTATTGTTATAAATCAGCAAATAACCACAACATGAAAACAGACTTAACGGCCCATTGGTGTGCGGTCGTGGGTTCGAATCCCAGTTAGGTGGCAAATATTGATATGATGAAAATTTATCTTTGTTTCCTAATCATGGATGTTTCTAAACTTCGTCTCTATGGAGTATCCACAACACAAGACCTTATCGATTTAAGCGTGTGACTAGATAAATCCGTCACGAAGTATGTGAATATAGACAAGCTAATATACATACCGACTACCACTCATGACGTATCCGACGGACTCGTAGGACGCGATCTCGTCCGAGGTGAGGCCGATCTCTCCGCGGCGCGGGATGCGCTTGCCGTCCGCCACGAAGGCGGCCATGGCGGCGCCCTCGCCCGGCAACAGTGCGCGGCCCAGCTCCCGCGCGCCCAGCGGCCCGCCCGCGCCGCCCGCGCCCGCCCGCGGCGCCGGCCCGTACGGGGCGGGGGCTAGCGACTCAGACTGTGGGGCTGTCGGCTTGGCTAGTACTTCGTGCTCTTCTGTGGGGTATTGATGCATGTGCTGTATAGATGTACTCTCAGATAGATACACATGCCAGTTCTCTCGAATTGTAACGTCCAGAAGCGTAAGACCATAAAAGAGATCCTCCAGTCACTTTTAGCATTGTGAACTGTACATTATCAGTGATAAGTTGTTAGGCGACTCTTAAAACTATGTTAGTTGTATACTTCATCTTAGTTTTAAATTATAAGAAGAAATGGCCAATTACTATACTATACCCTCAAAATTGGTCAGAAGTGGCACCATGTGGTTCTATCGGCCCTTGGTGCTCTGCCTACCCCATAAGGGATAAAGGTGTGATTATATGTATGTATGTAATGGTGAATTAAGCTCAGGAGTTATTTAACTGGGATGTTTTGTTTGATGATAACTACCTATTTCTAAACTAATTGAATGACTGTACCCAGCAGTAAAACAATAAGATAATAAATACAAAGTTAACTTACTTCCTTTCTCAACCCAGATTTCCTCCTCACTGCTCTCTGAACTGTCACTTGAAGACTTTGATTTCTTCTTTGCCTTTTTTCTAGCCTTTTTAACTTTCTTTAACTTTTTCTTTAATTTCTTCAGCTTTTGTTTGGTGTCCTCCTTATCTTTGGCCTTTTTACTCTTCTTCTTAACTTTCCCACCTTTTTGTGCAGCATCAGGTTCTTTAGAATGCTCATCTTCAGAACTGAAAATACACATCAAAATCAGATATGGAACATTTCAAAATCATAAAAGAAAAGGCTGTAACTGATTGTATTAATTTGTTAGTCATTGTTTTTGTTCAATAATACATATACATAGCTACTTACTTAAATAACCATCTCAAAGAGCAGGTTAAAGTTAGCTGGTAAAACTGCATGTATGTAAGCAATTTGGTAGGTAGATAATACAATCTATTACATCTTATTTTTGTACTTAAAACATATTGTTAAATACTCACTCTCCTCTAAGAGGTGACTTGCCCCACACCGAAGAGACTCCAGTTTCACCGATCCTCTCCCTCTGCTCTCTCCGGGCATCGAGGTACTCTTCCTCTTGTGGCTTGTAGCGTCCCCGAGGCCCTGGCCCTAAGCCACCACTGCCTAAACCTAAAATTCAAATTTTAAATCAATATTTACATCCTTATCGAAGATAAACATCCAACTTTGGATATACTTTAATGGAATACATTTATAGTTAAAAAGTAACTCACCACCACTTCCTAAGCCACCTCCACTGTACTCTTTAAAGGAACTTTTGCCGCGAGAATGTTGCACTGAATGTGCTCTACTAGAATCTCGATTTCGATGGCTGCTGCGCTCTGTGGGGCGATCTCTGCTAGGACTCCTGCGTTCCCTGCTTTGGCTTCGATCTTTCACACGATCTTTGTCAGAATTTCTGTGGTCGCGACGATCTTTGCTTCTGCTTCTGTGACGCCTATTTCTATCTCTTCGATCCTCATTACGCTCACGATCTCTACTATGGCTTTTCCTTTCTCTACTGTGACTGCGTTTACCTCGATCGCGACTTCTTTGCCTTTCACGACTTCGATGACGACTGTCGTCTCGTTCTCGTGGCATGACCGCTTTCTCAAGTTAACAATAGGTACAAAGCTTGGAAATGACAAGACGTTTCAAACAAACCAAGTACAACCAACTAAACGTGATAAAATAAATGAAACAATTTGGTATTTCGATGTCGTTTTCCTAACATAACATAACCTAAAAATTTTAGCCGTCATATCGTGACATTGACAGCCCGCAGTTTTTTTTTAGTTTATCCCGAAGGAAGGCAAGAGGAATTATGCCCATACAGCCATTGTCTTTAGTAAATGATGATGATGCATGGACACGTCAAAAAAATCCTCAAGAATAAATGTAAAATTAACCAAAATAAAAAAATAATTACAGAAACAACTTACATGAGCCCGTGAAGAGTTCGTATTCCGACTAAAGTTTTACTTAGCTTACCTGCATAATAAAATCATGCACAGGCACTACATCACAAGTAAACAAAATATAACTTATCTACCTTTGTACCAAAAGCGCGGGCCGCATACCTCGCCATTCGACCTTAAATGACATCATCCGCCGGGCTCTCTCCACCGCCGGGGCACCATCTGTCTTAGAACCCCTTGGTTTGGTGCGCAACGATGGAAAGAGACCGGACGGCATGACCCTTGTGCCTTGGAGGATGGGACGATGCTTGGTATGGGACGCAACCTGCGTCGATACCCTTGCGGTGTCTCACCTCCCAGGCACAAGCATCAGAACCGGTTCAGCGGCGGCCTCAGCAGAAAACCTCAAGCGGCGCAAGTATGCAAACCTAAGCGGGGATTACATATTTGAGCCGTTTGGGGTTGAAACCATGGGGCCATGGGGTCCGGGTGCGCATGCCCTCTTCAGGGGCATTTCTAAAAGATTGGTCGAAGCATCCCATGACCGGAGGGCTGGTGCCTATTTTGGCCAACGCGTAAGCCTTGCTATACAGCGGGGCAACGCGGCCAGCCTTTTGGGCACGCTGCCATCGGTGGAGGATTTGCAGGCCGTCTTTTATTTGTAAATATTTGGAGTTAATAGGTAGTTAATATTTAATTTTAATTTTAGGTTCACTTATCTACCACAAAACATCACTTTACATATGACATGCAAGCCATCTACAAATAAATTTTGATTTTCACAAGAAAATTACATTCACTCCCACAGAATATTATACAGGATGTAAAAAGACAACGATGTTTTTTTAATACCTTGTATTCTTTGTAAGGTTACGATCATTTTCTTCTATGGAACCAACCCTGGGAATCGACAAAAAAAAATATGAAAAAATACTGTCATTTTATTGCAGGCAATGTATTCGTTTGATGCTCAAAGTACAAATGTACAACCTACAAAACTAACATTATAGCATTTTGATATAATGTTAGTTTTGTAGATAATGATGTAGTAAAAAAAATGTTTGTTAACCGATTTCAGATGGATTTATGTAAAAAAAATATAATATTAATGTAACTTTGGACCTCAATATCTTGGAAACCCGTGGTTTACCAGGGGTGCTTCCATAGAAAAAAATGATCGTGAAGTTACAAAGAATACGAGGTAACAAAAGAATAAAGTTGTCTTTTTACACCCAGTATGTACTTCGTATTCGCTCCCATCCAGCTTTTCCGGCCGAATCCGACAGCCCGCAGAGTGGCAGCTTTTCATTGAAGGAAACAATTATAAAATATTATAATGCAGCCATTCTCTTACGGTGCTTATCATGACGATACATTAGTAGAAACTTAGAGAAAGTCCTTGAAAATTTATTGTTCTATGGCTTCCAAAACAAACTGTGAAACAACAACAATTTATTTAAACCAAGGGTTCCCAAAGTGGTCTAGCGCCCGTAGCATGAACTTGGTGAAAGCGAGATGTCTCACATTTGCGCGACAAATTCACTGAGCAATGAAATGATTATACATGTAAGTGTATGTACCTACTTCACTTGTAAAAAGGGATTGCAAAGCACTTCTTTCAGGGCAAATTCATTCAGTCTTAGCTTGAGAACGCTCGTCTATTCTAATTCCCAACTCAGTTTCTACGCAAAGTAGGTACATACCTACACTTTCTTTGTCTAGTTTCTAGTTGTTGTAAGCTCTGTGAATTTGACGTTTAAATGTGAGCTATCTCGCTCTCACCAAATTCATGGTACGGCGCAGGTGGAACCTCGGGAGTTTACATAGGCGTGAAAAAATGGGGGTTCATAAAATTTTTCATATATGGTGTAGGCCTGTAGGGGTTTAAGTCTACCAGAATCAGTTAACTATTTAAAGGGATCTATGAGTAGCTAGGTAAAATAAGTTAGGGAAGCCCTGATTTAGACCCATGAAAATCGCAATCTGACTCTGACTTTTTGATCTAACCGTAAAGTTTCAAGTACAAACTAATTACTCTTTTACAAACTTGATCTTGTTTTCTATTACTATTCATTATCAGACCACACCGCCATCCATCCGTAGGAAGTCGCGTTGCTGTAACTAAGCCATTCACCATGCGTTAGCATCTCTACTTACCTAGTCTGTGCCGTTCACCCATCGTCCACCACCATTCACCATTTATGTCCATTGCCTTCAACAACATTGGCTGTATGATGGCAAATCGATAAAATTCCTTTGTCTTCTGACCATTTTTTTTTGCGGGAAGATAAATGTTTGTTGATTTTATTAAATTTTGAGACTTTTGCATTTCTCTGAAAAATTTAATAAATTGCTCTTTCTTTATCACTTACAATTTAAAAATTGTTCGTACACATACTTTATTTAATATATAAAAAATATGAAGCTGTCGACTCCGAGATACACCTTCTGTTTAGTTTTGCAGTTTACTTTTATATTTTGTGATTTGATTTTCAATTGTGTTAGTTTATTTCCAAGAAGCCGTGATAGCTTATTAGTGTTATTCATGTAAGTATAAAACAAATAAATTAACTACTTATTTATAAGACCACCATTTTTATAAAAAATAAATTAAATTTTGTTTCAGATTCCAAGATCTATTCCTAATTTTATCTATCACCACTATGTTGATGACCTTTTTTTCTACCTATCTATTTCAAGTAAGTATTACTTTATATAAGTAGTAAAATATTATTAATGTATACAATCACAAAAATCTGCAAGCTACAGAATTAATTTACTAGGTACTTACTAATTTGCTAGTGGCACATTATTGCAAAAATAAGTATAGGTATTCTATTCAGTGTTGAAAAATACTCATTTACTGGCATCAATACCACCTAAACATCCCATAAACCCATCACAAAATCACCCTTAGAGCTCTTGTAGACCTAAATGGATAATGGACTGCCAAAGTTCGACAGTCTTGTCTACTGCCTATACAAGCCCTCATAGTGCACCATACACTCCTGAATCCATCATAACACAAGATCCATTGTATGTTCAAGTCTGCAAGCACCCTAACCTTGTGCACCTGTCCCTACTTTTGTCATTCCCGCAGGCGGGGCTGGTGGAGGTATTGGTGCGCAAGTTCCGCGGCGCGGGGCTCGCGGTGGGCGCGTACTTGTGCGCGAGCGTGGCGCTGCACGCCGCCTGGCTGCTGGCGGCGGCGCCCGGGCCCTCCTCCGCCTGGCTCATACTGATGCTCACTCTGCAGAGATGTTGTAAGCGCCTGGCTATGTTTGAACTTAAATGTACTTTGTTGCTGACATATTGATTCCCAAACTTTAATCATCTCATCATTGCTACAGTTATTGTAACTATGTACACTAGCTGTAACTGCCAGTACTACAGATTCATAAAAATCTGTTTAGATAATCTCACATTTTTTTCGTACATGTTTATATTTTTTTTTTTTGTTTAGTTTATCCCGGAGGAAAGGCAAGGGGAACTAAGCCCATACAGCCATTGTCTTTAGTAAATGATTTCTGAATTTATGATGGATGATAATGATGATGATGAATGGAAATGTCGGGAAAATCCTCAAGAACAAGTGTAAAGTTAGTCAAAATAAAAAATATTACAGAAACAACTTACATGCGCCCATGAAGAGATCGTAATCCGGCTAAAGTTTTACTCGGCTTACCTGCGTATAAAACCATGCACACGCACTAGATTGACATCACAAGTAATCAAAATAAAACTAATCTACCAGAAAACATCACTTTACGGACACATGCAAGCCATTTACAAATAAATTTTGATTTTCACAAGAATATTACACCCGCTCCCTTCCAGCTTTTCCCGCCGAATCCCCGTACATGTTTATAATTTAATAAAATTTTACAGGTACCTAGTAGAAGTATCTTCTAATTAATATATAAAAAGAATGCTTGTAATAAGTTTGGTTACCTTGTTTTCCTAACCCAGTTTAGTGATGTTTCTACCAAGACAACATTGCACAAATCATTTACCTAAACACATATGTAAATAAATAATGTATCTAAAATAGTATACTTATTTATATTTCAGTATCTCCATGGTATTATTTCTTCTACAAGAAAGTGGCCCTGCGAGTGAGTGACCCGAGGTTCTATGAGGACATAGACTGGATCAATCAACAACTGCAGACTCGATGAACACATAATTCTTCACTGACATCAGTATTATTAAGTGTATTCATGGAATTGTATGTAGACTCAAGTAGTTATTTTATTTTAATTAATGTTACTTCTAAGTTCAACCACTGTAATGTGATCTCATAAAAGAAAAATGATAAAAGGTTTTTCCTGCTGGAGTTTGTAGTCAGTATGTTTTAGGATGTTAATATTTTCTTGAATAGGTAGATAAAATTTATTCGGCTTTCTGGTATAAATGAGAATAAATAAAAACCTTATTTAGGTATAGACATAAAGAAATAATGGAAAGTAATGATAATGAATGACAAGAGTAAATTTTGAATCATCACTTTATTAGCAAAAAGCATTAACAATTTAGATGAGTTTGAATATCCTGAATATTATGCTCACAATGAAATATTTTATTGGAACTGTTGTATTGCTTACATTTCAATGTGGTCACTATAATCTCACTATGTTTATTATGCTATAAATAAAATATATTTTAACAAATTACATTAGTATTTCTTACTAAAAATCCACGTGAACAGAACTAATGTTCTTAATCTTCATTTTGTCTGAACATTCAAATTAATAATGATTTAAGTCTTAATTCTAAAAGATAAGAAAGTAAAAAGGAAAAATCCACAACAAAGATTAAATAATTTAGAATAATGTTTTGCTTCTATAGAAACTAAAACTAATAACAGAATTTAACATCTATAGTTACATACTGAATAATCTTAATAATACAATGTAATTCGCACCTATGATAGAACAAGGGCACAATTGCAGTTTTTGCAATTTTACTGGAGAGCCATTTTAACATTTTGAAAGTATTTCTTCATACTTCACTCATTTTCGCAATGTTTGACAAATTGGGCCCTTGTTCTACCAAAGGTGAGGTAAACAGAATGGTAGATACTTTGAGAAAATGAGGGAATTTACCTAAAGAATGCTAAAGTTTTATTTGAAGGCTACAAACTCACTCGATATTCAGACATATTAGGCTACATGAAGGCTGCAGACGTTTAGATCTGCGATTTGTACTGAGTGGGCGAGGTACAATGAACACCTGTCAAACACTGCCTAGATAATCAATGTACTTATTTCATTCTTTACTTTGAACAAGTTATAGGTAGGAAGTATCCTAGGATAAAATTATTAATAAAGAAATGGAAAAAAATCTTTACCCGAGTGGGAATCGAACCCACCACCTCTGCATTCCGTGCCAGTCCTAGGATGTCAATTTAGGGTGGATAATTTGAATAACCTATAAATCCTCACTTAGGTTTGTTAATCTGCAATATGAGCCAAAGCTTTCGCACTGGAAAACTATTGTAGGTTTTATAAATGAAATTGTATTAGGCGTAAACATTCACTATGGGTGCGCCCACCACCCTACACCCTCCACTGACCCTCGGATCTGATAACTCATAACTGCGAAAACTTGCACTAGCTACAAGCGCCACGAGAAACCAGACCCGAGCACCTAGCATGCAAGATAATTCATCGCACTATTTCCGAAATAAAAAACTAGATTAATAATCTACATATGTTTCGCCAACAACCGTGGCATCCTCAGGATTATAGAAATTAGTAAACCACTAATTATTATGAAACATTGAGGTAACGTGTTGGGTTTTAGTTTTTTTTTGGGTTTGCAAACAAAAGGCTGCCTTTCTACCAGAGATGTGCTATGCTACGTTGACATTATGATTGATGGATATCACACGGATCTGTGGCAGCGTAGCATACTCTCTGGGGGACAGGCAGTCCAATAGCCTATAGGGTGTTGGTTGACATGATTGTGTAACGAGGGTTCAACAGATATGGCCAGGTAGGGTGAACTCTAGGTCGTTAGAACTTGGTGCGGCACAGCGGGCAGTTGGCGCGCGTACTCGACGTGAACCATTTGCGCTGGAAATTTAAAGGTTTTATTTAGTTCTGTAGTAAACAAGGAGCATTATTAAATCACAAATTATATGGTACTTACGCCGGATCGTCAGTGCAAGTGGACCTATCTCATGGTAATTATCTAATTTGCAACAGTAAAGCCGAAATAATGGGATGGCGAAAAATGAGAGTGCGGGCGCGGTAGGAATTAGCGTTCCTCCCGCGTAGGCACATACTCAATTATCATCGTCGCGTAGTTTTGGCTTTGCTATTGCAAATTAGGTTATAGCTGCTAATCTTCAAGTAATATAAAATAGTTTTTAATCCGGCCCTCCCGTTACAAGTTCACATAGGAAATGGACATCAAAGAACAGCGGTACTCACGACGCAGGGCGCGTGGAACCTGTGCCGGCACTGGTGACACGTGAGCGCGGGCAGACGCTGCGTGCGCGCGTGCAGCCTCGCGTAACAGATGTAGCACTGACTGGCGGACGACACGCGAGCAGACACGCTGGCGCACCACAGCTGCAGCGCGTCGAACAGTGTGCCGTTCTGCGAGGGGAGGGGGGGGGTTGGTGTCGCTAACTACTCGATACATCAAACTGGCCGTTCTGCGTGGACCCGCCCCCTTATTACGTATCTCGCAGAAGCCCAGCGACAGCAATGCGAAAGCGAAAATTGAGATTGTGTGTGTGTGCTTGGGCGAGGTGCGGGGCGCGGGAGTACGCCGAGCGCTCGTTGCGCGCACGCACACACTATAAGTTTTCGCGATCGCGTTGCTTCGATTTTGCAATTGAAAATTAGGTAATGGGGTAGGTAAGCACGAACCTCCCGATAGTCCGTCTGTCAAATCACATAGATTATGCTAGCGAGTCGCTAGCATTACGCCGCGTAAAAACTTTCGTGCTCACCCCACAGAGGGCCAAAGTAATAAAAACAACATGAAAGAAACATCAAAACTCATTCAGGATCCAGTGTGGCGTAGACAGTACCTGGTACGTGAGGAACATGGGCAGCCAGTGCGGCGGCGCGGGCAGGTGCGCGGCGCAGGAGAGGCGCGGGGGGGCGAGGGGGAAGTCCCGCGGCATCTGTATGCTCAGGCGCAGCGCCGTGTCGTCGATGGAGTACACGCACTGCACCTCGTACGACGACCACAGTAATGTCACCTGAAGCGAGAAGCGCATTGGTGTACAGAGCGAAATTAAATTCCTATGGAATACATCAGCTATATCTCCTTCCTTGCATGTGATAAGAATCGACTAAAGATCGGAGGCGTTCTTCTCTCCGGCTAGCAACTTTTTTTTTTTTTACACACTTTACAACACATTGACCTAGTCCCACACTAAGATCCCTAAGGTCTTGTCTCGTGGGTACTAAGCAACGGTATATAAATACATAGATAAGCATCCATGACTCGGAAACAAACATCGATATTCATCACATCAATGTTTGCACCTACCGGGATTCGAACCCAGGACCTATGGCGTCGCAGGCAGGGCCACTACCAACTACACCAATCGGCCGTCAAACTTAATTAGCTACTGATCTTTTCTGGTCTCGCTATGCTAATCGCGGCTGTATGACCTTGGAGTTCCGGCTGCCACGCTTCGGGAACCCTAGTAGTGTATAGGTATGCTGGTGACGCAGTACCTCAGCGTCCTCGATCTCCCTGGCCCGCGCCTGCAGCTGTTTGAACTGCGCCCGCACCAGAGCCGGTGTCACGCACGCCTCCGTCACGCGACGCACCGCCTGCAGGGACGGTCGGGGGGTTAAGGTGTTGTTTACAAAGCGGTATCGTCACACGGCCATACGGTACAGAATTAGACAGCCATGTTTAATATTTCGCTACGCCCGTTATAAATTTATGACGGCTTGACATGTTCTAAAAAGTAAAAATTTAACAAAGTCGGAATTTTATTTAATTTTCCTGTAAATTTTGTTTATGGTTTTTGGAAGAGTTTCTTGCTCTAACGGACTACTAGCTCTTATTTTTGCCACATGGCTTTATATCAACACTTGCATATCGTGTTTTATTTGTATTATCTATGGCGTATAGATGGCTTACAAGGTCACTGGGGGAAATTTATGTATTAGCAGTAGACTTCGTATGGCAGCATCAGGCTAGCTTGGGTCCATTACCTTGCAGGCGGCGGGCGGCGCGGCGCCGTGCCACGAGGCGGCGTCGGGGGCGGCGGCTCCGGACAGAGCTAACATTACACCACGACACGCTAACTCGCCCGTCGCCTCCAGCCAGTCTGCGGATAGCGCGACGTTCATTATATGTATTGACGTGCCGCGTGGTGCCGGCAGAGTATAATTCGTACCACCCCACGTCTGCCCGTGGGTATCGTACGAGGCGATTAAGGATTTCCGGGACGTGGGCAGCAGCGCCTCCCGTGTTGACAACATAGTCCAAAATATAAACTGCGGTCACCAACCCGCCTGCCCAGCGTGGTGACTATGGGCAAATACCCCCATAGCAGTCTTGTGACGTGCCCTGGGGGAGGCCTACGTCCAGCAGTGGACTGCAATAGGCTGATGAAGTATTGACGAGTATTCTTGTAACAAAATTGATAAACAATGTTTTTAGGCCTCAGATACGAAAATGCAGGCGGCGGTGACGCACAAGGGGGCTGCGGGGGGTGGGGGACGACCGCGCGTCATTAATATGCGTGTTGCATGGCAAGTGTGGATGCTGTTTTATTACATTAGGTAGGTACTATGAATGAATATTCTACAGAAATAAAACATATGTATAAGCTATAGCGTAATTGACTTGAAATATTTTGGAACACACTACAGTTCATTTTTTTCACAGTAATGTCATTTTATCTAGTTGTCCGTGAAACCTAAGAGAATTCGTTGAACGCACTGACCTATCCTCGGCTTGGCATCCTGAAAGAAGGCGTGGTACTTGTCCGGCAGATCACTGCGCTGCGCCAGGCTGAAGGCGGTCACCTCAGCCGGCAACAGCTGCATGGAGATCGTGAGGAGGCGCTCACCAAACTTGTTCTCACTACAATATACGAACATTCCTGCTCATTCAGTGGTACATATCGCATTGATTTTTGACGAATTCTAACTTTTTAAACTTTCTAAATGTGGATTCACATTGATAACGTTTAATAATTGTGCTGTAATGGAAATTGTTATAAAAATAATCACGACAATGAAATCTCATGTATTATGCCAAAAAAAGAACGCACGCGTGTGTATACTGGATGATTTTTGGTCGTCAACGTTCCCGAAATCTAGGAATCTCCTCATCATCACGATCATTTGTCTCCGTGGAAGCCATACCTGGCAAGTGTCTGGTTTCCAAAATATAAAGGTCCAAAGTTAAGTAAATAGACTGCGTTTTTCTGCATAAATGCACATTGGACGCGTGTAGCAACATTTTTTTACGAGAAATAATTAATATCTGTATGAAAAAACTAGCATAAACACTTGACACTATAAATTTCACCCGAACAAGTAATAAAAAAAATTATCGTTTCCCAGCATTTTTTGGCATAAACTTACTTTATTTGATGTATAGAGTATGTACCCTTCGTTAAGGGTGGCAACGAAAAAAAAACGGTGGGGCTGTGTCGGGGCAACGTTGGTTTTATGAAACGTCTATGTTAGCGAATCGCTTTTAAAGTAAAAGATTGAAATGAAAACAAGATGGACGCTGTTTTAAGTATTTTAATAAAAAAGAACAGGTACGTAATAGAACCATAAAATACATAGCAAATGTTTATATATTTATTGTCACTTTCTGGTATTTTAAATAGCAGCCGCCCACGACTTCGTCCGCGTGAACCCGTGCGAAGCCGGGCAGATAGACTGTAGCCTTCCTTGGTAAATGGGCTATCTAACACTGAAAGAATTTTTCAAATCAGACTAGTAGTTCCTGAGATTAGCGCGTTCAAACAAACAAACAAACAAACTCTTCAGCTTTATAATATTAGTATAGATATAAATACTGTCCAAATTACACTTATTTTTGTATAAATCAATCGGTTCAAATAAACTTGACAAACACACGAAAGAATCACCACGCTATAAAGTCGGAGTGCACTGCAAGCGCGAGCGCCGGTTTCGCACAGTTATCGCTCCCTCCCCCGCCCCCCCGCTTGACCCCGACACGAACTCGGCGAGCTGCTATATAAGTGTACACCACATTTTTGTTTCTAAACCAATAGTTTTTTAATTATTAAGGTACGATGATATAGACCTTTTCGTTACGGTCCAGTTTTTAAACCTGCCGTATGTGTCGGCGCGATTTTAAAGACGTTTCACGTCAAAACACCTGCAACGTTATAAGTCCTTCGAATCGGATAATAGAGGAGTACATACTGACCGGCAGATCTGCATGGTGTGCAGTGCCAGCTCCGCCCGCGCATGCGTCATGCCGAGCCGCAGTGCCACGCTCAGGGACAGGTACGCGAAGCAAGCGCGACGACCTCGACGATGTTCCGGGGAGTTTACAGGTCTGCGGGTGAAAACATTAGATAGTTTTCAATCTCAAAAACAAGAGATTACCAGATAAGATCTACAAGTAAAACATAGCACAAATCAAATAAATAGATGGCGGTAAATTCAAGAATACAGGATTCGGAACAAGTTTCAAAGGCGGGTCGGAACTAAAATCAATGCTTTCCGAAAACAGCGCCATCTCTATTACGGTTGAAGGCACCAGCAGCCGGCACCGGCACCGGGTACAGTACTCACGGCTCGGTCTCCAGATGTGCGGCGGCGCGAGAGTACAGCGCGTCGAGCGCGGCGCTCGCGTGCGAGTAGGACAGCGCGGGCCGTGCGGCAGCCGTCTCGCTCTCGCCGTCGCCCGCGTTCCATGCTGCTATTGTCTCCGCTGGAATATCATTATATTTTAATACAGTTGCTCAAAAAGTGGCGTATTGCAGGGACGTATAGCGTTCGGGATTGAGCTATGTGCTTTTTCTTTAGAACTCGTGCGTTTTCTTTCCAACTGTCAAAATAATGTCTATTAAAAAGAAAACGAAGTAATGTCTACTAAAAGAAAAAAAAAAAAAAAAAAATTCATAGAAATTTTTATGATTCATGATAATATTTCTGAAAAGAAGCTACTAATTTATTTCAAAATCAGATTTAATGATTTGATTCAATGAGTTAGGTTAGGTTTCATTTCATTGCATTTCGTGTATCAATAAAATAATTCTACTGAAGAATGGGCATAGTTCCCTTTGCCTACCCAGCAAAAAATATGATTACGTAACTGTATTAAAATAGTTGTTCACACGTGCGGAACCGTCATTTTGTTCCGATGTCACCCTCACCTTTGCGACTCGGCTCGGGTAGACATTTGTCGGAACTGTTTGCAATGACAGGCTTTCCGCACTCGTAAAGAAATATACTCCTTTAATTTATGAGGTACTATTTACCAAAGAGAAAACAGTCTATTTACAAACAAGTGTGATGTACCCTGTGCGATGAGACGGCACGATGCTAAGTCACGATTTTTATACGATTTTGTTAAGCACTGAATTTGACGAGATGTAATTGATGTTGGGCGCGGTCGTATGTATGTAATTGAGTGGATGGGTAAATTTCAAAATAATTGGTTTAGATAATTAGATAATAATGGCTTTTCAATTTGTCCTGAGTGTCTGGTGGGTCACTATACAGGGTGTAACAAAAAGGGTATGTTAAGCAAAAAGCTATGTAAATAGCCCACTGTAGAGAACCTATTCACAAAATTTGAGACCCGAAATCACATGTTTATTTTTCCCGATAGTATGGAGAATTTTTAAATATCTCAGGAATTTTCATACAATCTTGAAAAATAAAAATGTGATTTCAAGTCTCAAATTTCGGAAATAGGTTCTCTATAGTGGGCTATTTACATAGCTTTTCGCTTAACATACCCTTTCTGTTACACCCTGTATACCTTTGGGTGCTTTATACCGAACCGAATGTAAACCACTTTCCTTGCAGGCCCCCCCCCCTCCGTAGCGGCACTCACCGTCCCGCAGCGACAGAGGCCGCTCGATAGTCCGCAGCGCCTGATAGGCGAGGCAGACGGCGGGCGCCCGCGCGGCCCGCAGCGCCTCGGCCGCCGCGCGCGCCAGCTCCTCCAGCGTGGGCCCCGCCCCCGCCCGCCCCCGCGCCCCCCGCCGCCCCCGGCTCCTCCCACTGCACACGTTCGCACGCCGCCTGCAGCGCGGACAGTACACACGCGTGCGCACAGTTCAGCGGGAACGCCGTGGCTGTGAAGTTACATTAATCATTAGTTCTTTGTCAAGACCGAGCGAGTCATTCATCCATTAATTTATTGAGCCTCTCTGCCCTATCTAGGCATCACAAAATGCAAACCAAGTTTCTTTCTAAACCTAAAAATTCCAGTTTAGTACGGTTAAGGTTAAAACTATAATAAAGAGCGAGCTTCAGCCTCCTATTGTCTTGCGTATCTGTCTCCCTGAGAGTAGTAGTCCGGCCGGAAGATGTCCTCGTCGTGCGAGCGGGACGGCACTCACCCAGCTGCCGCAGGCGCCGCAGCAGCAGCGTCAGCAGGCCGCGGCTCAGCTCCGGCCGGAAGATGTCCCTCCACTCGCTGGCGAGGCTCACGATGTGCGGGGGCGGGGCGCGGCGCTCGCACTCCGGGAGGATCGAGGACACAAACTGGGACACTTCGCAGTACAGCTTGAGGACTGAGCATGATAGTAGCGCCACCTGGAAAAGATGTGTTTTGTATTACGACTCTAGTAGATTCTTAATATACTAGGATGATGGATTCCAAATGTGTGGCGAATTTATTGCATTACATATAACAAATAAAGGGACCGCCGCCCAGTCCCAGCCATGGGCCTCACAGACAGTGGGCGTACCTTAACGGAGCCCCACTCCGGGCTGCGGCCCAGCGCCGTGAGCAGCGAGCACAGTGTCAGCGCGGTGAAGTCCCACGCGGCCGCCTCCCAGTCCCAGCCGTGGGCCGCCACGCCCGCCGACAGACACTCGCAGATGGCCGCGTTGGCCACCACCTGCGTCCACGGGGCAGAGGAGATGTCCCTGGAAATGTGGACCATATTGTAGAGAATGTAGAAAAACTATGGTGTATGTGTGCGTTGTCCGTAAATAGGGCGGTGCCATCGGTGCCCAGGCACAGGGCGTAGACCTCGGGGGGCGCAAAACCAGGCAGGACTGCTAAATAGAGCGCAGTCGTAAAAGCTCACACAAGGTAAACAAACTCATTCATTCAAATTTTATGGATAGATTACCCATCACTAGGTCTATAAGACCCTTAAGTATCGATGCTTCTTTTTTATACGCCCTGTAAAGTAGGTATAGCCGCGCGGCGCCGGCAGAGTAGAGTTTGTACCACCCCTGCCTGCCCGTGGGTATCGTACGAGGCGATTAAGGGTTTCCGGAAGGTGGGCAGCAGCACCTCCTGCACTGACAACATAGTCCGAAAATGCGGTCACCAACCCGCCTGCCCAGCGTGGTGACTTATGGGCAAAACCCCCCTGTGGCAGTAGCCTCGTGGCGTGCCCCGGGGGAGGCCTACGTCCAGCAGTGGACTGCAATAGGCTGAAGAAGAAGAAAGTAGGTATAGCTCACGCTTCGGGCAGCAGCAGCGGCCGGCGCGCGCACAGCTCGGCCACCGCCCGCACGTCCCCGACGGCGCGGCGCCGCACGTCCGCCGCGAGCTGCTCGTCCGCCGCACGCGACAGACACACGCAGCGCAGCATCACCAGGTCCGCGGTGCGCAGGCGCGCGGCGCCGGGGCGGCTCTGCTCTGCCTGGGAACGCATGCGTAATATTGTCGGCCTGTTGCAGTCCGCTGCTGGACGTGGGCCTCCCCCGGAGCGCGCCACGAGGCTCGATCTCCCGTTTTTGCTATCCGGTTACTACCAGCCGTGCTCTTTAAAAAAACGGGGTATAAGCCCAGTTGAATTCTTATATCTTATATTTTACTCTTATATCTCACTCGGGTGATTTTTTTTTCATTTTCTTATTAATATTTAATCTTATATTTTAGCCCAGAATATTGCATAACATTTAATATAGTTTGGTAAACACAGCCTTATAGCCGGCTGCTCGGGGTATAGTAAATAACAAAATCTTACCTGCAAACTATGGAAGAACCCATTACCAGTGACAATAGACTCCATGCGACTGAAATCCAGACCAGCCACCTCTTGTTCGTCCCTCTCGCTCTCATTAGTGACACCATCTTCTATCCCGCTTACAGCCTTATCGTAGAACGTTCTAGCGTACGACCAATAGTAGCCGTCGGTGGCAGCGACCTCTGTGAGTGACTTTAGTACAATATCTCTGACGTCGATGGAGGTGTGGTTTATGATCTCTTTCAGGTCGTTCCTTTGGTGCAACTTGGACTATTAGATCGTAATCATCCCACTGGAATTAAACAATATTCAATCCTTAATGTATTTTCTCAAATAATTTTACTACTGAAAAAGGTATACAGAATTGTAATCATAATTATAGGAGCAATGTAAAATTCTCTGTACAGAATAAAGGATATTTAATTTTTAAATTATCCCTAATATTTCGATTCAAATAAAATTTGACTTTACACAGCAGCAGTAACTAAGTTTGATAAACGTATTTTTTTACACTTCTTAATGTTCAAATCAAGTAACATTTATGTACTTACAAAAGCGTATCCTTCATTCAGGCTATCAATAACAGCGTAATCATAGAGTATCTTCAAAAACTCCTCCTGCAGATACTCATCACGTAACACATCATCACAGCAGCGCTCGTCACCGTCCGCCTCGCTATCATCACAGTCCTCGTCATCATCACCTTTCCTCTGGAGACACAACTCGCGGAAGAAAATCGATCTAAACAGGAACTTGTGTAAATAGAGAACTAGGTCTTCCTTAGTTAATTCTGGTACGTCAGATTTGGAGGAATTTTCGACGATTTGTTTGATGTGGTCGTTGTCGTCGTCAAAGGGGCAGTTGAGTCGGGAGCAGATGACGTCATAGCGTAGCGCGTGTGTCTGCACGGTGTCTGCCCGGGCCGACGCGGGCAGCGCGAGCAGTGCCCGGGCACGCGAGGCTCTGCCCGGGCAGGCACTCGTCAGGTGCAGGCTGAGTGACGCCAGGTGCGATACTAGGCTGATGTCTAACTCGGATGTGCTGGAAATACATAGTCAGTATACTTTGAGTATTATAACCTCTGATTGTATTAACGGTAATTATTTAATTATTTAATGAAGCTTAGTCAACTGACGAAAAGTTCTAAAGATTACATGATATAAGAACTTATACAGAAGATAAGGTATGGAGAGCGGCAAAAATCAAATCAAGAGACACTAAGTACACTTATCAAAAAATATTGATACAAAGCGGAATGTACCAGCGTCATAGAAATCAACAGGACGTTGTCGCTCGCTATAAGTTAGACTAAAGCCTTGTTTACACATTACGAAGTGCAGGTATTAAGTACTACGCACGATATAGTAGAAATGAATGTACAAGCGCCACAGCATTATACAAGAAATTGTCACTACTTGATTACTCTGTACTAGTTACCGCATATCATAATCTTTCTGCTTTTATCCCAGTATATGGGGTTGGCGAAATATCGTTTCTTCCGAAACTCATATTTAAAAAGAGGATTTGGCGTTTGTTTTACAGCCGGCTGCCTGCCTGCCCGACGCTTACGCTCCTCATCTACTGTACCCCATATCATTACTCGATTTTCAATCAAAGTCAATTTTAAAAATAAACCTATCAAAGAAATTAAACATCTTTACCTCGAGAGCCCTCAAGGGAAACCACTAAAATACGACCGTTTAACAACCTAAAATGTGTAAGAAACCAAGACTGACCTACTGTCCATCAGCGAGGAATGTACCAGCGTTGTGGCCCGCGCGAGGAAGTCCCCTCGCCAGCGCTCGTCGCTCGCCACGTGTTGCCACGCGCCGCGCGCCTCGCTACATGTGTCTAGCGAGAGGCGCGGGTCGCCAGGCTAGAGGGGTTCATTGTATCCGATCATATCATGGTCGACTCTGACCGCCACACTTAAACCTAACCTTAAAATTAGTCTTGTCTGTTCTTTTCTGTCTCAGCCTTTTATGTTAAGGAATGGAGAGGGACAGACTTGTCTAAATTTAAGTTTACGTTGAAGTGTGACGGACAGAATCGCCCATATCTTCGACTAGTGGACAACAATAAAAAACAACATGTGGAAATTATCCGGGATAAAAACATTTTCCCGGGGCAAAAAGTAGCCTATATGTTAAGTGGGACCAGTCACAATATAATACTGAAAACTGCATCGAAATCGGTTCAGCCGTTTCTGAGATTAGCGTGCAAAATGAAAATGTTTTTATCATGGATAATTTCGACATTTTGTTTTTTCTGTAGTCTACGCGGACGGAGTCGAGGGCGTCCACTAGTAAATAATAGTTTTATTTCATGCTTAGCGAGTAATTTCATTATATAAAACCCTACTATATATAGCAGTACTCTATGGTTATGCTAATTACGAGTATTATCATAGTAAAAAAGCATTATGTGTTTGGAGATAATTGTGATGTTGACTATGGATGAATTTTAATGACATTTTATGCCTATCAAAATAAATCATACCTATCTGTAAAATTACAATTTGATTAAGTATCCAAATGAGGTAGTAATAAACCTTCAGAGTTAAGTGGGTAAGTCCATTTTTCAAATGTGAAATTAATTGAAAATTACAACATCACATGACCACCTGCATTATTTACGGCAACATTTGCTTTGTGACCATATTTATGAACGCAACATTTAATATAGCTATCGAACAAAAGTTCTTTTACGCGCATAAAAGTTACTGAAAACGTGACGTCATAATGTGGTAGCCGTTTTTATGGAGCGTTTTTTGGCAAGTCTAAAATTGTGATTTTGAAATTGTTATATCTCGGAAAGTTTTCACGCTAGCGAAGTTTTTCTATCGCAAATGTTTATTTTACTTTATGATCTGTCGATATAAATACAATAAAATAACTGTCATAATCCCTAAAGTTGTACTTACCGGTATGTAGAGGTTCAGTTTGAACAAATTGAGTCCGACGCTCAGCGCAACTTCAGCATCCATCTCATTGTAGCTGGTGATCACCTGCAACATTATATTTTAATTTTACTGATAGCCCTTTAATGCTAGACGTGACTGTTTTTGAGATCACCGTAGTGTGTATATTATATTATGTATATCTGTATTAATACAGGGTGTTTGTGACAGCCAGGCAAACATTGAAACCATGACTTCAGACCATGATTCTGAGACGGAAACACTGAAAATTTTTGTAGGAAAATGAGAGTGAGCCGGTCGAGGCAGGCTGCGGCGGCTAGCTGCTGCAGCACGTCACGTGACGTCACACACCTGTGCCGTGAGTGTGGCGAGCCGGTCGAGGCAGGCTGCGGCGGCTAGCTGCTGCAGCACGTCACGTGACGTCACACACCTGTGCCGTGAGTGTGGCGAGCCGGTCGAGGCAGGCTGCGGCGGCTAGCTGCTGCAGCACGTCACGTGACGTCACACACCTGTGCCGTGAGTGTGGCGAGCCGGTCGAGGCAGGCTGCGGCGGCTAGCTGCTGCAGCACGTCACGTGACGTCACACACCTGTGCCGTGAGTGTGGCGAGCCGGTCGAGGCAGGCTGCGGCGGCTAGCTGCTGCAGCACGTCACGTGACGTCACACACCTGTGCCGTGAGTGTGGCGAGCCGGTCGAGGCAGGCTGCGGCGGCTAGCTGCTGCAGCACGTCACGTGACGTCACACACCTGTGCCGTGAGTGTGGCGAGCCGGTCGAGGCAGGCTGCGGCGGCTAGCTGCTGCAGCACGTCACGTGACGTCACGTGACGTCGAGGCAGGCAGCTGCTGTGTGACGTCACACACCTGTGCCGTGAGTGTGGCGAGCCGGTCGAGGCAGGCTGCGGCGGCTAGCTGCTGCAGCACGTCACGTGACGTCACACACCTGTGCCGTGAGTGTGGCGAGCCGGTCGAGGCAGGCTGCGGCGGGGTGCAGCGCGGCGGCTAGCTGCTGCAGCACGTCACGTGACGTCACACACCTGTGCCGTGAGTGTGGCGAGCCGGTCGAGGCAGGCTGCGGCGGGGTGCAGCGCGGCGGCTAGCTGCTGCAGCACGTCACGTGACGTCACACACCTGTGCCGTGAGTGTGGCGAGCCGGTCGAGGCAGGCTGCGGTGGGGTGCAGCGCGGCGGCTAGCTGCTGCAGCACGTCACGTGACGTCACACACCTGTGCCGTGAGTGTGGCGAGCCGGTCGAGGCAGGCTGCGGTGGGGTGCAGCGCGGCGGCTAGCTGCTGCAGCACGTCACGCATCGCCTCGCGGCTTACTAACATCTCTGGAACAGATAAACAATATTGTTAGCCTTCACAGTAAAACTAAATTGATAATTTTATAAAAATCGACCTGCGAATGAATCTTGTAAAAGTAACCCATACATGATATTGCTTTTGTTTGTGTGTGTGTGTGTGTGAGGGGGGGTTCGGGGTAACTCACCTGCCCCCTGCCGCTGCAGACACATGAGCAGCAGGTTCCGGGCGGCGGCGCAGTGGGCGGCGCGCGCGCACACGCGGCGCAGCACCGCGCCGGCCGCGCGGGTGAGCAGCCAGGCACGAGCGGCGCGGCTCGCGCTGTGCGGGTGTGTGAGCGAGAGGGAGAGACACCACTCGCACGCGCGCTCGGGGAACTAGATCCAGAAAAAAATCAAGATTGATATGACTGCCTACTTGCAAAGGTACAATGTACTACGCACAAGAACTTGTAGAGACGGAACCAAACAAATATAGTGTAACCACGCCCACTTGGCATAACTTATATAAATCTCCAAGAAAATGAGGACGGGAATAATTCCTACTATTAGGTTACTTACTCAAATCCTAATAAAATGCTAATAAAATTATGAAAATTCTAAATCTGAGTTTAAGTAAAATATGATTGACTAGCTGACCCGGCAAACGTTGTTTTGTATAAAAGATATCTATATAAATTATTTTTAGAGAATTTCTAATGAAAAAAAACCAAAATATCTATATATGGAATAAAAAATTTGTCCAAACAGTAAAAAAAAGTTAAGGGTGGACAACCCTTATCACTTAGGGGTATGAAAAATAGATAGTAGCCGATTCTCAGATCTACTGAATATGCATATCGGTCAAGCCGTTTCGTAGGAGTATGGCATCGTGACATGAGAATTTTATACTATATCACTAGTCACCTGCCCTCGCTTTTCTTTGGTAAATAGCTACAACTTCATCATTATGTACGTACAGCGGTTTTCGTAAAAAAATTGAATTCTTTGTCTCCTTCCCGTGGGAATTTCGGGAAACCCTCATAGCCTTAGGTTCATCCGAGTCAAATAATAAATAAAATTCTAACGGGGAAAGAATTTTTGAAATCGGCAATGTAGCTTTTGAATTTATTCATTACAAACATACACACAAAAATACAAATCTTTCCTCTTTATAATATCAGTGAAGAACATTATATATAATTTTTTTAAAACGAAAAACCGACTTCCTACCAAAACTCGACATTACTAAAGTAAAATTTTACTAAAGGGCAAATATATATTGCGTTAAGCCGTGTACGAAGTTTAGGAGGCATAATATTGTCAGATTTATATGCCAGCAAATGATTAAATAGGCCACATGACAAAAGAGAAAAAGGACTAGGCTTCGAAACTTTACGTCTGACAATATGATGATGATGATGAAAACCTCCGACCGATTTCGGTCATGGCGACCACTTCTACTCCTAGATATTACTAAGTTGACGTTCATGCGCTCGGAGATGGCTTACATTTACATAGCCAATCTTCGCCCTCAACGCCCGCACACACAGAGGACAGGTTAGTGCGCCATTATTGTAATTATAGATAATGGCAGCAGGAGGACGAGTCTTTAGTTCATCATGTTTAATTGTGTCAAGGTCAGCTTGACGCTGCTCTCGAACTCGTGTACTTGCTTTATCACCGTCCTGCGCCACTCTGGTCGTTGTGCTGCCAAAACTTTCCATTTAGATGGATCTATATTGCATCTATTCATATGTTTTTTGGGAACATCTTTGTATCTGAGGAGTAGCCCGCCGCGTTTCCGCTTGCCCTCCTCCAGTTCAGAAAAGAAGATGCGCTTAGCCAATCTCTCCTCCGCCATACGAGACACATGACCGCACCACCGAAGCTGCCGACGCAATAAATAGGCCTCAATGCCACTTACATTGGCTCTTCGCAATACTTCGGTATTACGCACTCGCTCGGACCATCTGATTCTCATGATGGATCGGAGGCACTTGAGGTGGAATCGATCCAGAGTGCGTATGTGGCGACGGTACATGCACCACACCTCGGAGGAATATAAGAGATTTGGCAGCACCACAGCCATGTACACTCTTATTTAAGCAACATATAATTACACCCCTTCTTCCTGCCCTGTTCCCAATCATTTGGGGTCGGTGCAATATGTAGGTACTCTTCTTTCATTCATCCCTATTATCCGTTATCTCGTTATTCTCATGTCTACCTCTTCCTCTATAACCATCTTACTTCGGACACGGCTTATCGCAACATATAATTTCACGACTTAACACAATTATCTTCATCTTCATAAGCCTATTGCAGTCCACTACTGGACGTAGGCCTCCCCCTGCCATAGGGGGATTTTGTTACTAAAAAGTTCCACTATCTGTTTTTTGGGCGGCTCCATCATCAGACCCTCGTTTCCTTTATATTATGTATAGCTGACCAAAATTCTCTATAAAAATCTAAAAACGGACTACTCGTGCCTATTATATTTGAGGATATCCCTAGATTCCTTAGAGTTTCCATCATCAGATGTTATGTTTTATATGTAGGTGATCATAACGCTCAGTAAAAGTATAAAAACAGACTACATGTGCCTACAATATTCGAGGATTGCCCTCGATTTCTCCAAGATCCCATCATCAGATCCTGATGTGGTGAATATGGTATATAAGTATACCATGACCAACTATAAAAAAAAATTGAAATCGGTTCATAAATGACGGAGTTCTGAGGTAACACACATAAAAAAAAACATACAGACGAATTGATAACCTCTCTTTTTGAAGTCGGTTAAAAATACATCGTAAACACAAAGCTCATCTTAGTACAATTTTCGTATCTTCAAAGAATTTTCTTACACTTATTATTGGCACTTATAGGTAACATAAAGTAGCCATATGTTTCTATTGTAATAATATTGTCAGTCAGTGCTTAATGTAATATTAAGCATACGTATCTTCCGCGGCAGAGGCCGGCGAATTGCCAGAATGCTATAAATAGCCTTTTAGGATAAAGGCTCGATTATAGTGATAAGTATTATTAGGCGTTACAATTCGGAAGTTCAAACATGCTTGCACTAGTGCTCGGGTCTGGTTTCTCATGGCGATTGTAAGTGCATTAGAAATTAAGGGTGTATGGTGGCGCACCCATATAGTGATTAGAAATTAAATACTATATGAAGTATTAGAAATTATATATGGGTCAATCCCGGTTAAACACAAAGGAAGTTAATGTCCATTATTTACCTTGTTGTACTGTATAGAACTGATAAATATAAAATGGTACTATCTGTACCATACATACATATGTATCTATTTAATTAAAATTAGTATTTGACTTAAAATATGACTGTAATACAACAACATTCTATTACGTTTTTACTAAGTTTGGTGGATGTAAGGAGTTAGGCGATAAACACACTGCCACGTACCACGCTGTATGTTGCGTGTTGACGGACCTAGGCACGTACGCGTGGATGCATTTTCTGTATGTAGGACTGTGCGTATTTTCTATACAAACGGGGATACCTACTTACAAGCAACGTTGGAAAACGTATTCACGCCATTTCACGCGCTGCGCTGCATGGCAGTGTGATAATCGCCTTAACGTTATTAGATTTAACGCTTGTTTTGATGGAAATATAAAGGCTATTCGTTGTGCCAAGCACATGACAACCTTTCAAAAAAGATCAAAAACTACTGGACCGATTTTTTAATAAAACTTCGGTTTGTTTGTTACATTCATGGATGATACAATTTATAGAATTATATAGAAGCTGTGAGACAACGATATCGCGTTCTAACTTGACGACAGCGCCATCTAGATTATGAAGTGGAAGTTCATGCCCTCTCTTCGATCGGACCGAAGTGTAAGGTTAGTTGGACTCGGGTTTCCTATAACAGCGCGGCGGTGACGAATGTAGCCGCCATGAAAATACCAGTATTATTCATACGTACGGACGCTATGTAACGGCAACGCCATCCTAAAAAATCATAGTTTTACAATTTACACACATTGGCGTTCTACTAAGCGGATAGATAATATTCCGGCCGTATGTACCACGCCGCTTTTACGGTGTCTAAATTATTTTTATAATTACGATTTAGTATCGACCGCTATATGACGGTGCCGCTATACTAGGAAACCAGAGTTAAAAACCAGTTACTAACGTTACTGCATGGTATGCTGGATCAAGGAATTAAGAAATTTTTGTGTTTATATTTTTGTCTATTAAATGCATAAATTAAAGAATGTAATTTATAAAGTCGCATATTTTTCGTTGTAAAAAAATATATAATTAACGAAAATACGATGGTGTAAAGACAAATAGGCTTAAAGACCATTCCAAGTAAAATCGTTATAAATTATTTAATTTTCAGGTTCTTCGTAATGAATTTTCGTAAAAAAAATAATTTTGAATTCGCGTTTATCCCCTTCCCGTGGAAAATCGTTCTTAGTGCTTTCCCGCAGTCCCCAATGAACACAATATTTGCCCGATTTCAGCTTCATGTGTATAGCGGATAAAATCGAAGGTTCTGTAGTGGGAACCGCGTAAGTGCCGGCAAGAGCAGTGTTCCCACACTCGCGAGATAACGAGCGACCTCGTCAGGGCCTCTGCTGGATAAAGGCAGTTTACAACCGCCTACAGTAGAGATCATTATAAAATTGTCGTATCAAGGTGTTTGTTACCAAACTCCCCCAAAACGGCTTGACCGATTTGTATGAAATTTCATGTAAGTACATGTATATTCGGTAGGTTTGAGAATAGGTCGAATCGTACAGAATTTTTTATACCACTTCCACGCAATAAGCGACATCCACGCGGGGCGACAGCTAGTTTACTAAACATGCTATAAAGACTCACCTGTTCAAATGAATGAAACATAGCATCTTGTTGCTCCTCACTCATATATTTCCTCATCAGGAACAGGATCCGTACCAAGGTCTCGCAACTCCTCGCTTCATCACATAACCACGGTTTCAACACCTTCTCATACAAGCCGTATACCGAGTCCGCGCCAAAACTATTCGCTATACACGTAAATAGTTTCTCACTATCAAACTCTATGAGTAACGTTAGTAGGGGACCCAATATGGCAATGGCCGACACGTTCTTATTTAAAAACTCGAAGTAACACACACATATCCGTTGCACTAAATCCTTCAAATTATGATCAAAGCGTTCTAAACTTGATGCGTCGATTTGTATTTCTTCCTTCTTCTCTTCAACATTTTCTTTCACATCAGTTTCTACCGGTTCATCTTTCGTGTCCATCTCAAACGTTATACTACGTTTCTTTTTTTCTTCCTGTGTGAATGACGTTTTCAACGACTGCAACAGCAATGTATGCCCATCTAAAACATTAGTGATCGAACCTTCGGGACTAAGTTTGTCCGTCTGCGTGGTTATTGTCGCACCGATATTTTGCCAGAAGTTTCTTATTAACTGATCGTATTTCTCTCCGTGTTCCTCCTTTGACATTTTGAGCCAGTACTTGAGCAGTGACGTCATGTGGCTGGCGGAGTGTTTGCTGAGGCTGGCGGCGGAGGTCGCGTGCCGTGGCGGCGCTAGTATGTACTCGAGCCAGGTTCTATGCACGTGGGTGACCACGTCGACGGAAAACTCGTTCTGCTGTGTAGATAAATATCGCAGGCATTCGGACAGACCGTTGATCCATATCTGTTTTTCACTTTTGGATATTTGGATGTTTTTGTTATCTAACCTGTGAAAGGACAAGTGAACCATAAGTTACATTACACTCCCTCATAATACAAATATCAATTGAATAAGGAGGTAGCCAGAACTGGCAGGATTATAAATGTCATTTTTTTTCTAAATTATAATGCTACTAGATTAGCACGAATAACTTTTATATAATATTTAATTATAATACATACATACATATAATCACGCCTTTATCCCATACGAGGTAGGCAGAGGGGCCGATAGAACCACATGGTGCCACTTCTGACCAATTTTAAGGGTATAGTTGAGATGTACAAGTTCGGTTAGTAGTGACAGGTGGTCAGCCCATCGCCTACAAAACACCAAGACCCTCTTGTCCCTCCACTTACTTGTACAATTTTAATTATAATATCAGCAGTAAACATGAGATTTTATCTATGAGAATGTCACTTTACTATAAAACAATTTACTATAAGTAGAATTTAAATAACATAGACTCTATTAGACTGCCAATTGAACAAAATATAAATAAGAATAAATAAAAATGTAATAACTTACCCCACAAAGAAAGCGTTGAAGAACTGCAGATAGAAGTCTCTGGTAGCGAGCGTGTCCGGCAACAAGGACAGCAGCGGCAGCAGGAGCGAGCACAGCGAGCGCGCCGAGCCCCAGCCGCCTGAGGTGGGAGTACATAACATACTTTATACACCGGGAGCCATAGGGAGCTGCAAAATGTGAGGACCGCATTCTGTAGATCGTTTTGAACTCAGAAAAGGTCGCAGATTATAATTCTGGATGTTGCCAGGAGTCTTGTTGGTTCATTTATTTTTTATACCCCACTCCTTTAAAAATCAAGTAAACGAATAGAAAAAAACCATTGGCGCTGATACAGATGTTTTCATCTTGGGTATTTATTTTTGGAAGAAGCTAACACGCCTTGGTTTAGGCCTATGGTTTCACGGTTCGTATAAAAACAAATTCATGTCAGGATGTCATTTGGCTGCTCAATCACTAGGCGAAAACATTTGTCATATTTTGCCAGCATTACACTCTTTAAGTGGTTGTGATTCGACCACCAGATTGGGTAAAAAAAAAACAATGTTTAAAAGCTGCATCGCTGGATTTTGTACAAAAAGTTTTATGATACTTAGGAAATCCAGATCTTAATGCCGAACAATCAACTTTATTAGAAACTATTTGCACTTATCTATACTCGAAAAAAAAAAAACTGCTGATGAGTTTCGGCATAAATTAATTACCCAAAATAACGGCTCCAGTTTAAATTGACTACAAACAATTTGCACATCAGATGCTTTACATTTACACTTATTATGAGCTTTAGCACAAACATACTCGTATGTTTGGATAGATGCTGACCAAACGCTACAACAGCCTATTGATTACACCTTATTTGGCAAATGGCGAAACGACCATTACTGGAATTGTTGATCCAGCCCTGTAAATGTTCATCCAACTGTCACACAAAGGCTTGTTCTGGTAAAAAATTACAATTACATTGTATTTCGCTTTGAAAACGTATCAATTATGATTGTCAAAATAAAAACAGATAGATTTTTATAATTTGCCTCTAAAAACTTGTGTTAAAATTTGATTTTTGGCATTAAATTGTTTTTTTTTTATCAACAATTAAATGTTTTTTAATTTATTTTATTTTATTTTAGATTGCCTTGTACGGTTCGTACATCTAGAATAAATATCTTTAATTTTAAGCAACAATGGGATATTGTTACTAGAACAATCATTTAAATGGTTTATTCTATTAATTTACTTGATTTTTAAAGGAGTGGGGTATAAGAAATAAATGGACCAAACAAGACTCCTGGCAACATCCAGAATTATAATCTGCAACCTTTTCTGAGTTCAAAACGATGTACAGAATGCGGTCCTGTCCTCACTTTTTGCATACTCAACTCCCTATAGCGCCTGCACTATTACCAAGTTTACTATGTACAGAAGTTTTAAGTTTATGTTGCAGTACATATAAGATATAGAAGGCAAAAGGGGAGGGGTACGAAGCCAGATAATTTAGTACAGATAATTTCACAAATACAAAGATCCCCATAACTTATGTAGGCATAACGGTATAGGACTTCTTTTTTGTACAGTCTCTCAGGTGATTGTAAATTTTTAACTTACCATTTTCTAAAATGTTTATTATTCGTTTTGCGAGTAGATCTTTTTTGTCCAGCCATGCTTGCCAACCCTGAAAACAATTTGACATTAGGAATCCATTTTAGAATTCTTTTTCAACAAAAGTTAGAGGTAAGTAGCTAAGGATATAGATGTCAGTCGACATGTTAATAAAGACATCGAACATCATCTTCTCGTCTTTCCTTCCTTCTTCTTTTTCTTCTTCAGCCGTCGGCCGAATCTTTCCCTTCCCAGATGGGTCAGACTCTCTGATTCATGTGGCCCCCTTTAAGGGCTGCACAAGTAACAAGCGCGTTACTGCGCGCCGAGAATTTTGTCCGGGCACGGGGGTTGCCCCAAGGCCCGCAACACAGGGCGCATTTTGTTTTTGCACCCAGGAAGAGCCACGTCCATCGAACATCGATGTCCGTGCGCCGCGCCGAACGCAGGCAGGCGGAGCGAGTGTAGGCACCCACCGGCACAGTGTGCATGAGGCTCAGCAGACATCCCCACAGCTCCGCGGCGGCGCGCGCGTCCGTCTCCCGCGCCGACAGACACACGCGCCACGCCGCGCGCCCGTGCGCCGCGCCGAACGCAGGCAGGCGCGCCGGCAGCGCCGCCACGCTCGCGAACCACGCCGCCCTGCAACACCGAGGCCGTTGCTGTAACGTGCGCGGCGAACGTTGCTATGGCAGCACATTTCAATGAATCAAGACCGCTGCCATGCAGCCCAGTCACTATGCATCCCTGAGTACCTGACGCCGCCGGAGGCATGCGTCGCCAGCGCCCAGAAGGCGGGCGCGGCCAGCGGCGCCGCCAGCCCCGCCCACAGCCACGCGTCGGCCGCCGCCGGCAGCGCCGCCAGCAGCGCCGCCAGCGAGCGCAGTGCCGACTCCCGTGCGAGGCTCTCGCGCTCCGCCGCGTCTTCTTCGCCTTCTTGTCTGTGAATATCAAAAAGAAGTATGAGTAACTCCCATTTATGAGGATAGAAGGAGTTTCAGGAGATTAAAACAGGAAAGAAAGTTAAATGCTTACATCAAATATACTGTAGATAGATGCACAATACGCGTCCGAAAAATGGCACCTTCAAAGACCACCAAAATACACTGTAGGTGTAATACACACCTTTGCGTGCCGTCGACGCGAAAACATTATTTAGGCTGGATTTTGTATGAGACCGGATATCTGGGTAAGTTATATAATGCTCACATATAGGACACAGTTACGCGATAAAATAGGTGAACAAATAATTCATAATATTTTAGCTAAATTATTTTCACATCACTATTCCTACCTTCTAATGACGGAAGTTTCTGGAGTTCCAATCAAATTCTCGGTGATTGAAGACATAATCTCGGCTTTGCAGAACGAGATTACTTCTGGCAGCTTATTCGATGGGAAAGTTTTCTGAAATTCATGAAGTATCTGCTATTGATATATGAAACACTTGGTGAAACATGTAGCGGAGCCATCTATTATATAGATAAAGACAAACACAGTCCAATACAAATTCTAAAACTTGATATCGAAGTTTCTCAAAGAATGGAATATGTATGTGGGACCGGGTTATGAGTAAACGAAGAATATCTAGTTCTAAAACTTTTATTTGAAGAAAAACAAAAACTTTACACTATTCGTTCTATCGTCTAATCTAAAAACCTATCATAACCTAACCAAACAACATTCATTCCCATACAGCCAAAACTCATTTTTAATTCCCACATGTATACACATGGGCCACACAATAAGTAATAGCCAGTGGGGCCGGAAGCGCTTCCCTTTTCACCACTCTCACAAACGTTTATTTGGCCAAATATTTAACTTTTAGTTTTACATACCACCAGTTCATATGGATTAGGTACAGTAAAGGAGTTCAGGAGGACAAACGCGCCATTTTTTACCATTATTTTTTTCTGAAACAAGTGTCTACAACTTCTTGTAGAACAAGGGGCTACAACTTGTTGTAAAAATTAATAATTAAAAACAAAGAGTGGTTACGCGAATATTGACGAATACGTACGTGTAGCGAGGCAGCAGCAAGCGCCTGCGCAGGCGAAGGAGCCGCCAGGCCGGCCGCCAGCCACGCCGGCAGCACGTCGCGCAGCGCCGGCGCCAGGCGCCGCCCGCACGCCGACACGATGCTGGCGTGGCACAGCTGCGACAACCACACGTGCCATGAGCTTAGCCAGATATCTCACATTAAAGGCATGGCAGTTATTAAATATGCGCGGCATACCAACGCCTTCCCGCATGACTTTACAAAGCACGCTTTGGCAGCTCCTTCTGCGCAAAAAACTTTTAGTCTTCGTTAAATATTTAATTATATCAGGCGTCACTATTCGGTAGTCCAAGTTTTAGTCTTCAGTTGCGATTGATCGAGTGTAGATATCACATGCACGAGCGCCGGAGTCCATGGCATGCCGTTGCCTACCGCAGTACGCCGCGGCATACCGACAAGGGAATTCCTTTCGATGCCGCGGCGATTATTTTATTTTGTAACATTACGTTCATTACGCTCTATACTGTGGTCACACCTATAGATTTAGTTGCTCATCAATATGTAACAAGATAATTTATTATGTATGTAAGTTTGAGTTGTGGAAAGTAAGCAAAGTGTCAATAATTTCAAAAACAAACTAGACAAACACATTAAAGAACATAGAAAAACCTAAGAAGAGAACATTCAGATACAAGCAAAATCAGTTGCTTTTGCTGCCTGCCTGTTAACATCTTTACATATATTTTATTTTATTTGGAAAACATACAGCCTAATCACTTAAGTGTACAGATAGGTAGAACAGCGCTAATTTACATGTTTTCACCTATAATCACATAAAATTACAGAATAAACTTATGAATACAAGAGCAAAAAGCAAATGGCAATAGGTAAGCATTAAACAATGAAGTTAAACCATGGACTAATTGATTATGTTAAACTATGCTATAATATCAGATTAGGTTACATTATGGTGTCCGAGTCGGAGCCTGAGAACCGAAAAACTTGGTGCTGAGTTTGTTGCCCAGAATCCTATGGCCATCATTGAATAGGTCAAAATTATGTTCCTTAACAAGCCTATTTATTGCATTAGGCGCTCGCAAAAAGTAAGAATTTTGATGGTATTTCGTTTTGGTGGTTGGAATTGCCAGAATAGGTGTATATCTGGAATAGAATGCGGGAGCACAAAAGGAAATCTTACTCAGCAGCTCTGAACAGTCAATATCACCGTTTATAATTTATTTAGGGATCTTAATGTGGGACTAGGTTAATGTGTTGAGTAGTGTGTGAATATTTATTTATTATAATTTTGATAAGGTAGGTTACATCAGCAATATTTCTACGCAAGGCAAGAGGCAGCAGATGAAAGCGCCTACACCATCCAGCATAATCCTCATCACGTGTATGAGCCTTACACTGAAGGAATCTAGCGAACTTACACTGAATCCTTTCGATTCTGTCAATATAGCAATTCACAAAAAATCTAACAGATCGCTGTCTGTACATGGAAGATATATGAGAAAAAATACTATAGGAGACCTTTATCAACACAATAGTACCCAAAAGATTGATTTTTGGAATTTTGTCTGTTTATCGGTTTGTCTGTGCGTTTGTGCACGCTAATCTCAGAAATGGCTGAACTGATTTCGATGCAGTTTTCCAGAATATACTGTGACAGGTCCCACTTAATAAATAGGCCACTTTTTATCATGGATAATTTTAACATTTTGTTTTCTCTGTAGTCCACACGGACGGAGTTGCGGGCGTCTACTAGTAATAATAATAAAATTGATAGTATCATCACATAAGAACACAAAATATACCTTTCACGTTATTGTGATACAGACCTGTGTGACCTCTCGGACCTTTCTATCCATGTCAATGGCGAGGTTCTTATAATGGTGAGTCCACAGCGGGAGGATGGCCACCACAATGTCCACCTCACTCTTACCCACAAGCTCATTCAATTCTTGCAGGGCCTGGAAACAATGTTTTATGCTTAAAACTAACTTAGTTAAATCTTATCTACATGTTAACCTTTTAAATTATATTTTTATTAAAATTTTCTTTAGATTATATTACATTTTCTCAATAATAATATTTTTATAATATAGATATAGAATAATGATAACATGTATAAGCTGTATTGATCATTATCTTATGACAAAACAGGTTTACACATACAATTTTTATATAAAAAAGATAATTTAACTCATAATTTAACTGTTATTATTAACATAATTAGATTTTCACATTGGTTACAGCTGTATACATGTAGGTACCTATATAATTATATTTCAGTTTAATATTTTGTTTCACAAATGAGTAAGTTACAGTTGTAGGTATTTGTTAAGTATATAGCTAACCTTCGTTCTAGTAATAGGATCCTTTTTATTTAACTTCTTCATGCATAACGAGAACTCCGGAGGTACATTCTGGTCCAGGGTTGCGATGGTGAGAGACGGGAACAGCGCCGGCGAGGCTTTCCCGCCGAGCAGTAGCGCCGGATCGCGGGCATGGCCCAGCAGCTCGGCACTTCGCGCACTGCTAGATGGCTGTGAATATACCACACAAAATCACACCAGGTTCATGGTTATGGTGTCATAAGCTCGGCAACTGCATACAACCGAGGATGAAGCAAAAACATTACGAAAATGCTTACTCGAACATTATTCTTGGTTCTCTGGCTTTGCTTGGATTTGCCACCCATATTGAACGGATAATAGGTTGTTATTTTATATCACAAATATCATACTTTAATGACGAAATATTGAAAAAATAAGAAAATAGAGGACACCAAAACACGACGTAAACGATATGCAAAGTGTCAATGTCAAAACGACGAACTGTCATTTTTCTTGTTAAGTTTATCCCGAAGGAAAGGCAAGGGGAACTAAGCCCATACGGCCATTTTCTTTAGTATAAATGAATTCTGAATTTATGATGGTTGATAATGATTAATGAATGGAAACGTCGGGAAAATCCTCAAAAACGAGTGTTAAATTAGTCAAAATTAAAATTAATTACAAAAACAACTTATATGAGCCCATGAAGAGATCGTATTCCGACTAAAGTTTTACTTAGCTTACCTGCATATAAAACCATGCACACGCACTAGATTTACATAACAAGTAAACAAAATTAACTTATCTACCAGAAAACATCACTTTAGGGACACATTTATAAAAAAAAAATTCACAAGAAAATTACACCGAACCGCCCGAACCGTTCAAGCTTTTCCCGCCGAATCCCCGAATCTCCGACGAACTATCAATATCAGGGATTTTGTATCTCCTCCAATATCACTAGGTACACTTTTTATTACCGAGGCAAAGGTTGGATTACATCTATACTGCTGTGTTTTGACTGTTATTACTGGAATGGGATAATAAACATAGTTTTTCACCTTACTTCCACGTTGTTGGATAATGATGATGTTCAAACCAAAATCTATAAGGGTGTACTATATAAAACTTCTAGTTAGACCGAGTGCAACAGTAGGTATAGCTGGGCGCAGATTACCATAACCTCTTAACAGAATTGTTTCCATTGTGATATGTGATACGAGTCTAGCGAATCGCCCATAGTGTAGAAAGTGTCTCGCTTCCAGAATGGAAACACTAACTGGTATTGTGAGTTCATGATAACCCCTCAGGTCTTTTATCATCAGTATAAATATTACAGGTATATTCCTACCTTAACTTGTAGGTACAGCAGCAGCTGCATCCATCCGTGCAAAGTTTATTGTAGTACCTACATCTAGGTACCTACTACAATAAAATTATCGTAGTCAGTCATTACTTATTTACTAGGTAAGTAGGTATCTATATTTTCTTGGTTCCTTACATACTTGATGAGTCTCAAGTTGATTTCAAAATAATTAACACGAATCTTTGCAGGGCTTTACTAAAATACATCAGCTGTATCTCCTTCCAACCGAACCCCTGATTACGTAAAAGCAATAGCAAAGCTGAAGACGCGCGATCGCGATAATTGAGAGTGTGTGTGTGTGTGCTTGGGCGAGGTGCGGGGCGCGGGAGGACGCCGAGCGCTCAGTGCGCGCACGCACACACTCTCAATTATCGCGATCGCGCGGCTTACGTAAGAGTAATGAAAAAACTAATGAACTCAGGGGCTATACTTTTAGGCGATGATGAGCTGGCAGCTCGTCACTGATCCTTTATATCTGGTCCCACTAAGTGGATCTCCTTCGTGATCCTGCCGTTCTGACTTCCCCATTTTAATTTGAATTTGACCTAGTAGTACATCATTGTCCTAGAGTAGGTACGTAATAGGTAGGTACTTACTATGTAGTACGTAGGTAGGTAGGTACTTAGGTACAGAAAATATTTACGGTGACATCTCTAGCTTAGCTACGATAGGTGTTCGTACTCGTAGTCTGCTACGAACGTAGTCACTTGTCCGTAGTCCGGTATGCTGACTACGAAAGCAATGTTATACAACTATGTATATGAGTTCTAAGTGAAAACTTACACTATCATGACGATGAAGAAAGTAGTGGCAATTAATGAAATACTTTTTAGATTTGCATTGAATTGTCAATATATATATTTTAATGTTCATAAATTCAATATACATTATAATATCAAGTAAAATTAATTACTATAATTTATAGGCAATATTTTAACACATTTTAATCTATAGGTAAGTTTAACAATCTAGAGTAGGTGTTATTTTAACAAATATCAGAAACCTGAGACATCTGCGCTCACGTTAGTTACAATACAACAATACATTAATATGGCAATAGGAATTCACTCGGGCTTATCACCTTACTATGTAGGTATGTACTAAATATACATATACATAAAGAAATGTAAAATACTTTCGCAACGTGATTATTGCACGAGAAACTAAACGTATTTGGGTCATTGTCAAATTTTGGGCTGGTAGGTAGCTGAAATTTAGGTGTTTATAATGTGTTGGAATCTGTAGTAAGTGCTTAAATATAATATAAACAGTATAAGCTTGACGTATTACTTTTGGTTTTTCTTTAATTTTCACAATTTATAGCTAGGGGTATGAAAAATGTACAACTCTGTTACCGTCTCAGGTGTCTATACTGAAATACCAATGATGACCATTCTGTTACTGATAAAGTTGGTCTGAGTATATTTTTATTATCAAACAATTTTTCAGTACATACTAAGATCATTCCACTAATAAGTTTTATTTTGACACAATTAAATAATCAATTATCACAATTTTCCTATAACATCCAAATATTTTCCTCTGGAGACAAGTTTACCTACTCAAAATTTGACAATGACCCATTTAGTACATAATGCCTTTCAATGAAAAAATAATAATAATTCGCGTTTCTAAAAATAACTTATTCATAAGGAAATCTTAAAAACTATATTTGGCACAATCCAAAGTAAAGTAACCTAACCGACTAAAGTGTAATTGTAAATAAAGTGATGGGATCGTTATGTACATGTCACCGCATCGTTACCTTAACTAATCTTTGGTTTCCTAGCCCACCGGCGACGATCGTCCACCGACATCGTCGATCATAAAAATATAAAATCGTCAAATATCAACAATTTAAAAAAAGATTTTGGTACACTCTAAATTATTAAGAATACGTGTATATTTTGGATCCTAGTAGCTAGTGAAGACTCCATTCCTCTTTAGTATGATTCGATAACATTAATTTTTAAAGCAAAATTAACCCTCAACTGTTATAATATCTGTACAATTTGGCAATCTTAAATCACATACTAAATGAGCCGACTTCCTTTTCAAATGGGTATTATGAAGAAATGGGGAAATACTGAAAAATTTTATTGGTAATTGGTATGATTAACTTTACCTTTTGCTATTTTGACCGCAGTATGTCCGTTGAATACTGTGAAATTGATTATTTCTTACAATAACTGCTCTACATTTAGGTAAACTTTTGAAATGTATGTAAGTATAAGTAATTCGTTGATAAGAAACCTTTTAAATTAAGATTATCTACTTAGAGTTACTAAAATATGGAAATAATTAGTATGTATTTATGATTAGGAACTTTCTGTTCGAATTATTAATTATACTGTATAGAAGATATTATAGCGATCATTATTATACTTAGTAACCAACAATGAAATAGTTTTTATAGGTTTGTCATGAGAGAAATGTTATCTGGTAAAATTTGTAAATTATTTAAGTACAAATTAGTTTAAATCACTAATGTATAATGATCAGAAGAGCTGTTTGAAGTTTTGTAGTCCTAGAATAGCGGTCGTGCATTCTTAAGAAATGTAAGCAAATTGCAGATTACTTAGGTAAGGCTCAGTTACCCTTAGGTTGAACGAATAGAAAGTGAATTCGTTACCGATTTTATTGACTTAGGGCTGATTATTCTATTATATATAAAGGATAAATTTGATGCTATGTTTCTCTAAAACTTGATCAAGAATATTCGAAGTAGAGACAGCTTCAACTTTATCGTTCAAATAGATCATCTGATCATTGAAAAAATCGGTCCTTATTCATATTCTCTACTTATATACCTATACCCAGACGCGAATTATTAAGACTACTATTCTAACAAATCAGAACTTCAAATTAGAGTCATGAGTGAAAATAACACAAAGAAATCCAATATAAGCATGGTTAAATCGAATAGTAAAGATTAACAGATGTTCATTATTGTCTTGGTACCTCCTGCATCTGTGACGTCACTACAGGTACCTATCCAACTATTTATTAATACAGATATAAGCGACATATTTACAAATAATCCATGAAATATTTACAATACAAGTAACTATGTACAAGAGACGCTCCGCGCGCGGACTAACTCGAAATAGTGTAGAGATCCCACCGGAGTAGATTATATGGAATGCCTTCAACTTATGTAAGATTCAATCTATCTAAATACTTACAATTAATAAAATATAAGAAGATTAGTTGAACTGATAAAGTAACACGTGATTTTGATGAAGTTGCGAGTGTTGCATTGAACATGGAAGCAGAAAGCGATATTATTACTTGTTTACAACTTGTGTCACTACAGTTATGAATTACAGATTTAAATAGAAAAGAGAAGTAATCTTTACGAATAGTATTTACTTACGTTAACTAGTTGTATTGTCATCACATTCGATACACAGACTTGTTATAAATCTGTCATATTGAAACATTACTTCCGTCGACGGTACGTCATCACCTATATACAGTTTATGATATTTATAACACTGACGAAATAGCATTTTAGCTTAATATGATTCTATATAAAAATAAAGTAACTTGTAGAGCATTATGGTACAGGTACTGGCCATTGGGAATAGGCACGTAATATGATTAAAATTAAACCTAGAATACAAAAACAATAATATTAGGGTACCTAATTATTTGGCATGTGTATGACACGATTCTTTGGTAAAAAGGTTTGGCACAAGTTACAAAAATGGTGAATAAATCACACATAATGTGTTCGTATGATATAATGACATTGAGCAATGACCTTAAAAACATAAATACCGGGCATTGAATACTTTATCTTATGAATTAGGTATGTTTTATTATAAATTATTATGCTTCGAAGTTTACGTTAATGCGTTGCTAGGATTACACAACACTTGATCAGCTGTAACGCGTTTTAGACATTAGGAGGAGTATTTCCTCAAGTCGGTAAACACTTCACTTATAGTCATATATTTTATAATTTGCTAGTTTAAGTTCTATGGTAGGGTTTGCATATACCGAACCGGTGGTTCATGTGCTGGCTGTAGGAGCCCGAGTGGGAGAACTTTTTGAAACAGTTCCGGCACTGGAAGGGCTTCTCTCCGGTGTGGAGGCGCTTGTGCTCCGTCAGGTGGTGTTTGTGCTTGAACGCTTTGGGGCACTCCAGGCACTGGTAAGGACGTTGCCCTGCAAAATAAAAAATGTAAAGCTACAGGACATTTATTATATAAAATTTTATTGATTTATTTAAATTCTTTAGAAACCCTTACCTGAATGTTCATATTTGTGTCTCGCGAGGGAGCTTTGTTTTACGAAGGTTTTGTCGCATTGGTTGCAGACAAATTGCCCTTCGCTTTCCTTGAAGTCTCCGCTGTGTTTCATTTTCAGTTTAGATTTTTTAAGTACGGAGTTCTCGTCGTCGCAGTCGTTGAAGGACTGCATCTCGTCTCCCCAGGCTGGCCGGTCGAGAGGGGGACTCATCTCGTGCTTGTGAATGTCGGGAGTACTCTGCAGGTTCAGCATTGGAGATCGTCCATTAGTCATATCATTGTAATGAAGAAGTCTATCCATTGGCATCATAGGATTGATAGCCATCTTGTGAGTCAGCAGTCGTTTGTGCCCATTCAGGTTCTCCCCTGGTGACGGTGACATTCGAAAGTCAGTAAATGAAGATGACGAACAATTGGAATGTGGATAGGTATTCATATAATTAGGACGTTGCGGCGTCGTGCTGCGTGAAGACTTCTGGCTTAAATTCACCGCTTCCTCAGAGTCGGAATGTGTAGCGGAAATGCTGCAAGGCGGCGACGGCGACGGACTCGACGCTGTCGAAGGATTAGACTTTTTTGTAGACAAGTCTAAAGGTTCGTCAGACAACGGCACCGTTTGAGCCATTCGTCTGACCCTCGCTCTATTGTTTTGGAACCAAACTTGAACAACTCTGTTGTCCAGTCCAATTTGCTGAGCTATTCGTTTAAACTCCTCGCGGTTTGGTCGAGGATTTATTGAGTAGTGTTCTTTCAGTACTGATTGTTGCTCTTCACTTAAGGCAGTGCGCACACGAATTTTTCTATCAGCATCGTTTATAGAACCTTTCTCATCTCTATCTTCTCTACCAAAGTCTTCATCTTCACTTGCACTTACACCACTAGGAATTGAAGCTCGCATTTCAGCCTCTATTCTGTTAAGGGCAATAGTTTCAGCAAATTGAGCTGCCAAGCCTTCGTGTTTTCTGAACAGGTTTCCACACAGTACTTTTTCATGATCTAAGAAGTCACTCTTATTGTTGAATGTTAGGTGACACTTCAGACACCTGTGTACTTCGTCGTGTTCCTCCTTCAGAATAACATGGGGTGCTGGTGGGGATTCTGTACTTGGACGAATGTTTCCAGGCCTCGGCGATAGATTTTCCATACTTGCTGTTAAGAAATGTTTAGTAACAGATGCAGTTACAGATTCCGATAAAGAGTTGAAAGGGTGATTACTAGCAAAGTCTGGACCATTATTATTTAACGGGACGGATTCGTAGTTATGAGATGGTGACCTTTGTTCGTGGCCAACATCCTCCTGCTCTTTCTTAATAGCTACACTCTCATCTTCTATATCCATTACTAGTTCCGCACTGCCCTCCGAACGCTTATCCTCATCTTCTGTAACTTCTTCAATCATATCTTCAGGATCTGCAGATGGGGGACTCGTTGGAGGTTTAGGACTTATGGAACTTTCCATTTTTCGATGAAATTGAGATGAAGCTAAATGTTCAAATAGTTGGTTCAAAGATGCTGGTAAGCTGTAGGGTGTAATTCCACTAGCTGGGCCCATTGGCATTCCTGGAGGCATGTAAAAGGGATTCAGCCCCGGTTGACCCATAGGTGGACGGGGGAAATTATTGTCCTGCGACATCGTCGCGAATAAAGCTTCGTTATATTTGGGTAGAATGGGCAGAAAACTCCCATTAGGCGAGAGATTGTTATTCAGTTGCGAAGCCACCATAGCATTAGTCCGCTTTCTCGAGGGACTACGGTCAGGGTTGAGGGCGGGGTTAGTGGGCTTTATCCTGCCCATCTTAAGGTTCATTACAAGACACTTCTTCGACGTCATGTGACTCGAGTACGAGCCTGAGTGCGAGAACTTCTTGCCACAGTTGGCACACTCGAAGGGTTTCTCTCCGCTGTGTATCCGCAGGTGCTCCTTGAGGTGATGCTTGAACTTGAATGCTTTATCACAATCATTGCATTTGAACTTCCGCAGAAGAGCGCTTTCGTCATGGCTGATCATATGCCGCTGAAGTCGGTAGACGTTGGCGAAGCTTTTTTGGCATATTTTGCAAGTCTGTAAAAAAGGAGATTGTTAGTCTAGTGATTAAACTTTATAGTTAGTCAGCAATTGAGTGCATCATTGGTAGTCTGAGGCAAAAGGCCTGTATGCTTATATTATGAACATGGAGCACTGACATATTTGAGTTTATCCACCTGTGTGTTGGGCGAGTGGAGGGTCTCGTGGCGCTCCAGCTGGTCGCGCGTGGGGTAGGCCCCGCGGCACTGGCTGCACTGGAAGGGCCCGCCCGGGCCCAGCGGGGAGCCCGAGCGCTCCTCCTCATCCTCAGGCTTGCCCTCGGCCGTTCCTCCTGCCAGCGGCCGGACTATAACCAAACAGATACTATACTTAGATTGAAGCATTAAGAAAACTTATCATATTTATCGTACCTACTGTTTGAATCATTTCGTTTTCAAAATTCATAAAATTACGATTCAATATAAAAAATGGTTCTTAAATAAACACTCAAATTAAATTAAATTTAAACAAACAGCTTAACGTATGTCCGTAATAAACGTCCCTATATGTAAACACGTACAATAAAACCCAATTGGAGATAAACAATTAACCGTAGAACACTGTTGGCGATTAAAATGATGACCGACACCTTCATGGCAGCGCTCGCTTGTAAAAACAAACATGGCCGAAGCTGAACAATTCAATTTAGAGTCGGTTATTCCTGTAATACTGGCCGGCTTTGCCGCGTAATAACGTTTTTAACGCGGGCGGTAAATCAAATATAATAAAGAGGAAAACAACGGTGCGACGTATTAATTAGTACCTATCTGTACCGTGTGTACCCGAGTGTACCGCGGCTATCGACATCGGTATTGAATTTTAGGAAATACGAGCTCGCGTTGTTATAGCGGATACGCATCCCCCTTTCCGAGGTGTGACGTCATCGCTGATAACCGCTGCATTCGGGTAGGTTATTACAAATTACAATTTGTTACGTTATTTGAACATAACTTAGGTAAGTACCCATATTATATACCTACCCAGTTAGATCTGATAGGCACCTAAAACTAAGCACGTGACGCGAATCGTGTGTACGAGTAGGTGACTTACTAAGGTGCGTGCCTTAGACATAAGACTAAGTTTAAAAGTTACATGGCTCAACTAGACTTGATTGTCTATAGATTTATCACTCAATAAGAGTTGTATGGTCAGAAGAATAATTTAATTTACTAGGTATTTGAGATTTACTCATACTAGACCTTATAAAATGTCACACGACATATTGAGCCTAAGATATAGCATTTTTAAAATAGATCTACTTTCAGTTAAAATAACACCATACCTGATTTTAGAATTATTATTGTGGAATAATCTAGCATTACTGCAATTCATTCTACTTGACAAGAGATGGCGCTAGGTGTTCGAACCTACGAGGGTGTCCGGCGGAACTAAATTATAAAGTACAGCATTCTTTCTGCAGTGTTGTTTTAAACCAATCTTTCAATTAATTATGCATTAATTAATTTCAATTAATTAGCACGGTATGCAGAGGTCGTGGGTTCGATTCCTACTCGGGTGAGGAATTTTTTCCATTTCTTTATTAATAATTTTATAATTAATTATTTATAGTATTATTATGATAACTATCGCCATTAATTCAGAATATCCATTTCGTTTATTCATTAAGTTCTACTGTCCTTACCACCTTTATGGTTAGCGTAGTATATTTATTTCGTAAACGTTAAAGATTAAGCATTAGTTGTATTTTCGCTCACGTGCTGCATATTTGACGATTTAGTGTTAGCCTCTATATTTAGGCACTATTTATAATGAAATTTTTACAGCAAAATATATGGAATATTTATAAAATTGAGATTATGTTTAGATTAAACAATGTTTTAGTAAAATTCTTGTGAAAAGGCACGGTTTAAGTTAGGTTTTATTTAAGGTACTTCTATAGGTACACTGTAAAAAAATTCTTATTGGCTAGCCAAATTTTAAGTAATCAAAAATTGAAAATGAAAAGCAAACTCTACATTTTCGTAAAGAAAAACTCTACATTTAGTTCCGCTATTTGACAACAGATGGCGCTAGTAGTATGTCCGAGTTATATCTCGATTATGGATATCAAGGTAGTTAATAAAATGTGCGTTTACTTCGGCCATAATGTGGAAATTTCATCGTCAACCAAATAGCAACTCATAGGTTTATCAGGTGGTACGGATACGCACACCTACACAGCGCTGTAATCTGCGCCCGGGCAGAGAGCGTCCGTTAACCGAAGATAAAACACACACACACACATGCGAGTAGCGATAACACGCTGATTGGACACACCTGTCCGGTGGTGGGGGAACAACGCCCTGTTATACGCACAGACACCATGTTGTACTGCTATATGACTGATTAAATTATCTGAAGGTAGTTCAGTTTTTTGATCATTCTTAAATTACATACATACATATAATCACGCCTTTATCCCTTACGGGGTAGGCAGAGCACCAAGGGCTGATAGAACCACATGGTGCCACTTCTGAACAATTTTGAGGGTAGGTATAGGTAGTTGAGATGTACAAGTTCTTAAATTGTCTCATATTAAAACATTAAAATTGATGTTTTGTGATTTTAGCTAAATAATTCTTGTATTTGTTCTTACTCGTATTTTAAGTTTACTATGTTATAAGTGTATCTTTAAATTCTGAGATCATACTATACTACGCTACACAACTATACCTACGCATAGAATAGATTTGCAATTGAGACTTTTGTAAGGTAATCAACTGTACACTATAAAAACCCTGTTTAGTTGTATCTATTTCAATTTTATTTTTGTTTATTATAAAGTAACCTAGCTTTAATTGTATCTGTACACATTATTACCTTTATAACTTATTGGTCTCACTTTGCTCTCTGGTATGCTGGAAGAAATCTTTTGCAGTGATAAGCACGCCTTTGTACGCATTTATTTTGTAAATTTCTCTGTATTTATTGTAATGTTTTTTGTAATGAACCTAATATACCTACCTATCGACTACCTACTACCTTAATGTATTAATGAACTAGTGGACGCCCGCGAATCCGTCCGCGTGGACTACAGAAAAAACAAAATGTCGAAATTATCCGGGATAAAAACATTTTCCCGGGATATAAAGTCCACCTGTCACAATATATTAGGTACTGAAAACTGCATCGAAATCGGTTTAGCCGTTTCTGGGATTAGCGTGCACAGACGCACAGACAAACCGACAAACAGACAAAAAATACAAAAATCATTCTTTTGGGAACCAGGTATTGCGTTGATAAAGATCTCCTATAATATTTTTTCTCATAGGTATATCTTCCATGTAGGTACAGACTGCGACCCGTTACATTTTTATTATATGTATAGATAGATTATAGTAAGTACCTACTAATTATTAACGATTAGAAAATAATCTCGATCTTCTATCAAACTAGCTACCTATCTACAAACATAATAAATTACCTAACATCATAAAGGAACTGTTTAATAAGTTTAGAGTACCTACCTAGGTACCTACTAACCTATTAGTATGATTGGTATTTACCGTAATTTTGGATAATTACAACGGTCAGATAACAAGTAAATATTTAACAATTAACCTATTCGGAGAACTCTACCTTTATTTACGACCAATCAGATAAAGTTCTCTGATTTATTAATAAACTATTGACACCCAAAATTTCGTCAGTGACCATAAATTAAATATAACATGCATCAGTACAACTGCGAAGTTTCATCAAAATACGTTCCGTGGGTTTTACGTAAAAAACAAACATCAGGCACAATGGCGGTCAAATGTTTGCCCAGCTAATTGTAAAAAAAAAACACATTCAAATATTTTCACATTGTCACAAATACTCACGATATCTACTTATGATGTGACTACATCACTACATATTAAGTAGGTAGTCAGAGCTTTGTACATCGTTTTTTGTATAACGAAGGGGACATTTGTACAAAAGTCTCCAGTAAAATTCCGGTGAATGTTTCACCACCTCTGTAACTGATTCAGATGCCGTGTTTAGTGATTCAGCTTATGAGTCAGAAATACAGGGAGATTATCTGCGTAGCGTACCTACCTACCTACCTATAACAAGTACCTACATATCACGTGATACAGGCAAAGTACCTACGCTCTACTCTAGGTAAGCTTTTTTATGTTTTGTGACAGAAACTTGAAAAATACGTTTGTAATTTCAGGTATATAAACATTTTTCAGGTTTAGCTAGGTACCTACATGCTCTGTTTGGAAATATATAACTTAATGTTCTTTTGCAACGATATTTTTTATTAGTACAAAACAATTTGTCTCTTTATCCAGTTTTTAGTAACATATTAAATTTAAATAAGTATTTTGTCTCGATTACTCTAATTACACACAACATCAATAATGTGATGTGCGTGTCTTCCTATTTCAATCCCAGCTATGCTTAACGTGCCTCTGGAATCTCCCTTGTGAACCTAGTAGCCTATTTCGTGAACACAGCCCTGTCCAAAATATTCTATGCCAGAAATGGCAAAATAAAATAACTTAACTTTTGTACTCTGTCAAGAACTTGTACATATTTTTTTTTACAAAATTTATAAATTGCTTTATTAATTTAATGTTCAGCAAAATAATATTTTTTTCGATGTATTTTCCTTATTCACCTGTGTGAGATAGTTGGTCCCTATTTCTTAAACCCAAATAATTATGTTTAGTGAAGCTCCGATAATAAAGCGTTAATTTGTCAGTAAATAAGTGATTAGCGAGTCACTTCCATTAACTGTTTAACTATTAACATCGATCTATACGATGTATTTTTTTTCCTAACGGGAAACGTAAGTACTTGTCATTAGTTAAGGATAATGCTATGTAAACACGATTTTGTTATCTAAATCGTCACCTATGTTAGGTATGATATGCAAATAATAAGATTCTTCATTGTCATTTAATAGACCAAAACAAAGGCAATTGATTATTTCGTCAATGCCTTATTAAATTTTTTTATACCTAATAACTAAAAAAAAAAATTCTAAACAGAACCTAAAATCAAATAATTTTAAGTCATTCACTTTAAACTTTCATTTGAACTACTTAACAAACTAGCCTTCCTACTATTTACAAAGAAATTACGCCATAAAAACGTCATTGTATTCAATTGTCACTTTATAGGTGGAGTCGTAGTACTAATTTCATTATATGTTACCTTACCTAAAATTTTTCTATCATAGGTGTAAATTGATCTCTATGTTTATATTCAAAGGTATTCCAAATCGTTATTTAGGTATCTATACTTGCTAAGGTTTTATATCTAATTAAGTTTATAATTAAAAATATAACTTAGGTAATTTGTGCCTATCTTACTACCTACACTCATTGGTTGCAAGACATCAGGTATTTGAAAGTTTTTTTCACTAGAATCACTGAACAACCACAAATAATACCTAGGTACCTATACAACTAACAATATTGAAAACTTCCTAATAAAATATGCACACTTTATATTTTGAAGGTAGAGTATATCAAAATTATCTTATACCTATCATCCAATTAACTTTTAAAAAATATTCATTGAATAGCGAAACTGACCTGATTAACAAAATTAATTTATCAATATAAATAACACATCAATAATAACGTCACATCAAAGCGTCACAATAATTTTGTACAATTATATTTTTGGAGCACAGAAACTACCTCTACACCTCTATTTAATTCGCGAGATTAAAGAAGATGCCGGACATGCGATAAAGTACCGTTTTTTACGATAAAGAGCCGACTTTACACAGTCTCTGTTCGAAGCGAGAGATGAAACGAAATTGCAGTAATTTATTCATCCGTGCATCAAAACGTGTGGCAGCGCGGCCACCACCCCAGGATCCTCAAATAAAAGTGGAAGGAGGAAGAAAAGCAAATGAATTAAAACAACATAATCATTTAGGATTTGAGACGGTGAGCGGGTTCCCCTCGACAAACGAAAGTTTCTTTCAAGTCTGTGTACCTGTTCCCATCTCAAGTGGATGAATTATATCCCGAGGGAGGGAGCTGAGGGGACGGAGGTTATTTCTAATGAAGACGTGCTTCAGTTTTATTTTTAATGCGTCCGAGGTGATACTACTTCACCTGTTCCGTTTCATTGAAACTTTTCACAAAGGGAGAACTTTTTCTCTTCGAACTTTTACATTTCACTTAAGCACTTGATCATTTCACAGTTTTAAACTTTTAATGCTTGAATTTAATTTTCATCGCAGAAAATAAACTTTTTAGGAGAGAAGGAAAATGGATGACAGTAAAATGATAGAAGATGATAGAGAAATAAATAAATAAAATGCAAAATAAAAAGAAAGGAAGCTTACTGAGGGCCGCGAGGGTCCGGGCCGAGGTGGTGGACCGCGGGACCTGCTTACTGCGCATCGCCGCGAGCCAGCCCGCCGCCAAGCATTCGTAAAAACCACCAGCGCCCATTAAACTCTGCACTTTCATCTGCACCACACTAACTACACAGTCCGGCCGCCGCTACTCACATCGGCAGGCGCCCCAGGCACTGGCGAGGCTCCACAGGCGGTACGAGTAGCTGTCACCATAGCACCCGAACATCTCATCGGTTCTCGCGACCATGGCCCGCGCGCGCGGACGGACGTGCGGCGAGGTTCGCGGCGCGCGGTGGAATGAAGTACGCCTCCAGCGGCCCGCCTCCGCCGCCTCGCCGCCCGCCGCCCGCGCGCCCCGCACCCCGCCGCCTCGCCCCGCGCCCACCCGCCCCCACCTATGCTTAATTAGTAGACTGCCGTCTCCTTTATTGTAACACCTTCGGGACAGTAATGGCCGCTTTTTTGACCAGTTGCGGTCTAACCTTAACTTTTTTGTGGTTAAGGTCCCACCCTCTTCGGGCGCGCTACCTGTCTCTATCTTACGGTATAAATAGGCAGGTGCGTGACCACCTACACCGACATAGAGAGACTTATTGTAAATAACATTTTAATTAAACTTAGTGGACTTATTGAACATTGTTTCTTGTTTTTTCTATTACTTGTCTAAAAAAAAGTACTTAAGAATTATTAAGTATCAAATAAATATTTAAGATTAAAACAAATTTTAAAAGCAATGACATCACTTAATAATACGTTGATATATTTATCCTATACAAAATACATTGATACAACAGTAGTACACTTTATCACGTTTCTCTATTTTTTTACGAAAGCTCGTAGTTCTTAGCACTTACGTTCGGTGCTCTACATTTGAAGTTTAGTTCGGCTTTCCGTCACTAGATGGCGCTAGCAGTAGGTGCAGAGGGTGTACACACCGGGTTCATGTTTTGTGATTATCATTTTAACTTGAATTAGTAAGTAGTATAACTGTTTATTAATTTGTGACCTTATAGTGTTATTTTACAATATTATTTCAATAGGTACCAACGCATCACGCATCCATCGACCACTATATTTTATTGTAATCAGTAAATACCTAGCGACTTTGGTATGAGTTATAATATCTGTTGAATACGCCTTAAGTACCTTTTGCGGTATTTAGATGAAGGAAAAAACATTTAAAATGGGTAGGTAAGTACAACCACAGGTACCTACTTGAACTTACGTAAGCAGATAAGGAGAAAATACCTAAGTTATGAGGGAGTTTGTATCGCCATGTAGTAAATAGCTACTTCTAAATATACGTAGGTACAATTAGGTAGGTTGGGATCTATATATACACATGTATCAGGCTGCCTTTCCACCAGAGAGATGTGCTGATGTATATTGCTTACTTATTTAAATAAATAAATAAATAAAATTACTCATGTTTTGCTAATAATTTAATTTCAACTAGTTGAGATAAGCTCGCCTTTGCACATTATCTTTGTTAATATTTGATCTTCGATCTTCTGGGTTTTCTGTGTACAAATACTTGCTGATTACGGCAGCGTGTGATATCTACCAATCAATTTCATTGGTGAAAACCAAACATATATAGTAAAATAGCATAACACATGTCTGGTGGACAGGCAGTCTTAACAAATGAAACCTTAAACCACGTTCAAAACTAACTTTAAGGGACATTTTTTCTAAAATCACAAAAGCAAAGGTAAAACAAAGAGAAGTTCAAATTAGTCGCGCAACAGACACGTGCGGCACACGTGTGAGGTGAATGCCAATGCAAAACGACCCTTAATACAAGCCCATAAGATAACTAACCTGCTGGATGGTTTCTTTCTTACACCTGAACAGCAAATTTTATACTTAAGTCGTGTATTTAAGGTATAAGTTGCGTTTTAAAGTAAATTCGCCGCGGAGGTAAATATTTATGATGGTAGTGTAGCTTACTACCCCCGGCTTTGTCTGTCACACAATGAGGTAAGACAATGGCGGTGGCTTGTTTTTATTCATAAGTTATTTATAGCATCATTTATAGCTATTAGATTACCTTCAAAGCCTTTAGAGTTTTTAAATTGTAGCTTTAATATATACTCGTATAAGTAAATCAAACGTAATATCTGAACGTAGCTGTCAAACTTTTTCTCCTTATGGTGGCTTCTTACTAAATGTCAGCTTACTAAATATTGTTCCACACCAGTGGAAACACTCTTATATTGGTAATTATTAATAAGTTGCTTATGCCTACAGCACAGGTCACCTCGCTATTCAATAAATTAAATAATTTGGTATGCAGCTTTGCTAGAAGTTTATTTTTATAATACTTAGGTACTTATTAGTGGTTGATTGTGGTTAACGTGTGTCAGTGTAACCTAAACAGCTTAAAGATATTAGTTAAATAGGTAGTGACTTACTTGCTAATAATTAAACAGAATTGCGAGTTACCGTGATCTTTTAAACATAATTCTGTAGCTACATAACATTTGGAAACACGTGCTTATGATAAATATTAATAACACCATTATCTTTTACATTTAAAGATACTTAGGTATATGGTAAACCTACTTTCTTTCCAGACAAAGTACCTATGTATATTCCTGAAAAAGTTTTATGTTTTAGTTTGTATTTATTCCACACGGTTAGAGTTATGGGAAGCAAGTTTCGTAAAAACATATCTATTGTAGTTTCTCCACACCAAATATCTATGAATACAATCATTATTCCTGCTCTAGGCAAAGAACAGCGCCATCTGGCGGCTACCTGAGACAGTTTACTGCCGCCCTAAATCATTATCATTATTATACTTGAGGTCGTAAAGTTAGGAAATTTGTCGAACTTACGTTACTTTGATTTATGTGAACCGAGAGTTGTGCAAGTAACTACTATTTAGTATTACCTGCTTATAAGAGAAAATTATAAGCTTAAAACAAAAAAAAATTGTGCTTATCCGGTATTTTATAGAACGTTAACAAACTGACAAAAAAGGTATGTAGGTATTCATACTTAGATACATATAATCATACCTTTATCCCTTACGGAGTAGGCAGAGCACCAAGGGCCGATAGAACTACATGGTGCCACTTCTAACCAATTTTGAGGGTATAATTGAGATGAGTTCGGTTAGTAGTGACAGGTGGTCAGCCCATCGCCTACAAAACACCAAGACCCTCTTGTCTCTCTACTGACTTGTACAGTTTGCCCGGGAAGAGAAGCAGCTGTAGTTTCACTCCTAGAGAAGCATAAAAGAAATTCATAATTATATCTAATAAATAAGCCCATTAAACAGATAGGGCATTTAGGCAGGCATATACAGTACCTAGGAAGAGAAAGCTTATAAGTTGTGCACGTGATAAATTAAATGTAGACAGAAAATTTGGTCCCCTTATTAAAAAAATTGCGCGACGTATGTACATTATAAATTTGACATAACAACCTAAAGTTAATATTATAACACGGAAAACCCTTGACATGAATATGTAGAGCAGACAATATCTGCTCTTTTATCTACATTTACATACCCGGTAGCTCAGTGATTAGAGCAACTAGCACGGTATGCAGTGGTCGTTGGTTCGATTCCCACTCGGGTGAAGAATTTTTTCCATTTCTTTATTAATAATTTTACTTTTACTTACTTAGGAAGTATACCTAGCTATATTAGTAAAGAGCATAATATTACCTATAGTGGGTGGTCCCAACCCATACAATTCTAAAGAAAACTGCCTATTGTGACACATGTGGGCACAAACGGCACAAGCGTTTGCGAATAGCTCTCCCTTCTCGATACGACTCTGTTATCGAGTCGATATCAAATCGATCAGTTAATCGATATAGCAATAACGTTCCGATTGCCCGCATTGAGAACCACCTCTATTTTAGAGTAACGGATTTCTACAATTTGTGGGAATATTGGCAATTATTTGCTTTTTGTCTTGCAACCCCAGATAGTGTTATGAGCAATGTAGAACGACATCTTACTTGCACTATGTATTACAAGCTGCTATACCTACTAGAGTTCAAGATCAAATTTGCAAAAAAACAAAAAAAATCTGTGGAATTTTCTAGATTTTTGGTACCTAAGTGAACCTTGTAGTAGTAGTCTGTAGATTTATTTTATATTGCGTAGTCTTGTATGCAACTTATTATCAGCTATTTTTATGGTTAGAGCTCTTAATTTCAACTATGTGAAAAAAAGCTGACGCACCAATATACACATAAAAGTACGGTATGTAGGTACACTTTCTACCTGAAATTGTAAGAAAGGGAGCTTTTCTGACCTATATTAGGTGAAAATACCTAATATTTTCCCAAAAATAAAACTTTTATCAACATAAACATTTACTTTGATTAGTCAATAAATATTTAAAAAACGTTATCTCTTACAGTTAATTGTTGATAGATTAAAATGTAAGATAAAAAGTATTCACAGAACTGTAAAAGTTTTATCTAGCTTGAACAAAAAAGTTTGTAACGTCAGTCAGAGTTATCGGAAAGGATGCATTTTATGAAAAAAAAAAACCCCTAGCATGTGTAGGTAAGGGTACTATCGCATACATAAATACTGTTTTCAACATATACATAATTATTTGTAATCCATGTAGTTATCTGAAGTATCATACTAAATATACATACATACATACATATAATCACGCCTTTATCCCTTACAGGGTAGGCAGAGCACCAAGAGCCGATAGAACCACATGGTGCCACTCCTGACCAATTTTGAGGGTATAGTTGAGATGTACAAGTTCGGTTAGTAGTTACAGGTGGTCAGCCATCGCCTACAAAACACCAAGACCCTCTTGTCCCTCTACTGACTTGTACAGTATGCCCGGGAAGAGAAGCAGCTGTAGTACGAGTATTGTTTTTTTTTCACTCCCAGAGCAGCATAGAAGAAAATACATACTAAATATATAACGATTAAACCTTAATATTCCTACTAATACGAGTATTATACTCGTAAACGTGAAAGTTTGTGAGAATGGATGGACGGATGGATGGATGTTTGTAATCTTTCAGGTAAAAACGGCTGGAGCAATTTTAATAAAATTTGGTATGAAGTTAGCTGACACCCTGTATTAACACATAGGCTACTTTTTATCCCGGGAAAATATTTTTATCCCGGATAATTTTTCGTCCACGCGGACGAAGTCGCGGGCGTCCATTAGTAAGAAAATAAACTTAGTATAAGCTATAAAATGTTTAACTTGATCTGTCAATTCCATACATTTGGCTGTCAAAAGCCGTGTTTATCGGGTGTGTAACTTTAAACACTGGTTACTATTAGTAGCGAAAAGTTTTAACATGGATATTTAAACGCTGCTTTGTGATATAGTAAAAAAATCTATTTGCTTACATAGTCTGTATTTGATACCCTTAATTTGGAAGGGATATTATTAATAATATATTATACAGTGTTTAAATACGAGTAAGTAAGTAAGTAAATCACATTTGTCAATGACTGTATCTATCGGTAGCTTTAACTGCAGAGATAAACTAGAAAGGAGAGTCGTAATCAGTTTGATGCTCTCTTTGTAACGTTATCACAATAACGTGTCACGTCGTATTTCAGCCCCAATAGCTGACCTGTGACACTTGTGTGAGAAAATATACCTATACTATGTGACAGAATAAAGGATATAGAACATATTATAACGAGTATCATAATTCAAATTACACGTGATCCTAGTATTCAATTAGTGCGCAGAATCTAGGGAGTTGTAGGGCCTCATCGCATAGTTTATAAAGCCCTAACTTAGATAGCAATATTTGGACGAATCCAACCACAAGTTTCTTTGATATAGATACGTGAGTAGTTAGTGCAGGTCTTCATATATTTTCTTAGTGGTAGGCTAAAATTTTATTACAGGACCGGGTATTATTATATGTATATTTATTAGTGTAAGGATCATAGTGGATTCATTACGGGATTGTAAACTTGTAGAAAACACTGTTTGTCGTTATTTGTGTAATTTGTATGGTGCAATAAATCCTATCTAGCAAGTTTCAATACCTATTGTCACTTAGTATCCGGTATCTGTGACTATTGACAAGGTGTAGCTTTCAAAGTTTGTCCAAAATCCTGTTTACCTATTACGAAGTCTTTGTGAAGGTGCGAACTTGGTCATCTGTTCGGGCCAACAATGTAGCACATGTGCGGTGCAGGCGCAAGGGACGTGACCGACTGAACAATTAGCAATTGTTCTAACTTCTAGCCCAAAACGGTGTTTACTAAACCACAAAACGAGCCGTAAAGCTATATGTTTAAAGTTGAATAGACAAATTTTGGTTGTCTACTTTATGTTTGCTAAAAGCAGATGGTGTGATTTTTGTTTCGTCCGCCCGTCCGTTGTCTTGCGACATGTAAAGGACGCTGTAAAATCCTTTGTGGACGGTGTCAGTGGTAATTAAGTGTCACCTAATGCTAATCTCGTTATTACTACAATGGCCGATACTTGTTTAGTCGATGGTCAGAACACGTAGAGTTTTGCCAGATGTGCGGCTGCTGTCAAGATGTTATCTTTGACTGTAACAAGTTAAGATACTTACATTTAGCTGGATATATTAAGCAAGTACACAGGGTGATTTTTGGTCGTCAACGTTCTCGAAAACTATGAAATCTCCACATCATCACGATCATTTTTCTCCATGGAAGCATACCTGGGAAGAATCTGGTTTCCAAAATATTAGGGTCCAAAGTTGAGTAAATAGACTGCGTTTTTTTTGCATAAATGCACATTGACACGTGTAGCAAGATTTTTTCACGAGAAATAATTAATATCTGTCTATGAAAAAACTAGGATAAACACTGGACACCATAAATTTCGCCCGATCAAGTAATCATTTTTTTTTTCAAAAAAAATTACATGGTTTCCCAGTATTTTGTTGGCATAAACTTACTTTATTTTATAGAGTATAGAGTATGTACCATTCGTTAAGGGTAGCAACGAAAAAACATCCTGTATATGATCCTACTTGTCGACTTACGTGGCCATTATTTTATAGCATAGGCAAGTAATTAAGTATTATAAACGTGGAAGTTTGCGAGACCATGAAAATGTTTACTCTGTCACGCAAAAAACAACTGATTGCTTTTTGATGAAACTTTAGAATGGCACATAGTTGTGACCAATAAGTTATGAACAACCCGAAAATAGGGGTATCCAAAAGTATGAGATCGCGAATAAGATCCTATAGCCACGTTAAGCACAGCAAGGTTTGATGTACCTAAACAGTGACAATAGTTTTTTTTTTACAATTAGATAGGCAAACATTTGACCGCCATCGTGCCTGATGTTAAGCAAGATGCGGCCTAGGGTGGTACATGTTTGCCTAGAAAGTGCCAATTCACTCTAGCTTTGAAGATACCAATGTTGTAGTGCTCGGAAAGTACATCGACAGGAAGAGCACTCCACTCCTTAGCTGTTCACATTACAAACGAGTTAGCGTAACGTTGCTAGCTCAACACACGAATGTGATTATAATGGTCGTCAACGTTCCCGAAAACTACGGAATCTCCTCATCATAACGATCATTTTTCTCCATGGAAGCATACCTGGGAAGTGTCTGGTTTCCAAAATATTAGGGTCCAAAGTTGAGTAAATAGACTGCGTTTTTCTGCATAAATGCACATTGGCGCGTGTAGCAAGATTTTTTCACGAGAAATAATTAATATCTGTCTATGAAAAAACTAGCATAAACACTGGACACTATAAATTTCACCCGATCAAGTAATAAATTTTTATATTAAATATGTAGTTTAGAAAAGAGATGGTAAAATTCGTCATCCGAGTAATTGACCCGGTGGCTTAGTGGTTATAGCGGCTGGCACGGTTTGCAGTGGTCGTGGGTTCGATTCCCACTCGGGTGAAGAATTTTTTCCATTTTCTTTATATTTTTTTAAAATGTTAATCGTTATTCAACATTTTTTTCGGCATAAACTTACTTTATTTGATGTATAGAGTACGTACCCTTCGTTAAGGGTGGCAACGAAAAAACACCCTGTATAGTTAATGTTAATTACTTACAATACTTATTTAGTAATAATCTCGGTACTAAAAAACAGTAATACTAAACATTAGACCATACAATTGTCCGGGTTACCATACAATAGTTCAAACAATTTGGCATCGTTTCAAATATATCAGGCAATTTTCACGTAAACTGCCTTCAATGCCGATGTAATGTTCACCTGAATTTAAACCGAGTTTTAATAACGTTGTTTAAACGTCAAAGACGATAAACGTTTTATTAGTGTTGTTTAGTATTAACAAACTGCAAATGTTTGTTTTATTTCTTGTTTAGGCTTGGTGAAAAACCGTAAGTAATACCCTGATGACTTACAGGTAATTCAGTGGTAGGGTAACTCTTCCTAGCTCGCGATAGGTATCTAATAACTCCATTAGTCTTTTGGGATTGGTATACCCAAATTTCATGTTTGCCTTTTAACTCCCTCAAAGTATCGCATTAGGTTCTATGGTTCATTAGGTTCGAGGATAATTTAATAATCTTAATAAAGAAACATAAGCGTAAAATAAATGGCAATAACCCTCTTTGCGTTAGGTAAGTTTTCTATAGTGTACGAATAAATTAAACAATAGACCACGGGATTAACGTTTTTATAATGTCTTGTTTTAAATTCTGTCTCGTCACGGTAATTAAAGATCCTCAGTGAGGAGTACCACTCACCACGTCCCTCTTCGTTCCTCCCGAGTGCAGGGACACACTAGGTGCAAGACTAGCCGACGAATATGCGATTTTATTTGAACATATTACCCATTTTATATAAAGATCAATTATTCAATTATTTGCCGAATTGTGTAGCTTTTCCTATTGTTTTATTTATTTTATTCCTATCCTGTATTGTTATTGTGTCTAACATGTACTTTTATTATTTGATTGTATGGATACATGTATGTATCTATTTATGTATGTAAGTATATTTTATTTTTGGTATTACAAATTGACCTAGCTTTAATTGTGTCTGTACACATTATAACTTATTGGTCTCAACTTTGCTCTCTGGTATGCTGTAAAAAATCTCTTGCAGAGATAAGCACGCCTTTGTATGCATTATTTTGTAAATTTCTCTGTATTTACTGTAATGTTTTGTGTACAATAAAAAATAAGATCTCCTACCAGCCAGAGTGTTTGTACTTAATTCTATGAAATAGTTTGTCCGTTTGTACATAATTGTATGTATAAGTATTTAGCAAGTATTGCACGGCTATACTCGTATTCTTCTAGGTCCTGATATCAAAGATCGTAAAGGGATATTGCCAGCCCAGGTAGCATAACCTGCGAAACACGATATGATAAACCGATGTATCGACATTTTGCCTGTCAAAATACGATAAATACGAGTATAGCCGCCATGTTGAATTTTATATAGAGACGATTTTTCATACTAGTTATTTTTCATAGTTTTTAGCTAGACTTATTCTATTTTTAAAAGTTTTTAGCTAGCTTTTTTTGCTAGAAAATCATTCAAAGGAGTTGATGCAGGTTATCTACATAGTGTGTCGGAATACAAAACCTTAAAACTAATCCCTTACCGCGTAGTAATGCTGAGCACTGAATTGGGCATTATTCGCACGTCGCAGCGCTAATGCAGTGAAAGTTGCTGTTACCTTTTGTTTAAAGAACGTCGTAAAAACTAGGGTTCTATTGTTATTATACCATTAATTATAGAGTGAAGCGACAGCGCTATCACAACCACCGATCCGATATTGGTGTAATGTCGATACGACAAAGAAACAAATTTATACAGTAGGGGAAGCATGAACCGTTTTACTCGTAGCCGTAACGCCATCGAATCACAAGAAAAATCTATGAGAGATTCGTCCTTGCCCCAGCTACGTGAACGTAAAACAACGCATTATTTATATTCATTCTGTTGTTAATGAAATAACATTAACTTTCAACAAGGATTTACAACATTATTTATCCAGTGTAAATAGTATCAGTTATTCTGAGAACTTGTTTCAGCATGAAGTGAAAGTACCTAAAGCACAAAAGCATAGGTATACAGCTTGGGTTTCATTTCTAGCAAGATCAAATTCTACTAACAGGAAGTTGGTCCTCATTTAGATTTTTAAGACGTTGTTAAGAAAAACTATATTGCATTAAGATTAGTGTATGTATGTTATTATGCAAATGTGGTTAGTCGGTCGGATCGTCTGGTATAAAGCAGCCTCATACAGGGAAGGAAACTGTCGCGAGCAGCTTACTACTATATAATGAGTTATTTTGAACGTACTACAGGTAAAACAATATTCTGTGGTTGCATTGAATTAGTAACTTGTTTTCCTTAGGGTAATACGAGTAGGCTTTTGTTATTTATAGTAAAATATATACCTGTTTGAAATAATAATAGATATGTGTCACACTCATTTACGGCTAGAAAACATCAACTGATGCATCTCGTGCATCAGGCGATTAGCTAGCAACTTGATCTTTACGTCTTGTCGTCGTCGTCAGCCTATTGCAGTCCACTGCCGGACGTAGGCCTCCCCCAGAGTACGCCACAAGGCTCCATCTCCCGTTTTTACCATCCAGTCACTACCAGCCGCCCTCTTTAAGTCATCGGTCCATCTGGCCGGAGGGCGCCCAACGATACGCTTGCCGAGTCGCGGTCTCCATTCGAGAACCCGTTTACTCCACCGTCCATCGGTTCTACGACAGATGTGGCCGGCCCACTGCCACTTCAGTCTGCTACATTTCGAGACTATGTCTGTCACTTTGATCTTCTGCAGGATAATCTCGTATCGGACTTTGTCCATTAGCGAGATTCCGAGCATTGACCTTTCCATAGCTCTCTGAGTGACATGCAATCGGTGAGCCAGCCCCACCGTCAGGTTCCACGTCTCGGCTCTGTAGAACTCATGGCTGGTAGAACGCACTGATCGAACACCTTGGTACACCTACTATACTAAACCTGCCTTCATGAAGCTTTGGTTATTCCTTGTCAACTGTAAGTATACCTACGTTAAGGGTAAAATTATTTAAGTTATAATTATTTACTCCTCTTTAAAAAATCTAATCGCATATTCAGTTTTTATTCTTAGTTTTTCCAATAAACCTATTTCTAGATACAACTTACATACAATCGCAGAGGTAGGCAGAGATCACGGATCTCCACTTGCTACGATTCCTGACCTGACACACCTATTTCGCTTCATTTACTTTCATGATATTCTTCATGCATGTTCGTCGATTGAGGGTACTCTTGACCTGACCCTTCTCTAGAATTTCACCAATTTTATCGGTGAAGGTCCAACTTGAAACTGAAGGTGAAGGTGATATAAGTTACCATTGAGCAAATAGGTATAGGTATAGGTAGTACATAGTTAAGTAAGTACCTACTACATTGTTTAATTTAATTTGTAGATATATTAAATGTAGGCAATCAAGTTATAAATTAGTAGTTGTTATGTTTTTACTAGTTACAATACGTAAAAAATATATTTAAATTTGATCAGTAAAAATTTTATTCTAATGTTATTTTTATAGTTTTATATGTAAAACGAAAAATATTATCTTACATTTTATATAGATCCTTTCGGCAATCGATAAAAGCATTAATTAGGATTGTAGAATTAACTTATTAAGTGATTAACTTCTATCACTTAAACTAAACTTCATTTAAAATTCCATACTGCAACATTTTGCTATAAGCAAACTATATTCGAGAATGTTCGTCAGTCCTGAAGCTGCAGCATAAGGGTGTGGAGTAAGTGTCGGTATTTGGCACATTATCCCGGGAAGAGCCGGTTATTGCCAGTTTTTTCTACACCCGCCACTGGAGGTGAGCAATTAAAATTTCACACTAGCTGTTATAAAACGCGGCGGTTGGTGAGATATCTGGTGGATATCTTTTCATGTTGAAAAAACTATGGAGTTTGTCATGTTGTACCCATACTAAGAGTTTTTTTTGCCTGATACCTACGTCAGCGTGAGGTCTAAAGGTACCGACTTTTTTAATATATACATCTGTCTGGGGCTTAAAATGGTTTTGTCGCCATTTTAGAAAATCAAATTATATGAAACAAAAATACAATTTACAGTCTCTATTTTATGTGATGTCTTCAGGCTATATTTTTACAGATGGTCCTTATCTACCTGTCCTTAACTTGTATATTATACTTTGGGGATACGAGTAGCAAATTTTCGTTTCTATCGAAATTCTTTTTACAACATTCTATGCTCACATTGCATTCTTATAAGTATTAGATTTATTTGGACGTCTTCAGCAGCTATGTATCTTATTTATATTGAAAAACGCTTGTGATATCTATGTGAAAGCTAATATCTATGGAAAACTCCTCTATGTGAAAGCCGTAAGCACCACGTCTTGTCGCGAGTTGGCGCGACATCGCTTCCGGAGCGCGACATAAAAACAATGCGCCGATGCGAACCTTTATTGCGCCAGGTTTCCGGTGTTCACGCCGCGCCACGTCGCGCTACGTTGCGCTACGCTACGATATAACGCCACGCGACACTGCCCTCTGTATTGCGCTCAAGTAATTACAGTCAGAAGTGTTGGCTACTTTGCATTTTTGCATTCTTTTGTGGATATTCATAGGTTAGTTTTTATAGTAATAGTGTTTCTTGAAGTAAATGTGATGCCAAATTGGGAGAAGTTCTCTTAGAACAGTGTTTTCTTTATGAAATAATATGCTAAAGCTGAGGATATTAAGGAACTTAAAGAAAACTTAACCTTTAGGAAAATAAATTTATGTTTGGTAAGTAAATATAATCTTCTATCTGCACCCGTAGCATGTAGTGGGTGATAGAGAGATGTAGGTATCTTCCATTTGAGCGAATGTTCAAAGTAGGTAAGTAATAATGTGCTTCGCGTGTAAAAAGAAACTAAACACTGATTTCTGCACAAAGTCCATTCAGTCCTAACAAAGTCAGAACAGTGTCTATTCGCCCACCCAACACCTTACTTGAGAAGTCTTCTTCTTCTTCAGCCTATTACAGTCCACTGCTGGACGTAGGCCTCCCAAGGTCACGCCACAAGGCTACTGGTACAGGGGGGTTTTGCCTGTAGTCACCACGTTGGGCAGGCGGGTTGGTGACCGCAGTGTGATTTTTAAGATTATGTTGTTAGTTCGAGAGGCGCTGCTGCCCGCCTCCCGGAAACCCTTAATCACCTCGTACGATACCCACAGGCAGGCAGGGGTTGTACAAACTCTACTCTGCCGGCACCACGCGGCTAAGAACTATACTTTAGAAGTATTTACACTTATTTCGTCTAGTTATTATATAGATCTGTGAATTTGACGTTCAGATGAGATGTACCTATCTCTCTCTCTCTCTACCACCTCTTACTACAGAAACTACTTCTATATTACTTCTACATAGCTTCACACAGGTATTTGGACAGTCCCTGCAGCAGGATTGTTTCCATTCCACTGTGGAAATGATGACGGTGCGGGCAGTGTGAGATGATGTTGTATCACTTGTATGAAAGAAACCATCCTACTTAGGTACCATTCATAAAAACTTAGATATCTACTACTACATGGTTAAATAAATATCCTGCCCTGATAATTACTGCTTAATTTTCTGATCTTTCGATATAAATACAAAGAATTAAAAGACTCGTTATTTCCAATGCATTACAATTACAAATATTGTAAGCTTAAGTGGTGATCCTCCGTCGGGCACTCCGCCAGCTTCGGATCAGCTATTGTCTTCAAACACAATGGAAAGTGGTTTCTTTTACAATTTCACTGGGTGAAAACTAAATGGATTAACTACTACGGTTGGGCATTCAGTTTTGTTTAAGATTTTGTGAAGCAACGTAGATTGCGTTGTTTAAAGAATTGCATGAATACCCTTATATTATTGTTACATACTTTATTTATTTTCTCTACCATGCTATAAAATGTAGGTATAAAATGTAACAGGAAAATACAAATTAATATGAAATTACCAATACGGATGAATGTAGCCACAATTTTTATTTTATTATTGCTACGGATAACATTATGTAGGTATGTACTATGGACACGTTAGCGACATTGACATAATTTTCAAAGAAACAGTTTCCTACTCACCTATTGACTTGTCAGCGAACTTTTCGACAGCGAATCGAAAGTAAAATGCGTACACCCTCCAATGCTACACTCGCAGTTTAACGTTTAACTGTATGATGGAGATAGATCAGGGTGTATGTGATGGTGAGGTGGACTGTGCAAATCGTGGCATCGGTTGGAGCTGGGCCAAGTGAGGCAAAGGTGAGGCGATGGTAAATGGTGCGGAATCTGTTATGACGACACTTCATGCTCGTAGGGTGGTACGAGGTGAACCCTGCGTAAACAAAAGGTTTGATTCTACAATAGTTGCCAAACTAGATACAATTAAATTAAATCTAGCAGGTTTTAAACAAATAAAATCGTTTTGTTTTTTAGTTACCTATATTTCACTATGGGTAGTAAATTAGTAAACCACTAATTATAATAATTAGTGGTTTACTAATTTCTATAATCCTGAGGATGCCACGGTTGTTGGCGAAACATATGTAGATTATTTATCTAGTTTTTGATTTCGGAAATAGTGCAATGTATCGTCTTGCATGCTAGGTGCTCGGGTCTAGTTTCTCGTGGCGATTGTAGTTAGTGCAAGTGCCTGTTTTCGCAATTATGAGTTATCTATCAGATCCGAGGGTCAGTGGAGGGTGTAGGGCCCGGTGGTGGGCGCACCCATAGTGAATGTTTGAACTTCCGAATTGTAACGCCTAATACAATTTCATTTACCTATATTTGCAAACTTGATGATTACCTTATCGCAACAGGAATTGCCCTTTTGATTTTATAAATGAAATTATTAGGCGTTACAATTCGGAAGTTCAAACATTCACTATGGGTGCGCCCACCACGGGCCCTACACCCTCCACTGACCCTCGGATCTGATAACTTAATTGCGATAACAGGCACTTGCACTAACTACAATCGCCATGAGAAACCAGACCCGAGCACCTAGCATGCAAGACGATACATTGCACCATTCCGAAATCAAAACTAGATAAATAATCTACATATGTTTCGCCAACAACCGTGGCATCCTCAGGATTATAGAAATTAGTAAATTAGTAAACCACTAATTACTATGAACCTCTAAAACCCAACACATTACTGTAATGTAATGTTATATATTATAATTAATGTAATGTGTATGAGTGTAGGGCCCGGTGGTGGGCGCACCCATAGTGAACTTTTGATTTTAGTTACTTAAACTGTTAAAATGCATATTGCAAGTAATTATTATGTTTAATTACACAACTTTAATACTGTTATACAATAATTATTGAAATCAATTAAAAAATTTATTATGTTTCTAATTATTGATTTGTTAAAGATCGTCACATACAATGTTTCGGTGTCGGATCACCAATTATGGTCAAAAAGAATAAAAAAACATATGTGCTAAATGGATTTGCAGATGTTACAAGAGGACCTCCAGGTACATGCCACATCATTAGAACAACAAAGAGCAATCAATCACGAGATAAAGCTTCCTAGAAGCGGCTGTAGGTACGTCCACGTGGACGCGATCCTTCACCTTTCGCTTATCGAAGCGATAATACGCGCAAATAGGCTGTCCATTGACGTCAGAGTATTTAGGTGGGTAACTCACTAGGATACCTTACCAGCAGTAATAGCAAGAGGTGGGTAAGAGAGATCTCTTACCCACCTCACATCTAATTGTCAAATGCACAGAGCTAATGATAGCGGACCAAATACGAGTTTGTTCTAAAAAAGTGAGTGTGCTGCTGTTAAATAAAAAAAAATGTTTAGTAAATATGATACGGGGTGCATGTGAGAGTTATATCTCCCGTCTTAGCGACAAATCCACATAGCTATATAATAACTAGATAAAGGAAGAATATATTTTTTGCGTATAGAGTATGCCAACCATTCAGTCCTGACTCGAGAAAGAGTCTCTATTCTTCTTTCTAACCTTTTACAACCTAGTTGTCGCTTCCAAAGTAGTAATATCGAACTGTCGAACAGCTGCCGTATTATCTTCATAATTCATACTCGAGTGACATATTAGATCTTCGCAGAAGTTTTATTTTTACATTTTCATGTCTCCTCTGTTGATCCTCTCTGGATGAATCCTGATAATTGCTTTATGTAACCGGCTCATTATAATATTTGTCTGTTGACAATTTCAGATATTATTTATTTCTCGCTATGTAATCAATCAGATAAATGACTAAATTTCCATGTTGTCAAACTGCTTTACCTATAATGACGTTATAAAATCTACAGTTATTTTGGTCAGTAGCAGTTAACTTTTGAAAACTTATTAATATGAGGTTTATTCTATTGCGACGCGACAACTGTGCTCTAATGAGAAAGCGTCATTAGGTATATGCCGCAAACTTAGCTCAAGCGGTGGAAATCTGAAACTTACATTGCTCTAGGTTAATTCACTTGATTTGTTAGCAATGGCATAGATAGTAGCGTCGCTGTTGATAAGTTTGCGGCATTTACCTCGCGTTCCCAATTAGAATAGACAGGTCAATAGGCAGGTTTATTGCGCATTTGGTGGCGTGTTTTTTATCTTACATATTTATGTGGAATAAAGAATAGTTAAGATAATATTATAGTCTATAATTTTTAATACTTAAATAGGTAGATACTTCGTATATTTGTATCAATTAGGTAGATACTTGATCAAAGATTGAAAGGTTTTTAGAACATACATTATGTACATAGCTTTTTTTTCCAAATTAGGGACGGAGATCACGTTTAGTGTAACGTGTCCACGTTTGTGTAAGTAGATGTTACTGTGAAAGTTTACCGATGTAGCTTTCTTTAAGATATAGTAGCGCACATATAGCTATAAAGCGCATTTTGTTTCGATGGCCCAACACTCAATAGGAGAATACCTCTCTATATAACGTACATTGTTGAATAAAAAGCCAATAAAAACACCGCGTTATGGTGAACCCACACACGTGTGGAGGATGTGACCTCATTCGGGTGTGTGGACCGCGCACAACAGGTCCTGTTGTACTTCACCGGACGGACGTAACTATCTAATCGCCATGCGCGTTCGGTTTCTGTAAAAGCTCGTGTAATTAACAATTTTTTATTCGGGAATAAGCACACTTTGGTAACGCGTCCACAGTGTTTCCTGTGACTCACTTCCTGTGCAACGCATAAAGAAACCGCGTAATGGACACAAAGAAATGTTCCTGTATACTAGCCGTCTTCCATTACACCTATGTATTATGATAATCATAAAACGTCTAGTATATGGAAGCGAACAACGCAATTAGTGTAATAGCAATGCGCTGGCGCAAGTGTATCCACTTCGTACTACAATTAACAAAATAGCGTTTGCGACGTTTGCGCGCGGAACTGGAGAAATATGGAGTGATTTATAAAGATGGACGTAGTTGTTAGCGCCACACTCGGTCGTTGACGGAAACTTTGGTCGCCGAGAGTCTACTAAATGCGTTACGTAAATGCTTCGCTGCATTGCCCGAGCCAAATGAGCTAAGAAAACGAGTTATTGGTCAATTTACGTGTTTACCTCCGGCGTAATAATAAACAGTAGTAACGAGACAGATTCACGGACCTAGTTAAACGGGAACATGTTTTCTAATAAATTATAATAAATAGCTCTTCGTGGGCTATTGAGAATGTTGTACGTGAATGTCATCTTGTACACTAAAATGTTGAAGAGGTATCTACTTACTTTTTGTTTTAGGCTAGGAAATCTACTAGCTGTAAAATATACGCCTCTATTACTTATATGCCCTTTTACCTAAAATATGAAGGGATTTGTTTCACTTTAAAATAAGGCAAATATAACAGCTAATATAGACACACCATTGATTTCGTTGATCGGAGATCTTAACCATCTATGTATTCTTTTTTGACATTTTCTTATTTAATGTGTTCTGCAGTATTATGTCGATATGCAGATTTCCTAGTATATGAAGTACTAGCGGCCGCCCACGGCTTCGCCCGCGTGAGAGTGTATTACTCCCGCGTGAAGCCGGGGCTGGTCCCTAGTTATACATTATAAACCTTACTCGTGAATCACTCTATCTATTTAAAAAAACCGTATCAAAATTTCCCGTTTGAAAGATTTAAGCATACATAGGGACGGACAGACAGCGGCAATCGACATTGCTTTATAATATGCAGTGAAATAGCAATGCTGCATGTTCACAAGAACATAACACATACGAGTACCAAGTGTTTCTTGCTCTACAGTAGGTAGGTAGGTACATATACTTAAAGTTTATACCTAAGTAGATATTGATCACAAACAAACACTGTTCTATTTACCGTCAAAATATTATAAGTATTATCTTTACCTAATGCAATACGCAGAGTAGTCAAGTTGTATATTATTATTTGACAGAATGGTATTGTTATCTGGAGTCACGTGGCAACAAACAAGTGCACCACTTTGTGACACAAGCGATACCATATTTGTTATTTCTACGTACAAATACATACGTGTAGGATCACGAAGGAGATCTCCCCGCTACGTTTAGTATAACGCCAGAGGTAAAAAATCCTTGAAAAGTTGTTAGCGTGGACTCTTACGTCAAGCACGGTAAGATATGCAGATGATGTATTCTGGTGAAGCCCGGCATCAACACAGAGAATACCATAATTATAGTAAGTAGGTATAGACATTAGACTTTTTTAATTGCCTCTTTTTATAGGCCTCCCGTGTTAACAATACAGTCCAAAAATCAGACTGCGGTCACCAACCCGCCTGCCCAGCGCGGTGACTATGGGCAAAAACCCCCCTATGGTAGTAGCCTTATGGTGTGCTCTGTTGGAGGCCTACGTCCAGCAGTGGACTACAATACGTTAAAGACGAATAGGCCTCCACACTCCAAAATCTCACCTCTTACTTGTAACTAATATAATGTCGTCGGGGGGGATATAATTCCCCTTGCCTGTCCACCACGCTGGGCCACAGAAGGTTGCTGAGGCTTTCGTCAGTTTCAATCGTTGGTTAGCAGAATAAACGTTTGCAGTTCAGTTTTGGCTCTAGAAAATATTGCAAGGAACTCTGCCCTCCCGTCCCTGAGACAGTATACCTACTACCATAGAATAAAGCTGCAGGTTCATATTGTCTACCATTATGAGTTTTTAATTTAATCATGCAACAAATAAGGTAAAATCCCCACACCAATAAATTCCCAGTAGTCATTACATAAAGATATCATAGTTATCGAGGTGGCAGTACATAAGGTGGTCATACTGATACAGCTATCTACCCATTCATGCGCGTGTACGCACGCGGGCCGGGGCGCGGGGCGCGGGGCGCGGGCGGCGGGGTACGGCCATTCATATTAGTAGGGGGTGTATGAGTTTGATGGTTTTAGGTTGATCGAACATTTATAAACATCTGAAGTAAGCTTTCACACATAAATAAGTCCACTGCTGATCATAGGCCTCCCTCATATCCTCCACTGCGATTTGTTGGAAGCGGCCTGCATCCAGGCATATTAATTATATTTGTTTTAATATACTGCCTTCTGAAGGTTTGATTAAAACAATACGTTATTGTTCCAGTTTTAAGAAGGCATTAGCCACAGGTCATTAACAAAATGCTAGTTAACAGTTCTGTATATAAAATGACCGTTTGTTCAATTGAAGGTAAGATAATAAATTTTATTTAATTGTATTCAAAAATATTAATTTAAAACTAAGGTTTACTTTATTGGTTTCTCGTTGCAATTGAAGTTGATCGAACCTCAATTGGAAACTTTATGATAGCAGTTTAGTCTTAACCTGCGACAATATATGCTGCTAAATAAGTGGTTAAAATCTTTTAATGAAAATTTTTACCTGTTAGCTAACGGCAGGTTCTCTACTCTAGTATACCTATACATAAAATATAATTAATGAAACATATAGCCACGCCAGTGCACAGCCGTGAGGTACGTTACCGCCTTGGCCCCTGACCGTTCGTATCGCACTGATACGACACTGTATGTGTGTGTGTATGACTTCCTTCCACTCTCGCCTCGTGTAAACAAACTGACGATATCGTGTGTTTATTATGTAAAGGTGTTTAGTTACCTTTATACATATATTTACTGCGTCTCTATCTTCTTGGTCGCGATTTTTTGTAGAGCTATAACGGGTTGACTTGGTAGGCGCACGTTTAAATCATAGGAAAGTTTGTGAATATAAAATTAGTTCTATTAACTCTACATAATTCAGTGTGTATAATAATAATATTTATATATCTTTGCTTAGTACCTACGACATAACCCATTAGGGATCGTTGTGTAGCTAGGTATTCTCACCCCCTACAACGTGGCACTTAATAATTAAGTGATGAAACTGGGTGTGTGACCCATCCTCTTTGGGGGATAATGAACGTGATTTTATGTATGTATTATTAGGACTGTTACTGAGCTCTTGTCTCGGAAAGCACGTAAAACCATTGGTCCTGCGCCTGATCTCTCTCCGGTCGTGTCGGCTTTCCGTCCCATCGGACTATGAGAGTGAGGGAATAGAGAGTGCATCTGTGTATGCGCACACACTTAGCACTATTATATCTCCTGCGTACCTGGCCAATCTCCATAGAGATTGGTCGCCTTGGCCGAAATACGGTCGGAGATCATCATCATCATCATTAGGACTGTACAAATAAGCAATTTAACTTTCTCATAACATTCTAGAACATATGGTATGATGATCAAATGCGTCAAGAGCACAAACACACGTATCTATCCCTCACCTATCTGAGGCACCTCTGCCCTCACAATGAGGACGCAGAATGAGCACACTAACTACGTAGTTCACGAGATTACTTACGTAGGTACGCTTTTTATCTATTTCGTCATTTAATAATAATATTTGGCAGTTATTCTTTACCTATTTTAAATGTACTTGATATTTTAATTGGGTTAATGCTTCACGCGTAATAAGTTGGCTTGCGGAACTGTAAGTATACCTAATTACAATGCTGTTAAATGCTCTGTCCTACTAAGGGCTTATTTTTTCCACGGTCAGCCTTTTCGATAGCCTATCTGAAGTATGTAGATGCTGTCTCCTCTATCTTGATCAGATTTTAGATGACAAAAGCACCCTGATACGTTGTCTGGCTATTGAAAGAACGGCCCTATTAAAAGGAACTTAAAAGTATTTTTGCTACTAATAGCGAAACTTATATGATACATAGACATGAATCATATTTATTTCTTATTGGACTCATGTATACCAATATTCGATTCCATTTGCAAAGAAAATATTACTTTTATACAGATTTTTTATTGCCATTGGAACTGACCCTAAAGGTGTTATTACAAAAGAATGCCTAAAGTTAGTTACAAAAGAGCGCCTATAGTTAGACTCGTTTTAAATATGACAGCAAAATGTATAGAATTTCCGTCAAATTTAGGCAATGTTTCGCTTAAATGATGCTTATATTCTTTTGTAATAACACCGTAAAGCTCTATCTATTAAGACCAGTGACCGTATGATGAATTTGGTGAGAGCGAGATGTCTCACTTTTAAACGTCAAATTCACAGAACTATTAACAACTAGATAAACTAAGTGTATGTAGTTTGCCTGTAACAAATAGACTTAAGCATTAGAAAAGACACTAGTTTTCGAGCCAGGACTGAAGGAATTAGGGCTGATAGAAGTGGTTTGCAATCCCTTTTTACACACCAAGTAGAAACACTTGCCTTGTCTAGTTATTACTTAGCTCTGTGGATTTGACGTTTAAAAGTGAGACATCTCGCTCTCACCAAATTCATCATACGGGTGCAGGTTTGTCCGTTATACTTTATGAAACATAGGTATATTTATAGCAAATGTTATCACGAATTAAACACTATGACTGGCCTTGTTCATAATGATTTTTGATTCGCGATAACATTTGCTATAAACTATATCTATGTTTAAGGTCCTTACGTGGTATACTAGGTATATAGCATAATAGTAGGTATAATGTAGCCTCTAGAGTAAACCAACTTTGTATGAAATTGAAATAACAAGAACCTTGTCCTACATCAATCAATCTTCCTCGAATGTCATTCAAAATAGCAACCTGATTACAATTTCCACAAAAATCCCGGACGCGGATTCCCGGGATCTCTCCCCGTGATGTAGGATCCCGGGATCCCGCGCTGATTCGCGTTCCACTTATTACCGTACGCCGCATTTGCATAAGAATAACAAGGAGGATTATTGATGTCCCCCCCGCGCGCGCCCCCACACCGCGGTAGCCTCCGATTCGTGGGGAGTGTGGTGTAAGTTGGAGGTTAAAGAATCGTTAAAAAATAAGGAAATATATCATACTAGTTGTTGTACGTGGGTCCGTCCGCCTGAACTACAGAACGTTGCTCCCTCCTAACTATAGAGAACATTGACCATTTTGTCAATGTATTTTTAAGAAAATTGACAAAAGTAATGTAATCCTGGCTCACAGGAGTTGCAGAGGCGGGAATGGGTGGTGAGCCAATCCCGATATACGTAATGTAAAAAGACATGCTACTCTGACAGAGATTTCTTCGAGCAAACCATTTGAGACAGGTGAATTTTAAGTAATAAGTCTTATAGATAATAGAAAAATAGTGGATAATTTTAGAAATTATCTTTATAAAATTATTAATAAAGAAATGGAAAAAATTCTTCACCCGAGTGGGAATCGAACCCACGACCACTGCAAACCATAAAATTATTATCTTTGCCTAATGCTCTAAATAACAAAGATTAGAATAGATCTAAAACAGTCACTTCGTACAGTTACAAAAGTGTAATTAAAACATACCAGCATAGTACTAAAATCCTTAGTATTATATAATATTATATATTAATAAGAAATTGTTTTTTTTTTCACCCGAGTGAGATTTGAACTCATGACGACGATCCTTAGTATTTTTAGACAGTATGATTAATTAAAAAAGGTTATACGTTTTTCAGTAGGTACTTAAACCCCTATTCGGTTATCCAATAAGATGTCAATAATCTCACAAATCGCTAAACCCGCAGCCGCTTACACCTTGGACCACACCGTAATGCTTAATTTTGTTCTCTTTTCATGTTTGCTCTGTATACATTTCGTCTAAAATGGAATAATTCGACGTAAGTCTGCCATTGACGTGCGCGATTGGATGAAACAAGGTGGATACGAGTCATTACGCTGAATTAGAAAAAAACTGATTAGAGAACGAAGCCTGCTATATTGTTCTACTTGGAATTTATTTGTCAGTATTTTTTATAGGTACATATATATTTTTTATAGGGCTGTAATAGCCCAATAGCTAAGACGCGTTTCTTCCAGTCAGACAGCGTAGGTTAGTCATAGACCTGCACCACTGAAATTATTTCATAGGTACGTAGGTACTGATTTTAATATACTAAAATTATCACTTAGCTATACCCGAGGAGAGTTAGCGTCTGATAGGCAGTAGGCTGTTAAATAAACCCAAAAGCCTTGGCGATATGACTTTCGAAAGAAATCCTATTGTGTCGTACGTACGAGTATTAATAATGAGATGAGGGCTTTTTCTTGCCCTAGACTAGACGAAATCTCGTTGTAGTGCTTAGAGTTTATGATAATATTTCCATGTTATGCGCAAATGTAATTGTCAAATTACTTATGTTTTTCATAAATTTTAATAAATTTGGTATTATTGGAGCAGGCCTATGGCATGCTGATGAGATTATAGATATCACTGATTATACATCACAGATGATGATGATGATGATCTCCGACCGTATTTCGGCCAAGGCGACCAGGCGGCCAGGTACGCAGGAGATATTATAGTGCACAAGTGTGTGCGCAAACACAAGTGCACTCTCTATTCCGTTACTCTCATAGTCCGATAGGACGGAAGCCGACACGACCGCAGAGAGATCAGGCGCAGGACCAACGGTTTAAGCGATGATAGCCCAGTGGTTAAGACGAGCACCTTCCAAACGGGAGGCTTAAGTTCGATCCCAGTCACGGGCCTGTACCAATGAATTTATTTCATGTACAGATTTTAATGTTGCAAAATTGTCACTTGCTCGTGCCTCGGAAAGCACATCACATATATGTGTTATAGATAGATATCGATGAAGTGTTTTAATAGTCTTTGTAACTCAACAGGCTATTCAGAAAAGATATATTATTATCTTTTCTTGATAGGGACAGTGTTTCTATCCCCGGACCATATAGATATTATTAATATCTATGATCCGGGGATAGAAACACTGTCCCTATAAAGAACATCTACTTCATTCTTCTGATAGGCTATTCGAATTTTTTGAGGTACACTGTGTTTCTTTCAAATTATACGCCTATGATAAGAGTTTAGTGAGTTTTTTTATACCCTAGTTAGCTACTGATATCTTTGTCTGTATATAAGAAGCTGGCAGTAATCTTTGTTTATCTGTTTATTCGTAACACAGAACCGTTGTAATGAATGAAATACTGGCCTAGTGGTGCGTTAACACCTAATTGGGTCTTGTCTTATTGGGATTTTTACAACGTGCCCGAGATTATTGAATAGTTATCTTGTTTGAAGTGTTTTTGTTTATGGGTGATCGGTGTTGTGTTTTTAGGATTGGTTTAGTTTTATTACTAGAGCTAAAAATAGTTAAATTTATTAGAAGGGTGGTTAAAATCTGGAGAAACTTGTAATATAATGAATTTATGATTGCTTGCTTAACAAATTATTTTACTATAAAATTATTAATAAAGAAAATGGAAAAAATTCTACACCCGAGTGGGAATCGAACCCACGACCACTGCAAACCGTGCCAGCCGCTCTAACCACTGAGCTACCGGGTCAATTACTCGGATGACGAATTTTAACATCTCTTTTCTAAATTACATATTGGCAACGTTATTTTTCATCTCGATAGCTATACACTAGCCAAATCAAAATTATTTTACATTAAATTTGCTTTATTTTAAATTATTATTACGATCAAATGTTATTCTGTCGTAGCAAATGGAGATCTCTGCCTACCCCTCCAGGCAAGAGGCATGTCTTTTATGTATGTATGTTATTCTATCTAACTAGACTGTCACTTTCCCATAGGTAGTATATTATGACAGTTATAATATACGTTTACGTTACCTACAGTTATTTCGTTTTTATTACCTATAACGCTGCGTCTACATTTATGATCTATTCAAAAGAATAATGTAGGTTATCTTAAAACCTCTCTAATTTGACCGTAAATACTTACATTCATGATTCAATCAATAATCAAAACTAGGTAACAAAAGTATAACATAATAACGTAACCATATTAATGACAAGGGTCGACATCCACCCGGTAAGTGAAAAGTTACAGCCTTTGTCAATTGAATTAACTACCTTCGTAGTCCGTAGTCCGTAGCACGTGTGATAGTGCTACGAACCGCTACGACGCTACGTGACTGCGCCGCTGCTACGAGACTTACCTTCTGGTTTTATGACGCCCTAGTACCGATTGTGTAAAGCACAACATTTATTGCTAGGTTATTACCCGACCGCAACAGACGGAGGGTTATGTTTTTACCCGATTGTGCCAGAAGGAGAGATAGTTTAGGGCCTGAGGACGGATATTATAGCCTATAATAGGCTAAAATATTTTTATTCCGAATAATTTCGACATTTTGTTTTTTGCAATCCACGCGGTCGGAGTCGCGGGCGTCCAATAGTAGCTAATAGCAAATAAAAAATAAAATATTAAGTTTCTGTATCTAGTTTGGGCCTGCCCTGAGGAGTCTAGTCGATCGGCGATCGGGATTTACCCTAGGTAGATAAGCAGTACAAAATATAAATATGTAATATTAACTCCTTTGCACTTATTTATGCAAAAAAAAACAAATTTTTTTTTTTACAAAATTTTACTACAGATAGAACCAGGTATAGTATAGTTATCAGAGGAAATTCCAATATAACCAAACATTCCAAAAGGTCAATAGATTCGCACAAACTACCTCCGATGAACTGGTTCAAATTAACCTGAAACTTTTCCAATGTTCCCACGATTTAAATCCGGGATCCGGGAGCCGGTCCGGCAGTAAATCAGGCCGGAGTCCGGTTACTTAATTCAATCATGATAACTGCGCGGCGCAAGAAATAAATTGACCAATGACCGCTGTTGCAAGCTAGGGTTGTCTATTGACGATTTAAATTAGAGCATAGGTTTTATTTAAGTAATTTTTTTGTACTAACGTAACTCTCTACTCGATGTCGATTTTGAATCAACATCGAGTAGAGACGGCCGATTGGTGTAGTAGGTAGTGACCCTGCCTGCGACGCCATAGGTCCTGGGTTCGAATCCCGGTAGGTGCAAACATTGATGTGATGAATATCGATGTTTGTTTCCGAGTCATGGATGTTTATATACTTATACACAAGACCTTAGGGATCTTAGTATGGGACGAGGTCAATGTGTTGTGAAATGTGTGAATTATATTTATTTATTTATTATTATACCTATTTAATTGGTAGATAAGTAGGCAAATGATTAACGCCTCTTTACCTACCTACGCCATATAGTTTTTTTTTTTAATCAAGAAATTAACTTATCTTATCAAAGGTATATTATTATTCAAAACTTAAGTAACATTGATTATAATTTAATTTGAATTTGTGAATGTTCTAAACGTGTCTGTATATTTTCTTCGTGATCCCACAGTTTTAGCTACCCCATTTTAAGAACAGAGCCATTTGTATGATATTCATGTGGGTATGTCAAATACTTGAAGTTACAATCATTATTATATATAGCGAGCATCTATCTTCATCTGCATTTTGCGGACAAGACGAAAGAGACGTATGTACCTAGAGTAGAGGTACATATGTATGTTTGAAACGTACTAAATGAGGTTCTGTAGTCTCTGCCTTCCCATAGTGATATAGACGTGTATGTATCCACATTTTTGCAGTCTATTTACAGCTATAGATGGTAGCCCTAACACAAAGAAAGGGCTGTAGTACCTGGCAGGCTATTCCGCTCGACCTTGCAGCGGTAGATAACAATGCGAGTCGCCGGCGCGCCGCAAATTCAATATCCCGAGGTGTCGCCGCCAGGGGGCGCCCCCGCCTTGTGTTTACACCGCCCGCACATTAGCACACCAGTGGGCAAGCGTGGTAGGCTTTCGACTAGCCGGTGTATTGATGTGGTTTCCTGATTTAAAAGCTATATGCTGTCAAGTTGTGTTAAAATCCGTGGGATACTTTTTGCGTGACGGAAAAAAGGTCCATTCTCAAAAGCAAATTAAATACATAAACATTTAAACACAGCTCTTTTCCCCTGAAATGGGGTAGCCAGAACTGCAGAATCATAAAGGAGTTCCCACAGACACACTCAGCATAGCGGGGTTAGATGATAGTGACATGATGCTAGCTTATTGCCTGAGAGAATACCCGACTAACGGCCAATTTCTATACAAGAGGTTCAAAAACAATCTCGGATTCTTTTATTCCTAATTTAAAATTTTGTATGAAAACAATTTAAGATTATATCTGAGATATGCAAAAAATATCTCAAGATCAGTTATAGAATAATCCACAGGAAAAACAGTCTACTACACAGAAAATGCATCCGCGCGTACCTGCCTAGGTCCGTCGACACGCAACATGCAGCGTGGTGCGTGGCAGTGTGTGTATCGCCTTACTTAGTCAACTCTTACGACATTCATGGAAGACATCTATTTACAAAATACATAAGAAGCAAAGAAAGGGCGGTTTCGTTCATATAAATATTAGTATAATGAAAACTAAAATAATAGGGGTGTGAGTAATTTCATCCTGCCCAAATTAAATATAACAGTAACCTTGTGTGTTTCGTTAGATAGTTTCCTAGTGAGAAGGCAGCCTAGTGTCCACCGGCTCTGTCTGTTATGGGGGATATAACCACTTAACGCGGACTCGACTCAGCCTGAATTGAATTTGGGAACTGTCCGACGTATTCTAAATGTACATAATTGAATAGTAACGTCCAGTTAGCTGACCACCTTGCAACTGGGCTCGGACATTTTGTTTGCATCTAAATTTTAACAAAGGTTTCTATAAGCAATGGTCAGATTGTTTTAATGTATTCGTATGTGTAACATATTTTAAATATACAGATGTTTATGTTAAAAATGTAGAGAAATGCCTAAAAAGTGTTGGACACACTGTCTGTAAACCTGCTTCTTCTATTTGCTTCTTCTCCATCGCGGTAGATAAAATTTTTTCTTCTTTTATTCCCATCTGCCAACCTCAAGTTTACTACCGGGTGGTGATTGGCACTAATAAGTGGCGTTTACCACCCCGGTGGTCAATGGCACCTATTAAGTTTCATCTGCCCCCTTTGTAGTTATACAAAATACAATACAACAAATGAAAACAAGCACACAAGAGAGAAGCAGTAAAGATGTAGTTAAAATTCACGCGTGTCTTACGATACGTATCTGTATGCACAATCTCTTACCGATCGTCCGGACCGGCGGCGTCCGGCATATTAAACGGCGATTAACCCACCGGCCACGCACTGATTTATGCGAACTATTAAAATCTAGGAAGGCACAGAATTAATTGCACTACTTCAGTGTTGGCTGCTTTATTAATTGGGCCCGAGTCGCCTGTTGTTTATGGACATTTCCCTTTCCTTGCCCTTATCGTGACCCCGGCCGTTCCAATTTGTCCACTCACATTCTGTTCAGTTTCAATGGCTATTAAGGGCACCTCCATTTCCTATACAAAACTATAGGCACCTACAGATGTAGAGTCACCACTCTATCAGAGGCGGCGATTGTAATTCTAATAGGGCACTCAAAAATTCAGATGTGGCTTGACAGTTGAGTAAGTTTGGAAGTTGGACAGGGGAGTGCGTGGCGGACAGAGTTTTGCGTAAAGTTCGTGCATTCACATTTAAATGTGGACACGTTAAAATATCACCTTTCCGGGACGAGGTCGGAACAAATTATCAACAACAATTAGAGGGCGACAAAGTTGAGGCGAGCCGGGGGCGAGGAACTTGTATTACACGTGTTTTTAAATCGCTGTGTGTTTTGGTTGTTTTATGAGTTGGTATGAGATAGATTTAACAGCGCCCGTAGCATGACTTTGGTGAGAGCGAGATGTCTCATATTTACGCGACAAATCCACAGAGCTAAGTAATAACTAGATAAAGCAAGTGTTTGTACTTGGTGTGTAAAAAGGGATTGCAAACCACTTCTATCTGCCCTAATTCATTCAGTCCTGGCTCGAGAACGAATGTGTCTATTCTAATTCTTAAGTCTATTTTTTACATGCAAAGTACATACACTTAGTTTATCTGGTTATTAATAGCTCTGTGATTTTGACGTTTAAATGTGAGATATCTCGCTCTCACCAAATTCATTATACGTATGCACGTGTGTATATATAGGTACATATCATCAATCCTTATATATAATAACAATACCTATAAATACATGGACATATAATTAATTTCCAAAAACTAGACATAGCGTTGTTATTTTGTTTCATAATAATTTCGAATTTCGGTATTTTTATCAAACAAAAAATCTCTATAACTCGAACATAATAACAATACCTATAAAACATTATAATTAATGACATTTGTTATTTTGTATAAGAATTTTTAAAACAAAAAATCTCTATAACTCGAACAGTCTTTTTGTCTCCAACAAAGGTAAATTAAATGGTGAGTCCTAATTTATAGCAAATAATCAGAGGGACAGTACAGACACACGTGCGGCAGTTACTGAGGTGAGCGCAGTTGTTACCAACAGGAACAAGGGGACAAACTGATAGTACCTCAACACCGGAGAATACAAATATCGGATGGAAATAGAGGATCTGCACCTTATCTACATTTCAGCCTTGTAGTGTAAGAAGTTCTTTATGGAACTGCTGGAATATATAACCAAAACCGCTAAAAAGTTATATATATAGTTGTACGATTTTATATCATAAAGATTATTCGATATGATATTAAGAATTATAACTAATTGCTAGTTCGATTCGTGTCACATACCTGATTTGACTATAAATGCATCCCTTATCATTAATCTTCGACTCAAACCTCAATCACTCATTCACGCCTCTTTTCCGGTGGGGTAGGCAGAGATCACGGATAGGTACCTAACTCTTATTTTGTCAGAAGAAAACCGAAGTACTACCACCTCGAGTGACCAAGAGAAAAGGGACCACTAAAAACACGATCGCTTTCCATATACCGGTTATTCTGTGTTATTGTGAGTCGATGTAGTAGCGAAGGGAGATGAGCTACGGGCCGCACACACCTGCGCCCCCGCGGCATCCGTCTTGCGGCGCGTGCACTCGCCTGATTGTCGGGACAAGAGTTATTGTGCGGTCGCCCTTACGGCGACTGCCTGTTCTGTGTGATGTTATGGAGTTATTTTATTATGGAATGTTAATGTGTGACACTAAAAAAAGAAGATTTTAAACGGAATGTTTTGGACTAGACTTCACGACGACTGCAAAAAAAAAGAAATGTTGAAATCTTCCGGGTAAATAGGAGCTCTTTCTTTATATAACATATCACATGTATACAGTGAAGAAAAGCCTCTATACATATATGACAGGGTAGGTACAAATTTTATCGAATCCACCGATCTCCTGACAAAGTAAAGAAATTTAACTTTAGGTAGATCATACAGGAGGCTTTCGTGTAATAAAGGAAAATTCACGCGGACAGCTACCTCTATAAAACCAAATCCGCCTATTTAGATCATCTTTGCTGTCGCCTTTTCTGGACAGGCAAACTTACGAATACAGCTTCTGAAAAGCAATCTACCTCATAATACTAGGTAAAATCTTGTTATTTGGCGGTAGTTGTAAGTTTGTCCAGTTTACGGAGGTAGGTAAGAACAAAAAGCGATAAGTTTTATTCCCGTATAGGTGTGGAGATGATGCGGACCCTAGGGGCTGGAGAGGGTTGCGAGCGTGACGCGATTGCCTCCGATAAAACCCATCAAAACTTATACGTTAAAACGTTTTTATTTTCAAAGCTCTCATTTTGTTGTAGCTTATCACTTTTTATTTATTTATTTTATTTATTTATTTTTCTGACTAACATAATAATGATTAAAGTTATAAAAATAAATCAGTATAAGAGCAGTATCTTAGGTCAAACTTTGTTTCAGATTAAAATAATTATATTGTATGCTTACCTATGTTTTAATTTTAACAGCATATAAATTTCGGAGAGTCCACAGTTAGCGAAAAATAATGAGTTAACTAATAAATTTAGTGATTAGTTATTTTGATACGTTAAATATTCGATAATTTAAATATAATCCCACTATCTATATCTTGTTTAACTACTTGTAATTAAATAAGACTTGTGCGTTCTGGAATAAAATTAATATAAATATTTTCTGTTAGCATTTTAATGAAGGTATGTCACGGTGATAAGCGTTATCGGCACAAATAATAATAGGTATTGACATACGTGCGACAGATCTCGGAAAATATCGTATTGACGTCATCGACTCAAGGAAAATTATGATCCGACAGGTTAATTAGGTTAATTAAACATTCATAATTGTATAGTACAAGTAAAACTGTAATATTTTTTATTTATTACGAAAACGCTGCTTCATAGGTTCTTATATAGATACAATAATAATAAGTAATTTTAGATTAAAAATAAAATCATTAATGTACATGGTAATATTCAGTACTATCTTAAATTTATCTACAATTGCCAGCATGCATCTGTTACGTGTATAACTAGAAAGTCTAGAAAAGAAACAAAGATATTCATTTCTTTAAAATCAGTATGTGTGCTCTTTCTACGGTTTACTCTTTAAAACCTGTCACTCTATAATGTTTATTCATACTGTGTTCATATCACCAAAGTGCCGCTACTTTTTTTATATTTCATGGCCAACCCTTAACTCGCAATGCAACTAATTTTCTAACAGATTTGCATTGGCCTTAGGCTATAAACAATCACCGTGGCGTGTGTGACATGTTTACCGCCCGCACCGCGGTAGGTGAGATAAAGGTCCGAGTCAGGGGTCAGCTGCCTACGCACGTCCTACGTACGTTGGTAGCCATGTTTGTTTAGAAACTTTAACTAAATAATCTGATTTCATATTGGTAAAACATTACACACAATGCTAGTAACTCATTATCCATAAAGAGTAGCAGAGGTGAAAATATCACATTCTTTTGTCACTAGTAAGGGGTGAGACTACAATCGTTTTTCGGACACAAATTCTATAAAGGTAACCGATGAGGATAAATTATTCCTGAATGATTCTAAACAGTAAGCTGATAGAGCCTCTTCAATTGTATTGAATTGACCATGGCCAGATGAGATTGAATTTAGGTCCTAAAATATTAAGAGACTTCAGTGACTTAGATTGTTTTTTGGAATCTTGTGACCTTCGCTACAAATTAATTAATACCACATACTTTATGAATTTGTAAATAATAAACATTAGGTACACTTCACATACTCAAAAGCATGCGATCAATGAAAAATGTAATCCATTTTGGAAAAGTTATTTTGTTTTAGTGCCGCCGATTGTGAGATTGCGGCGACAGCGGTATGGGAACGACCCGCCGCGGGCTCGCCCCGAGGTGTGCCATCTCGGATATTTGATAGACGAGGTTGATGTCCTGATTTTGGATGGCTGCTATATTGTAGAGTTAAAGGTGAACTGAATAGTGAAATACTTACATTATGTATTAAGTAAACTGTGCTTAGTAAAACAAGTGTTAGACACGGCTATGTTCCCAAAAATGAGATAGCTAGAACTGCAGGATCATGAAAAATATCCCACAGTCACATTCAGCATAGCGGGGGATAAATGTCAAAGAACAGTTGCTAGCTCATCGTCTAAGACAGGGATTCCCGAACTTTTATTCCTTATAGACCCCTTTCAAAAGTTATCTGGTTCTGGTGGACCCCCTGGACCCCCTACAGGCCCACATCACATACAAATTAAATGTGAACCCTCATTTTTTCACGCCAACGTAGACCCCCATCGAGTCTCCTGTGGACCCCTGGGGGTCCACCTGGACCACTTTGGGAACCACTGGTCTAAGAGAATACTTCTAAATTCCTTAGTCGACTCCTATCGCCGTTTATCCAGAACATTGCAGCCAGCTGTAAGATTTCAAACAGTAATAACCCATTACGTATGATCAGCACAGTTCTTGCATTCATAGGTTTTTCTGTCGAGTCCCACCGGGAGCGTTCCCGACCGTCTCATAGCCCGGAGCGGTTGAAGATTGCAACTTTTATCACTCGGTCTGTTACTACCTTTATGGAATCGGTTCCCGAACATTTGAGGCAGTCGATTTGATTGGCTACCGTACTACAGGGTAAAGCGGTGAAGCAAACGGCGTAGACTTAATAATATGGTTATTACTATCAAACTTGCATCGCGCCTTTTATTTCTATGTAGTGTAGTTTTAGTAGATTCGATTTAGGGGTATTTTTCAAGGCGTTGTTTTAGGTACGGTACTCGTAAATGTATGTGCTCTAGGATATATTATAAGCTTTGGGCTCTAAAATAATATTTTAATATCAAAATCACTCTTCTTGGGTCTGCGGTCTAAGTTATTTAAAATACCTTTTAGTGGGCCTAACTTGATGGGAGATAGATGTATATTTTTTCGGGCGGGTTATATAGAACAACCATAAATTATAAATATCGTGATCGATACAGCGTCGATTTAATTTGCTACAAAAAGTTTGCAACAAATAAAACAATAGCTTTATAAGCAGGAAATAATACCGTCGTCCCTCGATAAGATCTCGATCTAGCTCCGCTAATCAAATTACGTCCCGTCTCTTTGTGCGCGGCTGTTTGTTTATTTCCTTTGCTAGCTGATATATTTTTTTTAATAATCTTTTTTTAAACTTTTCGAGCGCTCAAAGGCGGAGTCGAGTTATGAAATTGTTGGAGCGTTAATTGTAGACGTCCAGTGTTGAATATTAAAGTACTCCGTGTGCGGCCGGCCTTAGTTATAGCTTGTTAACCTCCGAGGACATAGCCCGTTTCACAATTTTTTGCGTAAATTTGCGAGGTTCAGTTTACAGTTTGTCTGTTATTAGCGCTGCTTGTATTCGAATCACATTAACATACTGAGGAGGAAAATGTCGGAAGTGAAGAAAAAATATTAACTGAAAAGTCAGAGGTTGTAGGAAACATAACAGTTGTATACAAGTGGTAATTTCCCTCGACTACGTCTAATTTGAGTGGCGTCGTCTCCAGTGCGGTGTGTAATCACATCGTCACCTGCGAATTGGCCATTTGCCGTGACTCCGTGGCCACTAACGACATTGCTCGCGCCATTACCCGCGCCCCGAGAAAAAACAAACCGACGCCTAATGACTTCGACGATTACCAATCACCGGAAAAAATAGGCCTCTTTCTACCACCCATTGGATAATTCTTGAAATGCTCTTTTTAAGGTGATATGGTTTTTTATATGTCGTTTCATTTGTTTGACTGTGCAAATGTGAATTCGATGTGCTTGAAGAAAAACGGCGCTGTCAAATGTATAAATGTATAACGCACCATTCGAAATTCTAAAGTTTATTCATTTTCATAATATTATTCCACGAAATATAACGACCCATTAAATTTGTTATGAAGTTTAAACCTTCCTTCTTGAACTTTAATAACAAATTTGGACCAATAAGTCGAAAGCGAAACTTAGTCCGGCCATTAAATCCGGCTGGCACCGGGCAGTCGCCATTATGGGCCGGCCCAATAAAACGAATTAAAACCTAATTAGAAGCCGCGATTTTTGAGCATTGAAGTGGGGAGCGAATTAATTAGTGGAGGGCAGCAATGATTCCAGTTCGGCGGGTAATTGCCGCTCCGCCGTCTCAAATATAAATCAGGTGATGGCTCATGTGGCAAGCGAAGAGCGGGAAACGTAGGCAAAGGCCAGCAAAACGGGTTACTCCTAAAAGCCCCGAACGCGAAAAGCTCCGTCCGTCCTGGAGAGACCCGATTCTAATAAATATGTTTACGTTTGTTATTGTTATGTATTCTGTGTTCTGTATCTTTATGTGGTAACATAATTTTCTATATAACTGTTACTGATAATTTATGTGTCATATAAATAAATTATTTACGAATTGATAACATTTTATTCGAGTTATGTTTCTTGTCAAAATCTGATTATTCTGTACACAGATTAAACATGGTGTCAATGTTGATTTTACGATCTAAATATTATGTAGGCACATTATAGCCCACAAAACACATCTACAATTTTATTTGAGATATTCATTACTTATTAGGTACCGCGTGGGACTATTCCGCTAGTCTCCTGTAACTCAAACGGTACATCTTAAGGAAAAAATCTCGGACCGCGCCAGACTCGGTGTGCTCTGGAGGAAGATCTTATTGGATCAGCGATGAATTATTCTGTTTGTTCGTGTTTTTAAACGTTTGTTCTATTGTGTAGACTGTTGTTACCGTAACGAAGTTTGCTTAATTAGCTATAGGATGTACGGTTGTGGTTTTTTCTTCTTTTTGTCTGGACACATAACATGTTGGTTTGTTAGTTTAGTGGCAATAGGTATTTTATTGTAGGATTATGAATAATTGTGGTGTTTATATTGTTTATGAACATCTAAACAACATTTATATTTATTAAACTTTACAAAATTAATATACTCGTAACTAGGCCTGTACCCAGGATTCCTGATGTCCTGTATCATGAGCAGGTACCAGACAAGTGAAAATATAAAAAAAGGTAAATAAAGTAATATTGATATTTTACATGTTGTCAATGTTTGCACTTGGATCTCAAAATATAACCTAATGGTGGTCGTCACAGCTATACAAAAGCGCTAAAATATATTTCCAAGTACATATCGGAAGTAATAGCCAGTCGATAGAGCCTCCATAAATCGCGATACTAGAACAATTAACTTTCCTTCATCAGTTTCCGAAATTAAATAAACTTCGAGCCGGTTATTCCTATCGCCCTTTCTATAAACACCTTAATTCTCATTAAACGTCGGTCATTTCGAGGAAAACAAATTAACTGGAGAAAGCCCCGGCTTCCGGCAGCCATTTTGCCTAATGGCGGAATTTCGGCAAGTTTGACAGCTCGGATGAAATGTCGCGCGATTTTTACTAATTAAAGGGGTGGATACCCTTCGGATTGTGCCCACAACCGGAGATGGGTTTCATTAGTACTGCCGTAATGCCGTGGACTGATTGTTGCTAATTAGGGAGAGATCAACTGATAACTGGATGATGATTATAAAACTTATGAATGAAAAATATCATATTACATACATTGATATTGTTCATTCACAATAGATAGATAGACACGGCTGTGTTTTCAAACTGGAGTAGCCATAACTGTAGCTCCCCAAGCATGACCACGCACGCATCGTGGTATCGTATTGTCTCTATACAAAATTCAACATGGCGGCTATATTTATCGTATTTTGGCAGGCTAATCTATCATAACGTGTTTCGCAGGTCATGCTACTTGTGCTGGATAATAAGGAAGGTCCTACAGCCACGCTTGATATAGGGGGGATAGATATTACTGGTTAGTGACAAGATGTTAGCTTATCGACTGCAAGAATGCCCCAGTTACTAAGTCGAATCTTACGACTTGCACGGAAGGAGACGCAGCTGATGTATTCTAGTGAAACTTAAACTATATTTGAACTATTCTGGACGCCCGCGACTTCGCCCGCGTGGACTACAGAAAAAACTAAATGTGGACATTATCCGGGAAGAAAATATTTTCCCGGGATAAAAAGTAGCCTATATGTTAATCCAGGGTGTCAGCTAACTCCGTAGCAAATTTTATTTAAATCGCTTCAGCCGTTTTTACGAGAAAGAGTAGCAAACATCCATTTATCCATACTCACAAACTTTCGCGTTTTTAATATACTCGTAAGTATGATATTGATATAAGTTTATTTATTCACATTTGTTATATTACCTAATAAACAGTAAACAAGACATTCTAAAAATAAGAACTGTATTTTAAAGTAAAATCTCAAAGTACACAATATTCAGCTTCTACAAAAATATTTTTACATCTCTAACAATTCTGCTACCTTTGTAAGTAATTGCAGTTCATTTGAATATCCATTCCGCTGCAGAACACTTCGACAGTAATTCCCGTTTTTCCCCTCTACCTCAAGGCAAGATGCCTCACCTAATTCGCGCCACAATCAAACTGCGCCACTCTCGACAAATTAGTTTTGATATTTAAATTAGACCCGCCGACGGCACCGGTCAAAGGTATATTTACACTTCACGACTTTTTTTGTAGATTTTTTTTTTCGCCAATTTCGCCAGGTACACCTAATATGTTGATAAGTGTAAATGCATCTTCAGACATTGAGAACTATCCTTTCAAACCATTTGAAACAGTTAAAATGAGTACAGCTGGCGAAAGCCTTGGTTTTATTCTTCTTATATACCTATGTACCTGTATCTTATGTTCAATTAGTAAAAGTATGGATGGGCCTTAGTGTTGTCAGCAAGGTAACAAGTCCAGAGAACAGTTTGTAATCAGATCCTTTTTTATAATAATAATAAATATAATAATAAATTTTTACTTCCAGTCGTAACAAAATCGTATCGTACAGTGCTATAAGCTTTCGTCCGGCAGGTTCAAAGATTGATTTCTCTTTCTTGAACTACAAGTTCTGCCCCCCGACCTCGCTTGCGCCCCGCGTCCTGTTCCATCGCGTTATTTCACAAGATAAGGTCTTTAATTGGCCCGCGGAGCAGGTTGCTCATTCTATTTCGGATTATTGATCTTGCGCTGAAGTTTTTGTATGTCTTCCGAGGGGATTGTTCAGTTTTGTTACTCAATTTTGTTAACAACTCTTTAGTTCAAAGGGAAATTTCACAGCCCGATTACTTCTCGTGTACCGGTTCCCGATAGGATTTGGACAATAATTAATAATTGCTTTGAAAGGGTTTTCTATTCTATCGATTTTGTTGAAATTTGTTCTAGTTTTGTTAGGACTATTCGACAGAAACAATTTCGTTATGTTAATCAACTCTTTAGTTTCCATTGAGGGGTCGCCCACCACCGGGCCCTACCTACACCCTCCGCTGACCCTCGGATCTGCCGACTCATGGTCACGAACACAAGACACTACTGTCGCAACGAGAAGCCGGATTCAAGCACCTAGCATGCAACCATAAGGGCCAGCGGAGGGTGTAGGTGGTGGGCGACCCTTCAATGGAAATTTGAACTTCCGAATAGTGACGCCTGATACAATTAAATATCTCTTTAGTTGCTTTACAACCGATCCTATATCGACAGTGGAAAGGCAAAAACGCTAAAACGCCACCAGGCGATATAATAATAATAAAATTATTAATAAAGAAATTGAAAATGTCGAATAAATGATTTTGAATTTTGAAAAAATTCCTCACCCGGGTGGGAATCGAACCCACGACCTCTGCATTCCGTGCCAGCGCTCTTATCACTGAGCCACCGGGTCAATTACTCGGATGACGAATAATAATAATAATAATAGGTGAGGTGATATAGCGAATTTTCTTATACGCCATCACTATACTTCAATGTACCTACATGTGTCTATGTACTTAGATTCGAAACGTTGTCAAACTTTTCTTTCGTAAAACAATACTTTCTTATGCTTGCTATACAAAATCTTGAAGCACAAATAGAAACAGTACTGGACGTCTGGTGTATCTTTGAGAAAAATAACAAATGTTTTGAAGGTAACAAAGAGGGTAGAAATAAGAGCAACGAGAACTCGGGGAGGTAAGACAAAGCCTTCTTTGTATGGAACTAGCGTTATACTAAGCTTTGTTTACGCCTCGTTCTGTATTACAAGCTTTAATGGATTAAGTTTTTTCGCGAAAATCTTTATAAGTGTTGAGTTTATAATATGTTAATTAGTCACTTTAAGGAAGGTACTAACAGATCAGAAGCTACTTTACTTACCTATATAGGTTTGCACGGAATGCGAGTGGTCGTGAGTTCAAATCTCACTCGGGTGAAAATTTTTTTCACATTCTTATTAAAATTTTGTAATATACTATACAGGTTTTACGAAAGAACTTTATTTAGACACGGCCGTGTCTCGGGTAGCCAGAACTGCAAGATCATTAGGGATATCCCACCGCCACTTGGACAGATACTCAGTGACAAGTTTCTAGCTTATCACCTGGGGATAATGACCGACTTCCTCAGTCTTACGATATGCACGGAAGGAGATGCAGCTGATGTATTCTCTTGAAGCCCCATATACGCACAGGAGTCATCTGTGAACAATATAAAATCCTACCTACTCACATATAGATAGACTTGCAGTCCGTTAAGGTAAACTGAAAGAGTTTTTGTGATTTTATTTTGGTATGCTAATCTAGAGTAAACCAGTTTAATCCGGTTATTGTTTAAGGTTTTATTTAATTTACAATCGGCTCCCCTCGGCTCCCTTCAGCGGCACCTTGTGAACGATTCCTTCGGCCACTTCTTTTTAATCAAATGAAACGAACCCTTTCAATCGGAATCTCAAAGTTTTTCAAGTTCTAATAACGGGGAAGTGTTGGAGACCGATATTATATTTAGATATTTTACCCTTGGGCTGTGATATTGGAAACAAGAGGAAATAATTTAAATTTTATGTTTTTTTTTATTTCAATAAGAATACCTGTGTAATACTGACTACATTATTAAAAGTTATCTGCATTATTTTCTTCATATTTGTAGCACTAACTAGTAATGTACATACTTATTTAAAAATTTACATATAACATTTTTTTTAAATGTATAATTCTCTTCATCTTACAAGGGGATGGGGAAATAGACTGATATATAAAGCACCGAATCAGTTCAGGGTGGATGAAATGGTGACAGGTCACGGGAGTTATATGCGATGCCCGGATGCCGTTAAAGCTAAAGGGTAAGGTGTACAAGACCGTAATTCGACCTGTCGTCTTGTATGGATCTGAATGCTGGGCCGTAAAGAAGAAGGATGAAAATCGACTGCATGTAAGCGAGATGAGAATCTTGAGATGGATGTGTGGAGTTACAAGAATGGATAAAATATGAAATGAGTATATAAGAGGAAGTCTGAAAGTTGCGCCGATCACAGACAAGTTACGAAGTAATCGTCTGTCTTGGTACGGGCATGTAAAGCGACGGGATGAAAGGCATATTTTACAGAGAGCGTTGTGCATGAATGTGGATGGATATAAAGGAAGAGGTTGACCAAAGAAATGTTGGATGGACTGTGTGAGAGAGGATATGCGTGTGCTGGGAGTCAGCAATGAGATGACGGATAATAGGGATGAATGGAAGAAAAGAACATATTGCGCGTACCCCAAATAAATGGGAACAGGGCAGGAAGATGATGACATAATTCTCTTCGTGCCAGGCTCCTGATTTACCTAAATCTCCATCCATAAAACGATTTTGAGTCGTTGTTTTCCTCCCTGTTTTATAGTATAATTTGACGATCCCAATCTAATGTTATAACATGACCAACTTATACCACCTTATGCCTATTAATCTATACTCGTATACAGCCTTCTACACCCACTGCTGAGTAAAGGCCTCCTCTTCACTTCGCCACTGTCCTCTGTCCTGGGCTTACCTCATTCGCTGGTGTCCAACAGACTTGCAGATATCACTTGACCATCTTTTGTACTTTATATTTATGTGAAGAGAGTCACAGGAGACCACTAGTACATCAATATCTACCAGGTCTTGATCCTGGCGCGCGATAATTAAACTTCGTTTCTTTGCAAATACAAAATGATTTAATTAAAATGGAACTAATTCCGGCGGATTTGTATTGAGTGCGGATTGGGAAAGTTTTCTCGTCTCAGCTGATCACGGTCGGCTAATATTTATCGAAGGCGGGAGACGGATCTGATCTGTGTTGCTGTGCTGATGACGCGAGATGGTTGGAGTAAAGATGACATGAGTATTTCTTACTTCAATAATAGAGATACGATTCCCACTCGTATCTGTGGTTTCTGAGTATGCTCTATGAAATTCCATCTAAATACGTCTGATTTTTATCATATTATATCGAATGAATAGAATATGTATATAGATATAGATAGTAATAAATATTGCAATGCCTATTGTATATGCTAAGACCTATGTATACCTACTATTACGTAGCAAAGATACTTTGTACCCAATGTAGCACGCAATAAAGAATTTGAATTTGATTTCTTCGATCTTATCAGATCGCGCCAGACGTTTATAAAAAGTTTAGAGGGTACTTTCTAAATAACTATCTCGCAATAAACACAAGTGCGCTCACACCTTTTTAAAATCCATCAAGCTATTTCAATTACAAATGCAAAATCACTCGCGTGCAAGCGAGACAGCAAGCTCGACATTCTCTTGTTTTCAATTAATTAATTTTATTATTTTTCGGGAGTCGCCGCGTTGGCTTTATTGGTGAAATTCTCAGTAATTAGTCTTTAAAAGGTCTTTTATTATTATTTAATTTTTGGCGAAGGGTTGAGGTGCGGCCAGATGTCGGTTTCATAACGGAGGTGATCTGCGCGGGGAGGCTTTGTTTTGAGGAAATAAATACTTTTTTGTTACTATTATCCTTTTATACAAATCATGATTGTCTTCGCCTTGTGGTGTGCCTTGGGGGACCTACAGCCAGCAATAGGCTGATATGTTTGTGTATATGAAAGAAGATCTTAAGTTTTCGATACATCAAACAATAAATAAATAACTATTCTATACGCCAACCCTCCTGGCACACGCCGTAATAGAACGTTATATGACAGCGCTTGCCAGGAGCGTTGGCGTATGGTATAGTAGGTAAGGTTCTTACATAATGCGCGGGCATTGTTCGTAGCGATCTACGATCGTAGTCTACTACGAGCTACTACGGTAGAAAAGCTACGAGTTTGAATTTTGCTACCAATAACAAGCCTTCGTTATGACGTGATAGCTAAATGACGTAATCGAATCGAACCGCTATTGTTAGATATACAGGGTGTAACAGAAAGGGTATGTTAAGCGAAAAGCTATGCAAACAGCCCACCATGGAGAACTTATTTCCAAAATTTGAGACCCGAAATCGCATGTTTATTTTTCAAGATTGTATGAACATTCCTGAGATGTGTAGGAATTCTCCATTACTAATTGGAAAAATAAACATGTGATTTCGAGTCTCAAATTTTGTGGATAGGTTCTCTATAGTGGGCTATGTACATACCCTTTTTATTACACCCTGTATAGCTAACGCCAAAAAAAAATTTTTTTTCACAGTTTTCTCTACAACGTTATACTGTTGCAATATAGGCAAGTTCGTATAGTTTCATCTCCGACTAAGCGAAGAAGTTCTGTTTACGTTATGGAGGTCTCTTGGGTGGCCATTACGGTAATTAGCCTCTAATCTAATTAGATAAGTCTGTATGTGTGTGTGGGGTGGGAAAGTAGGTGTATAAAGGTATTTAATATTTGAGTAACTTACATTTAAATGTTATGTGATGAGATGAATTAAACTTTACTTCTATTACAATGACCGTATATTTTGACGGCCGACTGGTCTAGTAGGTACTCGTAGTGACCCTGACTGCGACGCCATAGGTCCTGGGTTCGAATCCCGGTAGGTGCAAACATTGATATGATGAATATCAATGTTTGTTTCTGAGTCATGGATGTTTCTATACTTATCTATGTATTTATATACCGTTGCTTAGTACCCACGACACAAGACCTTAGGGATCTTAGTGTGGGACTAGGTTAATGTGTTGTGTAGTGTGTGAATATTTATATTATTTGAATATATTTTTTACAATATAATAAATTTTCAATTATGGTGGGGGAAGGAGATACCTTGTACAGATACACTATTTATATTATAAATAATTTTTAAAAACAATATGTATTAATAATATCCATGTGGTTCTATTGGCCGTTGATGCTCTGCCTACCCCGTAAGGGATAAAGGGAATTCAGTCGTGGGTATGGGACATCTGGACTAGATGGTAGTCGGTAGTCAGAACTGTAAGATCATTAAGGAGATCCCTAGCAAATTAAGTATTTTAACCATGAAGCATGATTTTAACATTTGTTTCTACGAGTCTATTCCACACAAAGTTATGACAACTTTACAAAATACTACTAAGTAAGAGGAGATTGTATGTATACAGGGTGTAACAGAAAGGGTATGTTAAGCGAAAAGCTATGTAAATAGACCATTATAGAGAACCTATTTCCAAAATTTGAGAATCGAAATCACATGTTTATTTTTCAAAATTGTATGAACATTCTTAAGTTGATTAGAAATTCTCCATACTAGTTGCGAAATTAAACATGTGATTTCGAGTCTGAAATTTTGTATATAGGTTCCTTTTAGTGGGCTATTTACATAGCTTCTCGCTTAACATACCCCTTTTGTTACGCCCTGTATATTTTTATCTGCCTCTGTGTGGGTGTTCTCGATTGTAGTGTTACACTAAGCTGTGGGTGTGTGCGTGTCGGTAATTATCCGAAGTGGCGATCAGGCGGGCGGTAACTAACGGTAACTTTGTTACCAGAGTTATACTAACCTTCTGGATAAGCTCGAGGTGGTGCTGAAATCTTTTTGAAATGATATGAGTTTAGTACATTTTGTGGCATTGTCCTTCTTTGACATCACCGTATACAGGGTGTTTTTTACATCATACATCAAATAAAGTAAGTTTATGCAAAAAAAAAAAATGCTGGGAAACAATGTAATTTTTTATTATTTATTTTTGATTACTTGATCGGGCGAAATTAATAGTGTCTAGTGTTTAGTGTTTATGCTAGTTTTTTCATACACAGATATTAATTATTTCTCGTCAAAAAATCATGCTACACGCGTCAATGTGCATTTATGCAGAAAAACGCAGTCTACGAGTATTTACTCAACTTTGGACCCTAATATTTTGGAAACCAGACACTTCCCAGTATGCTTCCATGGAGAAAAATGATCGTGATGATGAGGAGATTCCGTAGTTTTCGGGAACGTTGACGACCAAAAATCATCCTGTATGTAACGGCAAACAGATCAATATTTATCTCAGATTTCATAAGTTCCATTTTCTGAATTATGTTGTAAATCAATTGAAGGTAAAATATGAGATTGCAAACCTCAAATTTATTCATTTGTAATTATAATAGAAACATTGTAAAAACTTCTTCTTCTTCTTTTTCAGCTTATTGCAATCCGCTGTTGGAAGTAGGCCTTCCCCAGGGCATGCCACAAGGCTACTGTCACAAGGGGAGTTTTGCCCATAGTCACCACGCTGGGCAGGCGGGTTGGTGACCGCAGTGTGATTTTCAGAGTATGTTGTCAGTACGGGAGGCGCTGCTGCCCACCTCCCGGAAACCCTTCATCGCCTCGTACGATACAATTACGACACGTAAAAACAATTAACAAAAAATACTGCTCCACAGGGTTAATGTTAATTTTTATAAATATCCAATTCAGCTTGTTTGATATTAGTAATTTTAGTGTACCTACCTATAGCCTACATGTTTGCTTAAATTTGGCTTGAAATATATACAGATGTTTCCTAATGTACAGGCTGTAACAAAAAGGGTATGTTAAGCGAAAAGCTATATGAACAGCCCACTGTAGAGAACCTATCCACAAAATTTGAGACCCGAAATCACATGTTTATTTTTCGGGATAGTATGGAGAATTTTTAAATATCTCAGGAATTTTCATACAATCTTGAAAAATAAAAATGTGATTTCGAGTCTTAAATTTTGTAAATAGGTTCTCTATAGTGGGCTATTTACATAGCTTTTTGCTTAACATACCCTTTTTGTTACACCCTAAACATTTAAGTTCAATACAATAGCTCGTCGTCAGCCTATTGCAGTCCACTGCTGGACGTAGGCCTCCCCCAGTGTACGCCACATGGCTCCATCTCCCGTTTTTACCATCCAGTCACTATCAGCCGTCCTCCTTAAGTCATCGGTGCATCCGGCCAGAGGGCGCCCAACGATACGCTTGCCGAGGCGCGGTCTCCATTCGAGAACCCGTTTACTCCACCGTCCATCGGTTCTACGACAGATGTGGCCGGCTCACTGCCACTACAGTCTGCTACATTTCGAGACTGTGTCTGTCACTTTGGACTTCTGCCGGATAACCTCGTTTCGGACTTTGTCCATTAGCGAGATACAATAATATACAATACAATAGTTAACTTTCGCTAAATTTTCACATTGTCACATGCTTTTACATTTACCATATCCAGTCAATTTATTGTGTCAGTAGGAACCTGTATTCAGACAGTCGTACTTAAAATGCTTGACAGCCACGAGTACACAGCATATAAGACATATTATATCTTCTAATATAGGTACTCAAACCACATAAACCCCTTTCATCCCAGCCTATGTACCTGCCTAGGTAGCGCTTCACCTGTGAGGTGCGAGTAGGCGGGGCCAGGTGACAGCCCACCTGCGCGAGGCCACGCCCCCTACCTGCCGAGGTGAGGTAGGCGGCGCGTGTTTGTGTCAACGTGCTGGAAATCTGCGAATTGTATAGCGTACTAGCGGTCACCCGCGACTTCTTTTATGTGAAATTTATAGCCTATGTGTTAGTCTTATGTATAAGCTATATTCCTGGCAAGTTTCATTGAAATCTGTTTACTAGTTTTTGCGTAAAATGGTAACCAACTGGGGAATACAGCATTAATGCGATGAAACTCACATCAGACAAAGTAAACGTTCTCTTACCGTCCATCTGTAATGATAATAAACTAGATTTTGTTACTTACTTTTGTTATTCCCTCAGACAATAAGCTAACAACTTGTCACTTATAATTAACATCTGTACCCGCTATGCTGAATGTAGCTGCGAGATTTTCATTATGATCCGGCAGTTCTGTTCTTCATTTCCAATGTTATTGTAACCGGCCTTTACATTAGCTTAAAGCTTTAACTCAATTAGGTACCTTCATAAATTCTTCCTCTTTAAATAAACAAATAAAAAGCCTCGCATGGGGTCGCAAACAACTCCCAAAATTTAACCCTTACGCTCCACAAGTAGCAAGAAAAACAACCCTTGGTTCGCGTCACCTTTCGTATATACTTATTTTTTTGCCCTCCCCCGCGACATGGAAGAGGAGGTCCTGTCTTCGTGCGTAGGGTTGACCTCTTTGCCTCTTTGCAGGCCTAACGTAGACTGCTCAGTTCTGATTAGAGCTACTTGATTTGATCTACAGTTAGAACTAATGTCTAACTAATTGTTACTAATTGAGCTGATTGTTAGCAATTGTTTTTAGCAGAATACATATTTTAAATTATTACTGAAATATCGAATTAAGATATTTACCTAATTGTTGCCTGTAATAAGCTCTCTTAACTTGGCTTCTGACAGCCTTTTAACTAAAGCCTGTCTAAGTTGAGAGTTTAGACCGGTCTTGCATTTAAAAGTTTTTTTACGAAACTTATTTCTTAGAATATTCCAATTAGTATTAGACATACCAAGGCGTAAAAAACTACATTGGTTTTTTCACTTTTACTATCTTTTTTTCTAAATAGATGGATTTCGTGAAGGACTTTAGGTACTTTTACGGTCGAAATTAAGTGACATGTTTGTTGCATCGGGGTTTCGATTTGCAATAAGCTCATTTAGTAGCAAATTAAAAAATATTTGTTAATCAATTACCTGCATCTACTACAATTATTTATTGTAAAAATATTTTGAAAACCTTGGGTCTAAGTGAAACAGAGCAATACCTCGTGTATTGTGTCTCGTGCACTTTTCCCTCGGCAGGAGGCGCTTTTTGCCCGAACTGGTCAAAACCCGAGCTTTACTTTACATAATTTGGCATAGACGTTTGTTTTTATTGAACTCCGCGTCGGCGAAATTCGACGGTTTGTGCCAACTTTCCGATTTATGAATAGTGATTTTAACCCTTTACTACCGAACTTCGAATTTTCGGCTATAGGTACGGTGGGTAAAACTAGGTATCTTATCTAATTATATATATATATACAGGGTGTAACAGAAAGGGTATGTTAAGCGAAAAGCTATGTAAATATCCCACTATAGATATATTTTTATTTTTCAAGATTGTATGGACATTCCTGAGTTGTTTCGGAATTTTTCATACTATCTGGAAAAATATAAATGTGAATTTGAGTCTGAAATTTTGGAAATAGGTTCTCTATAGTAGGCTATTTACATAGCTTTTCGCTTAACATACCCTTTCTGTTACACCCTGTATATATATCCTTCTACATTTTATATATATTTTAGTTCCTAACTTAAATCATGGCCCAGAATTGTATGTAAAAGAATCATCTCCTTTATTTTTAATTATTCAATGTCGATCGAATAAACTTAACAAAAACGCAAGTGACAGAGATTATGATAGTAAAATAGTAGTTTACCTAATACCTATATCTTAACTAAGTAAATGCTATCTTACTTACTGAGTCTATCATCAAAAACCGATACCTAACCCTTTTCCACCTACGTCTCTGTTTACCACTATAACACTAAGCAAACAGTATCAAATGTTACAGAGTACACCCATCCATCAACATACTTATCAATGGACACCTCATCTATACCTCTACAGTATTGAAAGGTATACTTGTAGTATAGTTGTGGCAGTGGAGGTCTGTAGTCAGTGTCGTTAGGGCGGCGACACACCGGCGCGCGCCGTGAGCTAACGCGCAATTAACACAGTGTAAACACCGCTCAAATCGACGTTTAATGGTAATGGTTTGTTTGATAACAGCCAGCACGTGTGTGTTTTGATTAGGTAAGTACTGTTTGAAGGACTACGGGTATTGTCATAGCTATTATAATTAATAGCGCCTTTTGGTATATGGTAGGTAAACCAGGAAATCATATTCAATTTGGTGTTGTGAAGTTCGATTTTAAAACTCGTAAATAACGAGGTTGATAGACCTTCAATACACACACTCCTTTTAATACTTCAAACATATGGAGTAGATAGCACTAGCGGTTATGCATTTTCCAAGACTAAATAGAGTATAAAAGAGTTCAGTATCTACTATTTTCGTAACCTTTATCCCAAATATATAAATTTATATAATAAGACTAGTGACCGTCTACGACGACTGCGTAGTTATAAAATTTTCTTTTTCTGCCTATTTTCGGAATATCCTTTCTTGGGTATTGTACGTCTATGACATACAAAAACACACCCTCTAAGTATCAGGTTTGATCAGCATTAGGCTGTGCGTTGAAGTCATTCAGGATAAAATATTTCAATGTATAAATAAATTCAAATATTTGTTTATATTCCACATACCTACTATCGTCACAACCACCACACAAAGCACTCACACTCTTCAAGTAAAATTTAATCTGTATTTTCTTTACCAACACAATTCCACGTGAGCGCGATGTAAAGCAAACAATACAAGTAAGTGTAAATAAATAGCTACGTAGTGGAGTGTTTGCCGCCGCTCCCGCGAGAGGCGCCACTGTGCTCGCGTAATTGGAATTTTAATAGGAACAGGTGTTCACCGGCGTGTGCGGCCGCCTTAATAAAGCTATTTGAATTACAGCTTTAGTTGCTTTAGATTTAAATGACGTTTTATTGTGTGGACTGTGTTCGGTACCTATTATTAGAAAAGTAATGATTTTACTTTAAATTCATATTTAAATTTAAAATCTAGTAAAAAACCTAGCTATGCTGTGTATGTACGAGAGAGAGAAGGTCAACTAAGTAGTGTAATGTCAAACATTATAATATGAAAGTAAACTAAAATTGTGATTTTTAAATATTAAATATATAAGTACATATAGGTATCTACTAATGGTGTTTTCCGCTAAATGAGGTGGCAAGAACTGCTGCATAGCAAGCAGGGATAGATATAAATGGGCAGTGACAAGTTGCAAGCTGAGCTTCACATCACAACAGGTGATTTAAAAAATAAAACTACCTAGAATATCTCATAGAACTTCTACATACAAGTAAATAAATAACTAACTCTACATCGTCATCTACCTAAATTTCATATAAAATTAAACAATACACACTGCGTATGAAAACCGATGTTTACCCCATAATGAACTGCAGGTTATATTAAGGAAGCATGTTTATTGTAGATCCGTCAGATTTCCAATCAGGCTGTCAGAAGTCGGCATTGTGAACGAAATGGCCGCGGGCGGGACCTGGCTTCGAGTGCAAATGGAGCCAATCTACGTACCGGTGGTAGGACTCCCAGTTTGTAACGCATATGATTTACTGGAGACAGGTGATTGGGAACACGTTAAATATGATATTTTATAATAATTGTTCACACGACACAGGTGTGACTGCAATCACGGCATTTTTAGCAACATTACTTTGTGTAATTGTCCTGTGTTGATGAGGGCCTTCACTAGAATACATCAGCTGCATCTCCTTCCGTGCCTGTCGTAAGAGTCGACTAATGTAAATAAAATGTTATTATGTCGTGTATGTGTAATTTTCAAATAAATATATGTATATTCTCTTCTATTCTACCCACGGAACTCGGAGGTTCTCTCAGGCGATAAATTTGTAACTTGTAACACATAATTTACATTTGTCCCTAGATTTGCTAGACGTGGTTGTAGACCTTTGTGATCCTGAAGTTATGGCCACCCCATTTCGGAAAAATAGTCGTATGTACAACAACATTAAAAGCTATTGCTTCAAAAATTATAAAATTGCCTCTTTTAAAATCCACGTTAATGTTTTACTATAAAAAAGGCCAGTCACCATTTTGCATTTCTGGCAAAGACATAGGCCATGCAAACTGCCAACTTAGATGATATAATATTTTGATGTAAAACGTCTACGCGAGTAATTCAAATTCTATGAAGAGTACAAAAGCTTCATTTACATGTATGTATGTAATATTTACACAACCTACTTTACTTGTAAATGTAATGGGTAAATTATTTTTCATAAGATCGTGATTGCAATAATACGTAGTTTTGCAACTATATAACTACAGGTTGAGCAAAATGTCTGGTCTGAAATATGGAATATATACGAAGCGCGAACATCCCTCTCACGGCGCGTGTAAGACGAACAAACATAATAAATTTGATTAGGGTTCCGCAATCGACAACATGGAGACTTTTTATCAGCAACACGACTACATTGCTTACTAGATGAATAGATCATCAACACTGTAGTCGGATCATACCGGGATACGATGTGTGAGCTTTTATGGTATGGAAAGAAGTCGAAAATAAATAGTAGTGTCACTACGATTAGGTATAATTTGACGTGTCAATTGATAGGCGACTTTACAAAATCAAATGCCAAATCTATACTATATAGGTAGGTAGGTACAATAATTATCATAATGTGACTTATAAATGAAATTGTATTAGGCGTTACAATTCGGAAGTTCAAACATGGGTGCCACCGGGCCCTACACCCTCCACTGAATCTCGGATCTGATAACATATAATATAATATATAATATATACATAATAATAGTGTAATGTATTGTCTTGCATGCTACTCGTAGGTGCTCGGATCTGGTTTCTCGTGGCGATTGTAGTTAGTGCAAGTGCCTGTTTTCGCAGTTATGAGTTATCAGATCCGAGGGTCAGTGGAGGGTGTAGGGCCCGGTGGTGGGCGCACCCATAGTGAATAATGTGACTTTCTATAGAAAGCATTTTTACACCGCTGACCAGAAAATATTAAGAGAAGATAGAGCAGAGCTATTATCCAAGGGTCGTAAGAGTCGACTAAGAAACTCAGGCACGCTCTCAGGCGATAAGCTAGCAACTTGTCACTGGTCATTAACATCTGTCCTTGCTATGCTAAACGTTGCTGTTAGATCTCCTTTGTGATCTTGTAGTTCTAACTTCCCAATTTCGTTAACACAGCCTTGTGTATATGTTTGTATACATATACATATAAAAAAGCTCATAATTCTCAAGACTGCTCATTTGGCACACGCAGGTATCGCTCCGATATGATTTTATTAGGCACGAGCAAATATTTGCTCCCCCTCTCCCCCTACCCCCGGGCTCCTCATGACGCAATTTTGTGAATCAAAAGTAATCAAAACGCACCCGGAGGTCTTAATTAGATCACGATGTATCGTCTTTGAGGTGAAATTTGAACATCCTATAGGTATGATAAATATTATGAGTATGAGTAGCGACTTTGTTCACGTGAACTACCTACGTAGCCTACATAATATTATTTCTGACGTGCCTCAACTAATATTGTAAATGCGAATTGTTACTTTTACACTGTATTTACTTAATCAATCTTCATGAAATTTAGCATACACATAGTAGGGAATACGGAGAAGGACATGCTACACATAAATATACTGTAGTCCACGCAGACAAAGTCGCGGGCAACAGCTAGTCCTATTAATAATATTATAAACGCGAAAGTTTGTGAGTATGGATGGATGGATGTTTGTTACTCTTTCACATAAAAACGGCTGGAGCGATATTAATAAAATTTGATAGTGAGTTAGCTGACACCCTGGATTAACACATAGGCTATTTTCTATCCCGGGAAAATATTTTTATTACCCGGATAATTTTGACATTTTGTTTTTTCCGCAGTTCACGCGGACGGAGCCGCGGGCGTCCACTAGTAAGCTTGTCATCTAAGCAAAGCTTGTAAATTAACAACACATTTTAAGATACTCGTAGATGTGGTTAAAACTAGGAATAACTCTAAAAGTTATTGCAGATAGTTCCAGTTAATAATGGCGTGAGTGGCGATGAATAGCTGAATAGTATCAAAATAAAACTTCCACCTGATATTGAGATATCCGAACATCTGCTTCTATTACATATTCGAACTCACGGCAGACGAGATCTGTTTTATCATACCATCTCCGTTCGAACTTTATGCCAACGTTTCATAAATTTCCATTGCAATATCTGCGAGCATTCCTTTATTAACCTACCTTGTTTGTGTAGGTATTGCAAGGATGTAGAGACGTGAAAGAGCAGGGGAAATAGCTCCAAGTTTTACATATTTTTTAAGTTTCGGACCGAAAAACTCTATTTTAATTTAGCAATTATTATTGAGTTGGTACTTTACAATCCTCTATAGGTACATATAATAAAATTGTAACGGATCGATGTTTGTGCACGCTAATCTCAGAAACGGCTGAACCGATTTCGATGTAGTTTTCAGGTATTGTGACAGGTCCAACTTGACATATAGGCTACTTTTTATACCGGGAAAATGTTTTATCCCGGATAATTTCGACATTTTGTTTTTTCTGCAGTCCACTTGAATACTACAGGAGTGTTCGAACTAAACTTATCACTGATCTTATTATACATCTTACCCCGCTAAGCTCTCTTACGCAATTCTGCACTTCCAGATACTCCATTTTGTATTTATATATTTAATACGAATATCAATGACCTAACTAAATCCCCAGGCCCAAATTCCAGGAAAAATATAAAGTATCGTCTAGGATAAAATGTAACCTATACCTTTTTTTAAGCAGCTCTATACATTGTGTTAAGTGTTACCTGTTTTTTTATGCAAGCTAATTGCAGTGTCGCAGTAATTTTTGCTCTGTCCATAATCTCTACATCCCGTGCACTAGCCCGCAGGTACGTATTACGTACAGGCAATCTGCGTCGAAGTGTGCTTACGTCGATGAAGCACTTTGTAGACACTGGAGGTAATTCAATCAGGCTTTGTTGGTGAAGCGATACGTAATAGGCACATTGTTCGTTGTGTTCGCGCTTGTAAGCGGTTTGTTATGTGATGAGATGTTATACTAGGGGATTGACGGCCGATTGGTGTAGTAGGTAGTGACCCTGCCTGCGACGCCATAGGTCCTAGGTTCGAATCCCGGTAGGTGCAAACATTGATATGATGAATATCGATGTTTGTTTCCGAGTCATGGATGTTTCTATACTTATAAATGTATTTATATACCGTTGCTCCAGTACCCACGACACAAGACCTTAGGGATCTTAATGTGGGACTAGGTTAATGTGTTGTGTAGTGTGTGAATATTTATTATTTATTATTATTATTATAGTACTGGTAACGTATTTGTTAAGATAATTAGGGGATTAGTGGTCGCGTAGTGGTTAAAATTTTATTATAAAATTATAACTTATATTTTTTATATGTCATTGCGTAGGTGTCACTAAACATAGATAAATATTATCGTCATAAATTATTGGAAAAGAGTATAATTTGATTTATACATACCTATATAATATACCTACAGCAAAAAGTGTAGATCTATGACAAATACTCGTAGGTAGCTCATCACCTGAAGGTAAACCCTTTACTTCACAGTTTAATAATTAGGTAAAAAGGGGTTAGTACTCGTATATGTATACAAAGTGTTTTCTTTGCTTATTTATATGTATAGATAAATATTTTGTTTTGGAATGATTCATGATTTTTAAGGAAACCTAATAAAAACAACTCTCGTATTTTTATTTGTCGGTACTTTTACCCTAAAACATCGCCCGCCGGTAATTCCTGGCAACATTATCATTGTAAAGGGGAAGCTACACGGCAATAAAGCGCGTTAAAACTTCGCGTCTACCGCTCGCTGATAATTTTTGCGAATATTTTATAGTAATTTCGCGAAACTTTCTAGTGCGTTATTTATTAAGTCCCCTAAAGTCCCCTCTAGAAGTTGGGGCGCGTGTTTGTTTGTTAGTTTATTGTTTGTTTACGCGTGTAGCTCGTGATGATCTTGTTTTTTTTTTTACCAGGAAACGTAAAAGGAATTGGTGAAAAAATCTGAACAGATCAGATGTGATCGATTTTAGCCGAGAACGATTGAAATACTGGCTATCTCTTTCTATTTATATTGTGTTAGTATTATTAGTTTTACTCATAGATATCGCGACCTCTGATTAACGCTATATAGGTTATAGCGTACCTCTTGACGCAAGGCTTTTTTTGCATGGAAAATAGAATATCACACCCCACGTAAAACATACACTGTCCAAAGGTTCTAACAAATACAGTACAACTTGTTAGGTATTGGTTTCATATTTAATTATATAATGTAAAGTATAGAATTTATTTACATAACATTTGAACAAAATACAGGACAATGAGTTCAATTACAAAACCGAATTGGAACGTTATCATAATTTTAAAATAACAATCTATATTAACAATGAAGAGGAGAATAATATAAACAACGTATAAAGTAATTCCACGTGGGATCGTACAGCTTGACCCCGCTATCTTTTGTACCTAGAACTCGTGCAGTCATAGTTGTCGCCAACACTTAGGTAATTAAATCATACAAAATTGCACGTGAATACGAAATAGAGAATAATACTACAAGGTATTTTTTCGTTGCCACCCTTAACGAAGGGTACGTACTCTATACATCAAATAAAGTGAGTTTATGCCAAAAAAATGCTGGAAAACGATGTAAATTTTTTTGAAAAAAAAAATTAATACTTCATTGGGAGAAATTTATAGTGTCCAGTGTTTATGCTAGTTTTATCATAGACAGATATAATTTCTCGTAAAAAAAATCTTGCTAGACGCGGCAATGTGCATTTATGCAGAAAAACGCAGTCTATTTACTCAACTTTGGACCCTAATATTTTGGAAACCAGACACTTCCCAGGTATGCTTCCATAGAGAAAAATGATCGTAACGATGAGGAGATTCCGTAGTTTTGAGGAACGTTGACGATCAAAAATCATCCTGTATATCTATACATTTTACAGTCGCAAAAGTATAATAGCTTCAGTAGTAATAAAGTTGATGAACATCGCTGTATGTGCCTATTGTCCTTCTAAATATTAAATTATCGGTTCTATAGTTCCATAAGTATAATATAATATAATCGGTATAATACTATATTATAATCGGTATAATATAATATAATCGGTATAATATAATATAATCGGTATAATATTATTATTATATAATCGGTATAATATTATAATATTATCGGTTCTATAGTTCCAAAAGTATAATAGCTCAGTAGTAATAAAGTTGATGAACATCGCTGTATGTGCCTATTGTCCTTCTAAATATTAAATTATCGGTTCTATAGTTCCATTTGGCTTCTCTACTTTACCTTTAAGCAGATGAAGGTAATTAATGATTATTAAATGGCTTAGTGGTTATAGCGGCTGGCACGGTTTGCAGCGGTCGTGGGTTCGATTCCCACTCGGGTGAAGAGTTTTTTCCATTTTCTTTATTAATAATTTTATATCAAATAAATCCTATATGAGCAGTTTACTTATTCTCGTAATTTTCACAGGTCTCTGACTTTCATACATGTGAGGTTACTTACCTACAATATGATTTCAATTTAATTTATTAAAATGAATTTAAAACAGAAAGTTTGTCTTTGGGACCATACAGAATGAAAGTGTGAGTAATTCAATTTGATAACATCTTATTCTTTCTCATTATTTGGATTGGATTCGGATCGAAATTGCTACAACCGTAAGCGAGTGCAAAAGTCATGTATAGGGGACATCGGGGGATTAAAACCGAGAGTGTGTCTGTAAACAAAGTGGACCGCGCGATGTCCCCGCGCCGCCGTGTCGTGTGTAGTCGAGGAGCTAGGGGAAGATGGCTCTACTTTTACTGTAACGTAAATGAGACATATTTTTTGGTAACCTTTATATGAATAATGTGATACAAGATTGTGAAGTTATTTTGCTAAGTCTTGATATTTATATGCGCCAATCATCATCATCAGCCTATTGCAGTCCACTGCTGGACGTAGGCCTTCCCCAGGGTACGCCACAAGACTGCCATGGGGGTATTAGCCCACAGTCACCACGCTGGGCAGGCGGGTTGGTGACCGCAGTTTGTATTTTGGACTATGTTGTCAACGAGGGAGGCGCTGCTGCCCACCTTCCGGAAACCCTTAATCGCCTCGTACGATACCCACGGGCAGACATGGGGTGGTACGAATTCTACTCTGCCGGCACCACGCGGCCATATGCGCCAATATGAGTAACTAATCATTTAACAAGACATTTTCTTCGAGAGCATTAGTATCAGGCTTCAGAAACAACACTAATCAGATATTATTACAAACGTATACATACGGCTGTGTTCCCGAAATCATAAAGGAGATTCTATAGCCACGTTTAGCATAGCAGGGACAGATGTCAATTTATCAGGGACAAGAGCTTATCACCTGAGGAAGGAGAGGCAGTTGATGTATTCTAGTGAAGCCACGCATTCTATTGGATACTCAGCACATACCATCACGTACACGGGAATGTACATAAAATTTGTACAAGTTAAAAACTAAATTGTATAGGTAAGGCTTCTTTAAGCTCCCTGACTAAGGTGGCCCGTAACTCCACACCGGCGAAATTAAAAAGTTTCAGCTCCAGGGATTAAAAACTGCGGGACTGAGTCGCGGTGATTGTTTCCCGGACTTGCAGTAATTCCCGCGACCGGCCGGGATTTATGTCGTGTGAACAGCTATTCATGCCGTGCAAATTATACCTCGGGAAATCTGTTCGTTTCCTGCTCCGGCGTGTTAAAAGGTACATTGGTTTTTATTATCTGCGCTGGGACGCTTTTCACTTTTGCAGAGTGGAGTGAAGTTGTTCTGTCCGCTGTTCGATTTGTGAAATATATTTAATTTACGTTGCGTCTTTTTCTGTTGTAGTATGGTATGGACTATATATAATTTTAAACTGATGTAAGTATGTTTTAGTGCTTTAACAGTTTGATATAGATTATATAGATAACTTTTCAATCGAATTCCATAACTAATATTGTGATTACATTTTCGGGAATCTATGGAACAGAATGCAACATAAGAAGTAATAGGGGATCTGAACATAGACCATAGACCCTAATGAGGATCTGCTAAATCTAAGTGCTAAATATACTACAACTTATAATATCTTATAAGAATATCTGAAGATATAGGCACACATACATATCAAACAATGTAGATTTCCATGCCCTTATTGAAAGCATTACATTTGCAAGACATCGTCGGGTGAAAGATGTCGAGTCGCGCGCGAGTCGGTATGATTGTATCGCTCGCAACAATCGAGAAGTGATTGATTGAGTATCGATACGATACGTTAGTAACTAATGATGGGTGCCTCGTGCATACTTTGGGCCTGATTTGAGGTTGTTGTCAGTGAGTTGAGATAACCTATATCATTGAGCCTATTTATTGACGTATGTATTAAGTTGTTCATAAATAGAGTATAAGTGTGTTGCAGTCGCGGGATTCATGGGACAACTACGATTGCGACGAATCTAGTAGAACATGAGAGAACTCTAAATGTGTACTATAGGTTATCGTAAGGATAGTTTTCAACATAAATTTTAAAAATATCACAGACATATACTTCTCTCTGCCTGTGCTAATCCAGAACTTCACTTCAATACATCAGCTGCATCTCTTTCTGTGCATGTCGAAAGAGTCTACTAAGAACCTCGGCAACTTGTTACTGATCAAGGAAGGAAACAACTGGGCATATAAACGTGACTGTGGGATTTCATTTATGACCAATTCTGGCTAACCTATTTTAAGTGTGATTTGAAATTAACGAATCGCGAAACAAAGTAATGTTATACTAATTTTATACGAATATAATGAAGTAGGTAGGTAAGATAACCCCCAGTTGTTTCCTTGCGACCGCAGTCGAAGTGGCGCGTCATTAGTAGCAAGCAGCAAGTCGAGTTGCCGGTCAAGTGAGCGACGTATGCAAATACTGTCCACCACTTGTGTCGCAACTTGCTTAATGCAGAGCGACTTTGAACGGAGGCGCGAGTTACACGGGGTGCTTTTTGTGTTACTTACGCAAGTACTTTTAAGATTTATCGACGTTTTTCGTTTATTGCATTTTTTACTGTCGGTGACGTTCTATTTAGAACTCTGATGTGAATACCGGGAATCAGAAGTCTGATTTTAATAATTTTATCATTTACTTAATTTTGTGACCTCGTTTGCAATATAAAGGTAACGTGTATCTACGTTGCTGAATACTTTTCATCCATTTTCAGCAATGGTTTTCTATGATTTGTTGATTGATACCTATTTATAATTTGGTTTGGTTACAAAACTGCTGTCTACTTACATTAACCAAATAAATTTACCACTAAATTGATGTCTTATTGGTCAAACAAACAAACCGCCTAATGTGAGCCGTGCCTAAGTCAGGGACTTTCTTAGCAGTTAATAGGTCTCCAATTAGTAAAATTGACGTCGAACAGAGGTACCTACTGTTTGGTCAGGACTCGGACCTCTTTGGAACAGTTCAGAGTTGATTACTGTTCGTTAATTACAGGTACTAGTTCTACGGAGTTTTGATTAAGCCGCAGTTAATTCAAATTGATTGGGTTAGCGAAGATTTTATCCAAGTTATCAGGTTGTAATTTTAAGTCTGTTATGGTACTGGTAGGTACCGTGTAAGGAAAACCTTTCACTATATATCTGGATACTTTACATCTTCTCTATTGAAATTTTCGTTCTCAGTGGTTGAGGATGAGTTGAGCGGGAAAAAACGTATAATAACATGGATGACAGTACTGCGGGGTTTTACTAGAATACATCAGCTGCATCTCTTTCCTTACAAGTCGTAAGAGTTGACTAAGTAATATAGGGGCATTCTTTTAGCCGATGAGCTAGCAACTTGTCACTCATTACCATCTGAACTCGCTAAACGTGGCTCTAGGATTTCCTATGCGAGTTCTGGCCGACCTCATATTTTCAGCTGTGTATACCTATATATGACACTCTCTAAACCAGGATTAAAATTATATTTTTTACATATAGCGAAATAAAGGGATCAAAAAACGTAAAAGCACATAATTCTCGAGTGAGCTATCCACGGGAGCGTTAATTCCGGAGCGAACAGCCCGGACGGCGACATTCGCGGGTTCTGCCTGACGTCGGGATATACGACACAAACGCTTATTTAAATGCAAATAAATTCTGCAAGTTGCATTTAGTGAGGTTTGATAAGGATCGGGATTACTGGGTTAAAGATTTGACTGGATTTATGCAGTGGTAGCCAGAGTGAAAGGTCCTAGATTCGTATTCCGACAAACCTTGAAGCTTGCAGGTCCTGATTGGGGTTGTTGGTAGTAACCCTGACTTTTAAGCTAATGGGTTCAAATACTATAGGGGCAAGGATTATACGGGATGTTTTTTCGTTGCCACCCTTAACGAAGGGTACGTACGCTATAGATCAAATAAATTAAGTTTATGCAAAAAAAAAACGCTGGGAAACGATGTAATTTTTTTTGAAAAAATTAAAATTTAATTACTTGATCGGGCGAAATTTATAGTGTCCAGTGTTTATGCTAGTTTTTTCATAAACAGATATTGACTATTTCTCGTGAAAAAATCTTGCTACGCGCGACTATGTGCATTTATGCAGAAAAACACAGTATTTACTCAACTTTGGACCCTTGGAACTTTGGAAGTTTTAGCTACCGTTTTTCGAGAACACAGTCATGTATATGTAGGTTTTATTAATTTTATCTTTACATAGTAATGTGCTGTTACCCACTTTGTCTGTAGGTATGTTAGCAGTTTTACAGAGTTATAAACTATATTAGTATAACTTAAATTACCTTCGTAAGACTCGCAAAACCTATATAACTACAGTTAATTTGAACAATTTAATCTCCAGGAACAAAGCAATTAGGAGCAAACTGCAGAATGCGACTCAGAAATAACTTTCATAAAAACTCTTAGTAAAAGTTAATTAAAAGAACATAGAGAGACTCGATGTAAAACGAAATAAACTCACTGAGATGAGAGATGTTTTAATTTTACTGTTATTTTAACTGTTTATATAGATTATTGCTTAATATAACCTTAACAAATACGTGTTAGGTTTCTTAGTCCGTGCATATTATAAAGTCGACTGAGGAATTCGGGCATTTTTTAGGCGGTCAGTTATCTAGTCACCGATCATTTACCCTTTATCTTTTATCTACCCCCGCAATGCTAAACGTGGTTGTGAGATCTTCTTTATGATCCTGCAGCTCTTTCTGCCTCATTTCGAAAACACAGCCGTATCTGTATGCACATATAACCAACGCGACTATAAGAACGCTTTGCTTCTAATATAGACCAGTCTATGCCAACTTAATCTCAATAATGTGTGCGCCTAGGGTCAGGCCATATTCGTTTAAGAAGCAGTTCTATTCAGCTCGGGTTACGTGAATTGACAGGCAGCATGGGAGCTTTATTTACCGCAGCCATCTCCGGCTCTTGGCGGACCAAGGAGCAATTAATATTAAAACCTCCTATGGACTTTGGTGTGGTGTAAAACTGGGTATGTGGTTGTCTGTGTGAGGTTTTATGTCGGTAATTTGAGGCTATATCTTCGATTCTTTCAATTATGTAAAAAGTTTATGGACAATTCTATACTAGAGATCAAAACTTATTCCAGATTTTAAAATTCCAAATTTGATATTTTGTATGAAAACATTTAAATATTAAATATCAGACGTGCAAAAAATATCTCAAGGTCAGTTTTCAAAAAATCTCAATGGCTGTTAATATTATTTTATTTTATTCCAGTGTGCAAGAGCAAAGCCGCAGAACCGCATACTTATATACATGTAGATATGTAATAAATAAATCAATCCCTTTCAGTATTTTTATTTTCTTTTGGCAAGGTGCTTGACGTCTCACCTGATTAACGACTGTACGAGAAAAATGCTTCAAACGTTTTATTGAAACTGTATTTTTTTAAAGTCACTTACATTTTGTTTATTTCATACCTTACCGCCATCTATACGGGCAGAGTAGCAACGTTCACGTACCTACGATTTCACCTACCATGTCAGAGTACCGACGTATTTGACTTCAATGACCCAATGCCTTTGTACCCACGATATAACAAGTTCCCAGGTTCTCCTCTACGGCAGTGGCACTACAGTGGCTCGGCGCGGCGCGCGGGGCGGACAGCGGCCGCTCGCGCGCGTAACTGGCGTTGAAGTCGCTCGATTTATGGCCCCACACTAATTTATCGCCGCGACTCGCTCGCGCTGATTAATGGAACACTTATTCCGACTTTAATGCTGTTTCGACTCGATTTTGGATTTGTTTTACATTTTGCGTTTCGCATTTTGGGTGGACGTTTCGGTTTGATGGTATGTTTTGTTTTTTTTTTTTTTGTGGAAATTACCTTTGATGTATTTTTTTGCAGCTTCAAAAAAGTTATTGTTAATTAGAAAGGTATATATGGATGGTTTAAAACCAGTGTTTTAAGTTTATAACGTTGCTAGTTAATTGGACCGTATCTGACGCCACTATTATGTAGAAGTTGCCTATGATTGCAATCGTTAGTCAAAAAATCGTAATATTTGAGAGTCATCGGAAGGTGTAGAGCCCAGTGGTGAGCAAAAACCATTTTCAATCTTGCTGTTGCTAGTAATATAAGAATAGATAAAGAGGTTACACCTGACTCTCCAGCAATGTGTATATTATAGTAAAAAAGAGAAACCCTAAAGCCACAAGATGCAACACTTTCTTTTTGTCAACAAAACGGCATCTGATAAAGAAATCAATTTGATATTTCTTTTATTTCAGGAAATAAAGACGGTCCATAAAAAGGGGACGCACCTCATTGGACTGTCGCTCGCGAATAAATTAATCCAAGGGAGTGGAAGTAAAAGGAGTCTCTTTAAATAAATCATAATATTATAATTCAGATACAATCTACCTCAAGATTTTTTCCGGTGATTCGGAACGAATTTATGGCGGCAGAATTATGCAGATGAATTGAACCCGAAGGGGCGGAGGGGGCCTAGGGGGAGTGGGGGGGATAAGTTCAGTTTACACACCGACGAGTTTTTCAATATTCATGACCGTACCGTGTTCTACATCGGCCCACTGACCGGTGATTTTGTGAGTTATTATAGGCGTCAAAACTTACATGTGCAAAAAGCTTCGTTTTAATTCCAAGCAAGTGTAAACTTTAATAGCATACGTATGTGGAATAACAACAATATATATCTTCCATCCACTTGACTACTAAAATATTATGCATTATATGGATTTAGGTACTTTCTGTACAAGTATGTAATCAGAATATTGTGCTCCAAAAATTTAAAAATATTTTTCTTTATAATTTCAGGTATTTATTGAGACGTAATTGCGCGAGTTTTTCCGAAGTTTTCCCGCAAGTTTCCGAAGCTGTGTTTGACAAGGATTATGCAGATTAATCGAGGGAAGACATTTAATAAACTCCGGTCCACTTCAGTTGGAACACTTCAAGAAAACACTCTAAATCTAAAACTCTGAATGTTGTTATCTAGTTTTTTTAAGTTATAAAAAATATGGAATTGATTTATCTCTCACAATCTATCCCTTATGGAGTAGGCAGAGCACCAAGGGCCGATAGAACCACATGGTGCCACTTCTGACCAATTTTGAGGGTATAGTTGAGATGTACAAGTTCGGTTAGTAGTGACAGGCTGTCAGCCCATCGCCTACAAAACACCAAGACCCTCTTGTCCCTCTACTGACTTGTACAGTATGTCCGGGTAGAGAAGCAGCTGTATTATAGGTTTTTTCCCCTCCCAGAGCAGCATAGAAGTAACTCAATTCAACATTACTTATAGTATAAGGTATGTTAGTTAATTTATTGCTTTTTATTAAATGTATGATATTAGTGAATGCGAGTCGCTACATATCTACTACGCTACTGTAGATTGACATCTTACCTCTAGGATTGAAACATACATAACAAACATTTGAGTTTTGTAATGTCTACAAAACAATAGATGAAGTAAACTCAGTTACTATGAGCGCGCTATTTGTAGCATGTGCTACGAAACGAACTACGAGCTTTCTATGAGAGATGCGTACTGAATCTTTTTTCTCCATTATTTTGCTTGCATAACAAAAAGATTTAATTTTATGATATAATGGTAAATGTAATATCTAAGTTTATGTACTATGTGTAAAATTAGTATTACCTCCTGTATATCAATTTGATGTCATCAAAGAATCCCAAAAATTTTATCACAATTAAAATTTGAATATGTACTTTTAAAAATGTGTACCTACTTAGGTCATCCATATGTATGAATGTACCCTTTCTAATAAGTTAATTTATAGTGTTACTTAGGGCTGATTATTTGAATAACGGAATAATGTAGATGCTGTCTCTGTCTGATCAAGTTTAAGAGAAATACAGTATCAACTTTATCCTTAGAACATGCTATCTGACTTATATGATCTATACAGGGTGTTTTTTCGTGGCCACCCTTAATGAAGGGTACGTACTCTATACATCAAATAAAGTAAGTTTATGCTAAAAAAATGCTGGGAAAATATGGGAAATCTTTTGATTTTATTTAAATACATGATCGGGCTAAATTTATAATGTCCAGTGTTTATGCTAGTTTTTCATAGACAGATATTAATTATTTCTTGTGAAAAATCTTGCCACTCGTATCAATGTGCATTTATGCAGAGAAACGTAGTCTATTTACTCAACTTTGGACCCTAATATTTTGGAAACCAGACATTTCTCAGGTATGCTTCCATAGAGAAAAATGATCGTGATGATGAGGAGATTCCGTAATTTTCGGGAACGTTGACGACCAAAAATCACCCTATATGAGTAAAATCGGTTAGTAAAAAACCATAGTTTCATATTCGCAAAATATAAAGGATATCGCGAAAGTATCTACATAAGTACACAATCGTACTAAAGCCGCACAATTCTCCTTTCTTCTGTCTTTTTATTAAGTTTGTTATCAACATTTTTCCCATCGTAATTTTTTATTGTTCGTACCTATAACCATTTTCTTGTATTCAGAGTCTGGACAAGTATATTAAGCAAGGGAAAAATGAATATAAATTTCGACATAGTTAACTGGTAGGGATAGCAGATGAAGTCATATTGTTTGTGATTTGTTTTGCACGCGGTGCGCGTTGCCTGGGATATCACTTTGTGATTCGTGCTTTATTTATTGCACATTAAGTTTACAGTTCATTTCAGCAAATTTACTTCAATTTAAAATTAAAATATTACATAAATATTACAGAAATAAATTATTAACCCTCGTAAAAACTAAACTGTGTATGTTAAGGTCACACATCATTACTATTATGTATCTTATCCATTTACATAGGATTAGTTATTACAAACGATAAGAAAGAAAGTGTTAAACAGTATATTAATTTAGATAAGTGTTTATATAAAAAAAAAAAGAAAAAGCGGCAATAGAAGCTATTCGGTGAAACGTATAAATGTGTCCCAGGCTGAGTGTAGGTACTGGATATATGTAGTAAGTAATTTATAACTAATAGTTACATAAAGGGCGCCAAGTGAAACCCCTCCGGTTTAATGGCACCCTGAACCTAATTGTAATTCAAAAAAAAAAAAAATTAATTTAAAAAAATTAAAAACATCTAACTTTGACAGATATTACATAATTATATTTTACATGCAAATATTATTTTAAACTACATTCAATGTTTGTTTTATCATACCAATGTAAGTCTCTATGAGTATTAACAAAAATACTTAAAAATACACACGCCCAATGTGGCAAACTTCGAACAGGTATTTTGAATCTAGCCATGACATTTTTATATGCTAGCTATAACATTTTTCAAAAATGACCACATTAGTTTTTTCTGCGGACAGTACACAGTAATAAAGCCGGTAGCCGTACCTAGCTCGGATGGGGCCTATCACATTTGCATGGAGAGTCGCCGTCCGCGGCCACTTTTCATATTTATAGTCATATTTGTCCGCCTGTACTCGAGTGTTTGGTCTCGACCTCGGACTGTACCTCGCTTGTGTATGAATACGGTTTTTATGAGGTATTTGGATTTGATTAACTGGCTATTAGGTTTTCTGTAGCTAACTTTGGTCATTTCTTTACCTTTACAACTACAAATATTATTTTCAAATAATTTCAAAATATCATTTCTACCTAATATTTACATGTTACTAGCTGTTGCCCCCAACTTCGTCCGTGTGATCTACATAATGCAGCCTATGTCCTTTTACGTACTCCTAAAGTCTCAACTATAGGTATGTAAGTAAGTATGCAAAATTTTGATAAGATTGTTAGAGTAAATAGTTAAGAGGTAACAAACAAAGAGTTAGAAGAAGGGCATGGTATTGTTAGTGACAAGTCTTTATCAACCAATGGCTTCTAAATCATCATCTTATTTAATTATTTGCATTTAAATTAAAACATATAACATCAATTTCAACTTCCAATTTTCATAACCTCGTCGTTCAGTGATATACAAGTTTCAAATCAAATTGCATTCATTTATGCAAAATACATAGGTACTTAAGTAAATTGAGTGCATCCTATCCTATTGAGCGTATACCTAAACACCGTGGGTAGCCAATGAACTTATATCTTGTAGAATACGCATTTAAAGAAGCTGTCTCCATTTTTTGACATAAAGAGACGTCATCGTATGTGAAAGACGTGATCTAAAATTACATACATACATATAAAATACAGCTGTATTGCCAAAATGGGGTAGCCAGAACTGCAAGATAAAAAGGGAGATTTAAAATTAATTCTAGAACTAAAGAGCTACTAAAATGTTATAGTGTATTTGCAAGGGCGGTTTATTTTTTTTCGACAAAGTCTCACATACCAAAACAGATCTATAAAAGCTTACACACATATATTGTGTGTGATATTCGTCCATAGAGTCGACTCCATCGTAGTTCATCCTTCACGAGACACTCTCACGTATGACGGAGTAACTGCGCGATTTAAGAACGGGCTATAAAAACGGCGGAAATAAAACGGTGTTGTAATGTACCGCTTATATTGAAATACCTAAATAAGAAGTTTTACTAATAACTATGAAATAGAAGAATACGAAGCTATCATTTTAATAACAAATTTGGAGTAAATACTTACTCTGGGTTATTTCAGAAGATACTTTACCTTGCTTGCGTGGCTTTTACTATTCCTTACACACAGGTTCAACAATATATTAGATTCCTTATCTATAGGTAGTTGTTTACAGTGAGTAGTCTTAGAAAGCGTGACTTGACATAGGTTTATTAAATTTATTTAGATACTAGCGGCCGCCTGCAACTGTCTCCGCGTGATCTCTTTAGCCTATGTGTTATTATGATGTTTTGCGTGAATCATATACAAATACATACATCCATTCTCACAAACTTTCGCATTGATATAGTAGTAGGAAGGATTAATTTCAGGTAAGCAACCTTGCTGAATGCTGTTGTATCATTTTATACCGGCTATTTTGTTAATAACACATACATACCTACAAGTCGTGATTAGAACCGCAGCTACAACTCATGGCAGACCCTGAGTTCGTGGCCCCACAGCACTGTGTATCACGCGTCACGCGCCCGCCGTCAGCAATATTGTCTAAAGCAATTTGTATGTAAATCAATTGTTGTTAATACTATTTATGTCGATGGTTATTGAGCATTACTATTTACTTTCACTCGCAATAGCAACGAAGAGACAGCTTTGTTTCTTTGGCATAACGCTCCTTTTTGGACAAATGTTATTGTGATATAAGGTGAACAAAAAACATGATTCTGCTTGGGATTTGTTAATCAGGGATTGTCATGCGGGAGGATTATGACGGGTATAAATTTTATCGGAGTATAAATAAAAGATTCGGCCGTTAATGGGTGTTAAAGTAGATGGGTGATACGGCAGTTATTAACATAGTTATATAGAGCATATTTTAGTACACTTTGTTATAGAGGTACTAAATTGAGCTGTTACTATAATACCATGTCAATTCCTATAGAAAATGATAAAGTATTAAATGAGAAATACTATATTCAGTACTATATCATATTTTTATATAAATAATAATATCTATTCGATTGTACACGAGTATATAAATCTTCAAACGCCAATATGTTACTTATTATCATGAAATAGTGATATCTAAATGCTGTAATATCACATAACGGTCAAAGTTCTCCCGTATCGGACATCGCTACGTGACCGGTACAAAGCTATATAAACAAGCTAAGGGGTATAAGGGCTAAGCTTGGACTTAATAACCTCAGGACTCAAACACATCGTCATAAATATAAATATACATATAGGTACATATAGCCACGTGGTGCCGGCAGAGTAGAATTCGTACCACCCCATGTCTGCCCGTGGATATCTTACGAGGCGATTAAGGGTTTCCGGGAGGTGGGCAGCAGCGCCTCTCGTGTTGACAACATAGTCCAAAATACAAACTGCGGTCACTAACCCACCTGCCCAGCGTGATGACTATGGGCAATTACCTCCCATGACAGTCTTGTGGCGTGCCCTGGGGGACGCCTACGTCCAGCAGTGGACTGCAATAGGCTGATGATGATGATGATAGGTACATACATATACGCAGTTGTATTCCTAAAGTTAGCCATCTACACTATCTATTAAAGATGACGGAGGGAGAAACAATATAAACCTACCTCCTGTATATACTTTCTATCCTAGCCTGCTGCAAAACTGATTCTGCCACCTATTGCTGTAGGATGATTCTCCGTTCGTCTGCCAAAGAAGATACTGCGGCTAAGTCGAGGTCGTCTTTACTTCGTGTCCAGCTGTTACCAAGTCCAAGGGGGCTAAGTAAATGAGTAAATAGGACAACAAATCACCGCGTATCGGATTAGGTCTATGTGTTATTTATGTGTGCTGAGTCGGCGAGGCTTGGCCGGGATGTGGAGGATCTTGGATGTGGTATACTTGTATAGCCTCTTTAACTATCCTAACCAATTTGTATCATAGTACTAGTGATATCTGGTATATAGGTATAACTTCTTTAACTATCACAAACGTATACTATCATGAACTCATCGTAATACTCGTAGGTGAGAATTTTATTTGAAACTAGTGGACACCCGCGACTTCGGCTGAGTAAACTTTAGAAATTCCATTGATTTCCGTTCCGGTTAGAATTTAGAAAAATATTACTTAATGAATGACTGACTTAGCCGCGTGGTGCCGCGTGGAGTAGAATTCGTACCACCCCATGTCAGCCCGTGGGTATCGTACGAGGCGATTAAGGGTTTTTGGGAGGTGGGCAGCAGCGCCTCCCGTACTGACAACATAGTCCGAAAATCACACTGCGGTCACCAACCCGCCTGCCCAGCGTGGTGACTATGGGCAAAACCCCCCTGTGAAAATAGCCTTGTGGCGTTCCCTGGAGGAGGCCTACGTCCAGCAGTGGACTGCAATAGGCTGAAGAAGAACGGATGACTACGTCATACTAAGATCGCACCCTCCAAGTTTCAGGCTGTGCATTGATTCTTTCAGGACGTTCATTTTCACCAGTAGGTAAGCCTGTTAACTCCCGCTTGAAAGAGCATACCTACCGGCGCTGCTTTGCGCGCTTTCAAAGTAAGATAAAAAAAAACTTGTCCAACATTTTTACTATATTATCAGCATTAGTTTGGTCGCAAATAGTAACAATACTATTTACGTCGGTGTCGCGCGGTCTCTCCGCATCCGATACCGCGTTAATTAGCTCTGTGTACCTAAGGAGGTCACTATTATAACTATCCTGGAAGCGACATCACTCTTGGAACATAGTGGGGTGCCTAAAAAAATCATTCCTAAACGCTGATGCTGTCTCTATCTTGATCAAGTTTCGGAGAAAAGCATCATAGAACTTATCCTTCAGATAGGCTATGACCACTGGCAAAATGCGCCCTTAAGAAATTAGGTGATATAATATTCCGGTTTCACGTTGTTATCTGGGGAAGGAAAATATACAGGATGATTTTTGGTCGTCAACGTTCCCGAAAACTATGGAATCTCCTCATCATCACGATCATTTTTCTTCATGGAAGCATACCTGGGAAGTATCTGGTTTCCAAAATATTTGGGTCCAAAGTTGAGTAACTAGACTGCGTTATTCTGCATAAATGCACATTGACGCGTGTAACAAGATTTTTTCACGAGAAATAATTAATATATGTCTATGAAAAAACTAGAATAAACACTGGACACTATAAATTTCGCCCGATCAAGGAATTTAAAAATAAAATTAAAATATATATTACATCGTTTCCCAGCATTTTTTTGGCATAAACTTACTTTATTTGATGTATAGAGTACATACCCTTTCGTTAAGGATGGAGACGAACGCAAAAACACCCTGCATAAGTGTCTTATATATTTATTCACACGGCTGTGTTTAAAAAATTGGATAGATAGAATGGTAGAATCATGTTACTTTAGCAGAATGGGATCAGGTGCAAAAGATCAGTGACAAGTTGCTAGCTCATAGAAGACGTTACTTGTATATCTAGGTAGTGTAAGCAGACTAAAGAACTAGTGGAAATTCTCTTAGGCAATGGTTACCATAACTTATTACAGAGATGACAATATTTTTTCATGCTTAATCCCACATTACTGGCCGCGTGGTGCAGGCAGAGTAGAATTCGTACCACCCCATGTCTGCCCGTGGGTATCTTACGAGGCGGTTAAGGGTTTCCGGGAGGTGGGCAGCAGCGCCTCCCGTGTTGACAATATAGTCCAAAATACAAACTGCGGTCACCAACCCGCCTGCCCAGCGTGGTGACTATGGGCAAATACCCCCCATGGCAGTCTTGTGGCGTGTTCTGGGGGAGGTCTACAAGGTTTCCAAGAACCAACATTATCTCCTCTATAAACTTTAGTTCTGTGTAATTTGATAACAATACGTTTCTGGTATCGTCGTATTGCGATAAATCTGTCGTGACACTGCGTGACGTCACGACACCGCGGACCAAACGAAATGTAGCAATTTACTACATCCTATATTGAAGATAGTTAATTAATATGTTACATGTATCCTTGTGTCCGCGAAAGACATATAGCGAAGGAATTAAAATAATGTTTTAATATCAAAGTGAGAAACGCAGACAAAGGAAAGTAAGTACGAATACCTATTATTGTAACTGGGTCTATCTGAAAATGAATTTGTAAGTACGAGTTCATACTCTAGAGTAGGGGTTCCCAAACTTTTTTTCTCATAGACCCCCTTTCTAAAGTTAACTGGTTCTGGTGGATCCCCTACAGGCCTACACCACATACGAATTCATTGTAAACCAACATTTTTTCACGTCAACGTAAGACCCCCATCGAGTCTCCTGTGGACCCCTGGGGGTCCACCTGGACCACTTTGGGAACCACTGCTCTAGAGCATGAGCAGATTATACCTATCTATCTTTATATTATTTCTCATTTTAAGATAATCAAGTCAGAAAAACCTCAATGACGCTTGTATCTCACGGCTTGTGATATTGTTTTGCAGATGTTAGGTATGTTCTTAACATTTTGTACCTTAGAAAGCAGATTGGGATTACCCACACACACACACACTTAACTATTACGATATCCAATTGGCTTGTCTTTGTTGATCAAGCTTAACAATTTGACAAGACGTTGTAAAAACTCCCCACGCAAAATAAGTTGCGGCTAGCGGACCCAATTTCATCAAAATAAGTAAAGATATGCAAAGATATCATAAATCAAAACACTAGTAAACGTCACCGGGTTTGGGCTATCGTAAAATACCCTTACTTCATAATACGTGAATATATTAATGATAGTGGACGCTCGCGACTCCGTCCGCATGGACTATAGAAAAATGTCGAAATTATCTGGGATAAAAACATTTTCCCGGGATAAAAAGTAGCCTATATGTTAACTGGGACCTGTCACAATATATTTCTGAAAACTTGCATCGGAAATCGGTTCAGCCGTTTCTGAGATTAGCGCGCACAAACGCACAGACAAACAGACAAACAGACAAAAATTCCAAAAATCATCGTTTTGGGTTCTATTGCGTTGATAATATTTTTTCTCATGTATCTTCCATGTACAGACAGCGATCCGTTACATTTTTATTATATGTATAGATAAAAAATGTCAGAAGTGGCACCATGTGGTTCTATCGGCCCTTGGTGCTCAGCCTACCCCGTAATGGACAAAGGCGTGATTATATAATTTCATATATATAAAAAATGTCCGGAAAATTTAAACATTTGTTATAACATTGATATAATATGCTCTAATTCTTGAGCTGTAGCCTAAAAAAAGGAAAAGGAGTTTTAATTTTAACAGTGAATTATACTAAACCCTTATTAAGTTACACAGGACAAAAATTGATGATATATTTATTTAATGAGTTATGCATTTGGGTAAATACAGAATTAAAAACTTAAATCTTAAACATATTTACAAATAGGAAATTGCACATGAAAAGAGATATAAGATTTAAGGTACATAATTATTCAAATATTAAATTAATTTTAAATAAATTAAATAGCTTTATAACCAAAATAAGATTTTCGCTAGTTAAATCCTACATAAAGATGCAACTTTGTCGCTAAAATAATGCTACAAACCACAAAGTGAAATAAAACTACATTTGGTCGCGGGTTGCGCAGTACACACTACACAGTGCGTCCAGATGGGGACTGCGCCGTGTAGCCAAACCACAGGTTTTATAAACAAAGGTGGTTCGAAGATATAGTGTATGTTGTTTGAGGTCGATGTAGAGAACTTTTGCAATGCAAAAGCAAAGCACAGGAGTATTAGCAGCAATCTTTAAGAAATTTAGGATATTTTAACCCGGAAATTGCTAACTGCCTTGCTTTTGCAGGATATGTTCAATTTCCCACTTTTAAAAGTGGAAAACCGCGTATCTACACATTTGGTAAAGTACTACTCTACTTTTTCAAGATCGAATTGTTAGAGTTTTGTTTTCTTCAAAAGTTATAAAATATAAGAAATTTTCATAATATCTATGCCCATATATACCTATGGTGCCAAAAAATTAGAGGTTGTTCTATAGCTGGACATACTCGCTGGACATATTGCACCATTTCATTGATAGGCCATAATTTTATGTTTTTATCCCAACTAATATTATAAATGCGAAAGTAACTCTGTCTGTCTGTCTGTCTGTCTGTTACGCTTTCCCGCTTAAACCTCGCAACCGATTTTGATGAAATTTGGTACAGACAATCTTTAGACCCTGAGACAGAACATAGGCTACTTTTTATTTCGAAAAAAAGGGATGAAGGGGTTGAAATAGAGGTTGAAAGTTTGTATGGGATTTCTTAATTTTAAAAGATAAAACCATGAAACTTTATATTTAAGCACTTGATAAGAAATCATTAAACATTTGTTCTAGCATTTTTGAAATTTCGACCAGCTAAGGGGTGAAATAAGGGTTGAAAGTTAGTATGCAAGTTCGTCAAATATCACGTCATAAGAAACAAAAAATCGTTTGTTCTAGCATTTTGAAATTTTTACCAGTTTGGGGGTGAAATAGGGGTTGAATTGAAGATAAGACCATGAATCTTGGTACGTAGGTCTCAAAGGATGTGCAGAATTTTTCTACAAGAGTTTTCAGGAATATATTGTGACAGGTCCCACTTAACATATAGGATAATTTCGAAGTTTTTTGTAGTCCACGCGGACGGAGTCGCGGGCGTCCACTAGTATGAAATAAATAAGACAACCTTTAAACAATACAAAAATAGTGCTCTATTTTGATTTAGCAAACATAATAAAAAGGCTGCAGTAAACCCAGGTCGCGTTTATGGAGCCGGCTAACTCGCGTTTTCAATCGTCCGCTCTGCGCATAAACAAACTGTTTGCGAGTTTACAGCTACCCTCGTAAACGACAAGCCGCACCGAATCAGCGGTTTGGCGGACTAGAGATGTGCGGTTAAAAAAGATAATATGAGATTTAAAAAAGGCTAAACTGATGATATAATACTGTTAAGAACGTGAGCGTGCGTAACTAGTCGGATATGGTTATATTTGTGCCCGAAAAGCGGCAGAAATTAACTGGTGTTAAGTTTGTGTGCAATTGGAACACTTCTGGTCAACTAAAAATGTGGGTATATGAGCGTGACCATATTATGTATGTGTGTATATATGGAAAAGGGAGCAGTGCATATAAAATCAATTACCGCATCTCGCATTATATATAATATGCTGAAGCTGAAGTTCTCCCTAAAACATCGCGGTTCTTACTGTTACATCAAATCTAAAATAAGCACAAGTTACCCTCTCAATTTTTTTTAATAGCATAATCATACTTACTAATAAGCTAAAAGGTTAATCAGATGTATGACCTGAGGTAAATATTTTCAAATGAAGAAGCGAAACACTGTTAATAAGCAACATGGATAATTATATTCCACAATGGAAACTTGGTGAAAACGTGGTGATGTATGTACGTCGTGCCTTGAAACCATTAGTGTCGTTTACTCGATTTCAAATTAACAATATCGATAGAAGACATCCATCGATATCCCAGATCGTCTCCACCCTACCCCCAATTCTGAGCTGGTTCGCAGGATAAGACACATATTTGCATTTTATTCGCCCGGAGCCATCCTCAGCCATGCTCCAAAGGCACTTTATGTCCACCAGGTAATAACGTCTTTGACGGACCATACATATCCCAATATACTGTCCAAATACTCCAGTATAAACCTTAAGGACCTGGCCTTAAGGGTATCGACATCTGAATGTAAATTTGGTCCGAAATAAGGGGTAAGAGATAAAAGTAAACGGATTACTTGCTTTGTGTATCGTCTGAAGGAGTTTGCTGAAAGTGGTTCGAGTTGAAATAAGTTTCATGGAATTTATTAAGATGTGACTGAAAACAATATAAGTAAACGAAGACATGTATGATATGTGTGCATAATGAACGAGATAACTAAATTAAATATAGTCAATAAAAATCTCAAGAATTATCAAAACAAGCACTTGCATTACCTATAATCGCCAAACCAGATCCGAGCACATAGCATGCAAGACAATACATTGCACTATTCCGAAATCAAAAACTAGATTAATAATATATACATATGTTTCACCAACACCCGTGGCAACTTTAGCATTATAGTAATTGTAACGCTATTTTTAGCATAGTTGCTATGCTAAAGAAAATATTGTTACGTAATCAGGAGACCGAGTTCCTTAGTCGACACTTACGACATGCATGGAAAGAGATGCAGCTGATGTATTTTATTGAATATGGTTCTATGGAAATTGAATTCTATTGCATCAGCACAGCGTGAATGAGTGTGCATATACATACATACATAAAATCACGCCTTTATCCCTTACGGGGTAGGCAGAGCACCAAGGGCCGATAGAACCACATGGTGCCACTTCTGACCAATTTTGAGGGTATAGTTGAGATGTACAAGTTCGGTTAGTAGTGACAGGTGGTCAGCCCATCGCCTACAAAACACCAAGACCCTCTTGTCCCTCTACTGACTTGTACAGTATGCCCGGGAAGAGAAGCAGCTGTACTATTACACGTTTTTTTTTTCACTCCCAGAGCAGCATAGAAGAGTATGCATATATCTGGTAAATATATCCCAAAACGTAATACCTTACTAAAGGCCGGTCCCCACGTCTCCAAGCCAGCATATTGACATTCTCCTCCCCGAAGAGGTCTATTATAGCGCTGCCGGTATTTTTATCACCGCCGCATGCAAATTGGCGCCACCTCACTAATATATAGGGCTGTTACTCAGTATATGTAGAACAGATCAGTCCTTATAATTATTTCAAATCATATACTTACCTATATTGCGATGTTTACATATTAGTAAGAAAAAACATTTTAGTCGAAAAGGGTACATATTACATAGAAAGTTATTGTAGTACATTGAGAGTAAATATTCCAATTCTAGTGGGTCATCATGGACCACCTTTATTTTGGATTTTCCAGGCATTTCCTAAGGCAGAATTAAAATAATATAATACATATAATAAAATTGTAACGAATCGATGTTTGTGCACGCTAATCTCAGAAACGGCTGGACCGATTTCGATGCAGTTTTCAGAAATATATTGTGACAGGTCTCACTTAACATATAGGCCACTTTTTATCCCACAAAAATGTTTTTATCCCGGATAATTTCGACATTTTGTTTTTCTTCAGTCCACGCGAAAGAAAGAAAGAAAGAAAACGTTTATTTTTCGCCACACACACACACACATAAAAAATTACAAGCTAAAATGTATAAAGTGAGTATAATACCGTAATCACTGCATATAGGTACTATACATCAAAACATTATACACATATATACATATACATATATACATACACATATTATAAATATATATATGTATATAGTATATAGAAAGGAGTCGCGGGCGTCCACTATATATAATAATAGTATATAATAATAATTTGTATAACAAAGTACCTGACTTACCAAATTGCGTCACGGAACTAATTTTGTTACTGTTACTAATCTCATATTAAAAACTCAAAAATAAAGTTGTAAATAAACCTCGTAAATAAGGTTAACAAAATTTTGAAAATACAGCTAAACCAACAAGTTAAATCACCAGCAAGCAACCGACCATCAATATGATCACCTAACGTGTGCAAATTAGAGAGTACATAGAGAAAAGATTAGTAGTTTAGTCAAGAGATGTTTTAATAATTATAAAATTGACCCGGTGGCTCAGTGGTAAGAGCGCTGGCACGGAATGCAGAGGTCGTGGGTTCGATTCCCACCCGGGTGAGGAATTTTTTCCATTTCTTTATTAATAATTTTTTAATCATAAAATTGTTTCACAGGTAGCAACTACTTTCAGAAGTTTACGCACTTCTAAAAATACTTAGATAGTTTTACTGCCGAGACGTGAATGTTATATGTATATTGTGTGAAAACTGAAAAAGATAACTATCTTTTTCAACTTTGTAAAAAGAGCACAATCTGTCGACAGAAGGTGATTATTATCCGCGTAAAATAATTCTCATTCTTATTTAGGTTGACCTCGTACTACCTAACAATAATTTTTGAATTAGACAACGATAAACTACTTGCTTGTTTTTACGACGATTTATTCGCAGAGCGAGTGTTTAGTGAGTGTATAATAGGTGCGTAATGAGAGATTAGTCGTAAATCGAGGCGTCATCGGCGAGCTGTACTCGACGTGAAATACCGAGCAAGAGGACGTAGATCACTGGATATACCAACAGTTTTATGATAACATGGTTTTAGAGTTATGGGATGCTAGGTGTGAATCGTTTATTCTCGTCCAGTCACTTCTACCAACCCAGTAACAGTGTAAGTAGTTGAACTGTTCTATTACTAATTGTTCTTGAGATGTGACTGGCTAAGAGTTTAGTGTAGTCTCTACCTTATATTATTTATGAGAAATGGATCTTGAGCAGTTTTTTTTAGACTAGCTATTATGAAGTGACGCGAGCTTTTATAACTGCGCCCTATTAAGTCCTGCCTGGTCTAGCCAAGTGGCCATTCTTGAGCCCCTCAGAGTCTATGCCCTGTGTTTGGGCACCGGTGGCACCGCCTTATTTATGGCACTGCATACTGCTAGCTTCTCTGTACCTATAAAGTTATGAGAACACCTGATTCTATTCCAGTCTATTCCAGCAGCTAGCGGCGGGCTTGAATAAATCGCTGGCTGATTGCGTGACAAAGATCGCACAATCACATCCACGTCAGTTGCTGACAAGGTGCGGTCGCGAGCTCGACCGGACCGGGGCAGCTGCACTTGTCTAAATGGACGTTAGGGAGTAGGTTATGCAGTATAGTGCATATGGAGGGTTGATGAGGACGGTCTAGTTAACGTGGCACTGCCGTGGACGTATAAATATAATCTCTGCTAACCATATTTTGGTTATTGTGGCCAATCTCAACGGAGATGCCAACTGTATCATATTCCATAAATGTGTGCGCAAACACAGGTGCACAGATCTCTAGTCTTCCACTCTCATCTTTATGTAGGAATTTCGGTAAATCCTTTTTTCGCGGTCGGTCCAAGTTGTAATCTCTCCTTTTATCAAATTTCATCTTCAGTGGTCAAGTAGTTTTCGAATTTTCCTAATGAGAGAATGATTTTTCGGTTTTAGATCAAAGTATTAGTAATTATCAACAAATTTAAATCGATTTATGTATTGTTTATTAAATCTAAGTATAATGGCTGTATTCGTAGACTTAATCTGATTTATACCTTGACGCACAATAGACTACGAATGGCGAATAAGCGCTATTATCTGTCGCTCATGGCGGACGGCACGTCTGTTTGTCGATACGAGTGTTAGGAGGTAATTAGCGATCGAGCTTTTATTATATATAATTGATCTTATTATTTATTTCCATTATAGACACGTAGGTACATAAACTATAAGTAAGAAATGAGTCCTGTGCCGATGGGATCCCCTTCGAAATCTTACATTTCAGGCTCCATTTTTAGGAACGTAGCCGTGTCGTATATGAAAGTGATGAATGAAACCTGATTTTGAACATTATGAAGTTATATCAAATACCAGGGGCCGCCAACATTTTCTTCTACGTTGATCTACCTATAAATGTGTTATTCTGTTGTATATGCATAAGCTACATAACTCGTCAAGTTAAATCTAAATCAGTTCAGTCGTTTTTGCATAAAAAGTATGTAAGGATTATTTCCGACAAGAACATATTAGAATTATGAAGCCGCTAAATAAAGCTTGAGATGGCTTCATGAATATAATTTCCTTTGCCTCTTATTCGGGCTGATGTTTTTTTTAAATTCTTTGCTTTTTAAGCTTATTTGATTTAGTACAAAATGTTAAGTCTTATCGTAACTAACACACTTGAAATACGATAAAAATAATAATAATCACATTCTTTTGTATGTAGTTATTTTAAAAATATGATGTTAAATTAATTTCAAAAATTTCAGTCGTGAAAAGCTTACATCAATACATTACAACTACATAGGCTGTATGAACAACATAGTTCTTTTGCCTTTCATTGTGATAAATCAACAAATAAAAAAAAATAAAAAAAGAACGCTTCGTAAAGGCTTCACGTAGACGCGCGATGCGGCGCGGCGGCGCCGGCGCCGCTGTGTCTGGACATTAGTACAATGTACTTTTTAGTGTACCTACCTGTTCCCATAAATTACAATTATTTTCCATGTTTACTGCTATAAACTGTTGTCCATTATTAAAGACTTTTGTGTTATTGTCTTAAGTATGACAATATATGTGAAAGTAGGCACGCACGTACTTTAATAACTGCTAATAGTGGTAACTTTAAAACTTAAGTGAAAGTATCAGTATTGAGGGATCGCCCACCACCGGGCCCTATACCTATATATATATTTTGATTGAAGGTATAAAAATGATTTGCAATACATTGGTTTTAGTTGTTAGTTAGTTGGTCCGGTAGATAGAACTAACATGGAAAACTAATCCTGATGATGCCACGGGTGTTGGCGAAACATATGTCGATTAAAATTTTAATTGGTTTTCGGATTAGCAGCTATGTATTTATGGTTGCATGCTAGGTGCTTGGATCTGGCTTCTCGTTGCGACTGTAGTGTCTTGTGTTCGTGATCATGAGTCGGCAGATCCGAGGGTCAGCGGAGGGTATAGGGCATGGTGGTGGGCGATCCCTCAATAGAGATTTGAACTTCCGAATAGTGACGCCTGATACAATTCAATATTTAACGAAAGTATCAGTGTTTGTGATTTGGTGCATGAAAAATGAGTTTCCAGTCAGTCTAAGGTACGTTAAAAATGCATGTTTTCTAGTTTCTTAATCCCTACATAATCCAGTTAACATTAACAGAACTCTGAGCCAGTAAGATAAGAATAAATAAATAATCTGTAGGTAGGTACGCCTCGTAACGTTGAGCAAGCAAAATCTATGTGACGGTTAAGTTTCGATCCAGTAAAATGTTTGTGTTTCAGTGTTTGACCTATGATTTCCTAGCAGTTATAGCAATCCCGTATAGAGACTGTAAGGAAGTAAATATATAGTTTAATAAAAGATACGTCATATTGATACGTATTTTCTTAACGATCGGGAAAACAGTCGTGTTATGTCAATCAATCGTCAGCGTATTGCATTCCATTGCTGTACGCAGGCCTCCCCCAGAGCATACCGTGGGAGCTCGTTTGTGATCTTGCACTTCCGGCTATGTATATGTATACCTATGTACACGGCTTACGTATGTATGTTTAACTAGTTTCTCTATTTATGTAACATTTGCTAAATGACGACCGATTGGTGTAGTTGGTAGTGACCCTGCCTGCGACGCCATAGGTCCTGGGTTCGAATCCCGGTAGGTGCAAACATTTATATGATGAATGTCGATGTTTGTTTCCGAGTCATGGATGTTTCTATACTTATCTATGTATTTATATACTGTTGCTTAGTACCCACGACACAAGACCTTAGAGATCTTAGTGTGGGACTCGGTCAATATGTTGTGAAGTCTGTGAATATTTATTTATTTTATATTTATAATTTTTTTATATTACAATCCACCTCAGAAACAATCAGTTTTCGGCCTACAGATGATTGTTATGCATAACGGCCAGAGACGCGGCTCGTAAAAACATAATTCTGTTTAAACCGTTAACCCCTGGTAATGACTATCACAATCAACCCGCGGGGATGGCTTTCAAGTTGACGATGTGGTTACGATTTTTTTCGCAAAGGACATAGACATTACGTTCAAAATTTAAAAACATTAACGTGTTTTTGGTTTATATAGTAAATAGTTACGGTGTTATAACAAAAGAATATAAGCATCATTTAAGCGAAACATTTCCAAAATTTTACTGTCAAATGACATATTTAAAACGAGTCTAACTTTAGGCGCTCTTTTATAATAACACCGTTATTACGAGTATTTGCCAGTATTTAAATAGGAGTACTAGCTAACATCGCAAAAATATTCAACTTGTGATCGTGATGTATGACCTATGTAACTGCTATCTAAATAAAAAAAAAATTAATGGACAGGTGAAAAGATGACACTATATGATTACTCGATACCTAAGTAAGAAACATATTTTGTTTTCTTTATTGTACACACAGACAGTGGACAATCCCTATAACTATCTTAAATATATCTTAGTGTGCATATCTACAGGTGTTTTGTTCGTTGCCACCCTTAACGAAGGGTACGTACTCCATCATGTAGTAAACCGACCCCAAATGTTTTATGCCAAAAAAATGCTGGGAAACGATGTAAATTTTTTTGTTGTTTTTTTTTACTTGATTGGGAAAATTATGAAGAGATGTACCATCTAAATGGGAAGTGTTTATGCTAGTTTTTTCATAGATAGATTAATTATTTCTCGTGAAAAAATCTTGCTACACGCGTCAATGTGCATTTATGCAGAAAAATGCGATCTACTCAACTTTGGACCCTAATATTTTGGAAACCAGACACTTCCCAGGTATGCTTCCATGGAGAAAAATGATCGTGATGATGAGGAAATTCCGTAGTTTTCGGGAACATTCACGACCAAAATTACTGTCTTACCAAATCATACACTTAAGCCGATAAATCGTTGGATTGAAATAGTCGTTCGATGTTTCATTGCAATAAACGTCGCACCATCTAAATGTGTTATGAAAGCTCGGAATATAATTTGTAATCCGCGGTTTGCTTGTAAGCCAAAGTGTCATTAGATGGCCGAAGCCGGAGCCCGGGGCTCCCTGAGGCATATTTTTATTAATTTTACGATACGCACTAAAACCTTAATGTGTTAAGTTTTAATTGAAATTTGATATCTTTGCGTTTTATTTCTGTACAACTTGATGACGTATTAGGTGCTGTCACCATTTTGTGGAACTTAATTTGATTACTTTGTAAATTAAATACAAAAAAATATTTCGGACACACATTTTGATTTTATATAACTACCTAAAGTACCTATTTTAATAAAACCTCCTTGTTTATCGACGTTTTTTTTAAATATGTAAATTATAATTTTTTTAGTTGTATCAGTAATAATTAAGTATTAAATAAGCTGTCGACTACCTAGGTAGGAAATGGACCATATATTGAGCTTTTTGTAATCATTATAAGTGGGTAATTGGGTATAGTAATACATTACTACTAAGTTATTATAAAAATTCAATTTAAAATACGCTAATTGAATTAATTTGTTTCAAGTCAATCTACCGTACACAGCACCAGATGCGCTAATCCCGAAGTTTGCGTTCATACCATTCATACGAGTACGCTGTGGCTGCAACGCGCACGGATAAAGCGCACATGACCCCTACCTTGTCAGCATAATTGAATATTCCATTGTACGTGTCTAATGCATTTAACTTGGCGACTAAGCGCTTGCATCGCTCTAAATTATGCCATACAAAAAATCGTAAAGCGCTCCAATGTTGTGCGGGTGTAAAGTTACCTGTAAAGGGAGGGCACGCCATCTGTCGGCCCAGAGAGAAAGCCGAGATTTATTGTTGCGAATGCGCTTACGGGGGCTTGCGGGATTCGCTTTTTTGTCGCCTATCAAGTTTCCATTAGCTAATTTCGTATCGATTTTCCGTCCGGTGAAAGTTGCGCTGAATTCGAATTGATGGATCGTTTTTATTCATTTCGCAAACTGTAAAGCGGAGTCCAAATGCGATTTTATGAAGACCATCAAAATATCGTTGGCCGATTGTAGGTAATGTTCGACCGGTAATAAATTGCCGCTAACTGCCATTCCAGAGTTATTTTATGTGCGAACTTATTTGAGTTTGTTTAATTTTTACTGCATTTTTTCACGGGCTATTTATAGCCTCGTTACAATATTAGCGATTTCTCTCGACACATTTATATCAATTTTCTAAATGGACGTCGTCACTATTGAAATTAATCGATGTAAACTGCCTCTGTCGTCGACCGGGCACTCTCGGAGGGCAGCCGTCCCTCACATCTGCATTACCTTACCTATCCCCTCACTTACTGCACGGCTATCCACTGAAGTGCATTTGCCGTTCACATCATCTTAATAGCCAAAATTCTGCTCTAGATCACGAATTTACGAGCGAAACAACAAAGTTGTTCATACGACATTTCAAACTTGCATTCACGATAACTTATATTTGTTCCTCATTCAAACAAGAGCTGGACGCACTGAGTATGACATGGATCCGAATTAACGTGGCGGAAAACGTAAACTAACATCTCCATCTCACGTATAGTATAGTACATGACAGAATTTATAAACAGTGGCGCCTCCACACAACTGTCTAATCGGAGTTCTCGTTTTAAAGGGGCCGTTTAAGCCAAGGGTAGTTCTCATGTCGCCGATGCGATTTATCAAATTTTATACGTGTAGGGTACAGGAGAGACATGTGCGCGTGGCGATTGCTTAGGTGAGGGGGAATTAAATATGGCACGAGGTAATGGATTAGAGGCAGATGAGACGCGACCACCTTCTGTCGCAATCTACGAGTGCAGATGTGACTTGATTGGATCACGGTTTTAGAATTGCTCGAGCTTTATTTGCTTTATTGCGTGTGTTTGTATGTGGTACGGTAATTTTACCTGTTCGGTTATTGCTTATTTTTGGTTATATCATGAAAATAACAAATAGACTTTAAATTACACACAAACATAGTTCGTGGCTTTATTAATTGACTATAAACATAAATTATTCAGATATTAACAAGACCTTAACAAATGCATGAACCATAACAGGTAACATTCTCGTACCAAATATCCCCAAATTTTTTATATCATCGTTAAACTCTAAGCTAAGGTCCATAGCTATTGTTGGTAACACAGTTAAATATTGTGATTTTTAGAAGAGAAAACGTTACGTTTATTAATCGGGTGAATTCGACTTAACTCCAGCAAAATATGGCCGCCATAGTCGCCAGCCTGTAAGCAATATGAAAGCCCATCTCAAAAACCATAACAGGGAAATGATGGAATAAATAAAAAACAGTCTCATAATATCTTACAACCTGTATATAATCTGTACGGGATGTGCTGATCGATCACGTGACATTAGGGCGGTATTACACTGCGCCACGTGCGCGGGGAAATTGCCGGAGCTGTCCGACGACGGACAGGTACCGTTGGCAGCAAAAGGTGCTTTAAAATACTAATACTTTTTGAGCTTACCCACTGAGTTTTGTTTTAAAGGGGCGGGAAATAAGTTAGTTAATTTGATGATTATATAGAAGTATGGTAGTATACAGGGTGTAACAGAAGGGGGTATGTTAAGAAGAAAAGAAAAGCTATGTAAATAGCCCACTATAAAGAACCATCAAATGTTTGTTTTTCAAGATTGTATGAACTGAGTTGTTTAGGAATTCTCCATACTATTTGGAAAGAGCTATTCTTGGGATCTCTCTGCGTGATCGAATCAGAAATGAGGAGATCCGCAGACGTACAAAGATCACCGACATAGCTGAACGGTCCAGCAAGCTGAAGTGGCAATGGGCAGGGCACATAGCTCGAAGAACTGATGGCCGATGGAGTCGGAAAGTTCTAGAGTGGATACCACGTATCGGCAAGCGCAGCGTGGGAAGGCCACCCGCGAGGTGGACGGATGACCTGGTCAAGGTTGCGGGCGTCGGTTGGATGCAGGCTGCTTCCGACCGGTCGGAGTGGAGGTTGTTGGGGGAGGCCTATGTCCAACAGTGGACTTTTCAGGGCTGTAAATGATGATGATGATGATCTGGAAAAATAAACATGCGATTCCGAGTCTCAAATTTTGTGAGTAGATTCCTTTTAGTGGGCTATTTACATAGCTTTTCGCTTAACATATACCTTTTATTACACCCTGTATAGGTATTATAATTGCAATATTTCAACCTAGTCCTTATTAAAGTAACTAGGGTCTTGTCTCGTATTAACATAAACATTACACATATAGGTATCATCTATCATAGGATAAACAATTTTTTTATCTTACCAAGAAGGAGACAAGAAAAGTAATCGATTGGTCTTTAGATACCGTTTCTACTCATTTTTCAAGAGTGATTTACTATTTTTACATACATACATACATATAATCACGCCTTTATCCCTTACAGGGTAGGCATAGCATGTATATTTTTACATGTGCTATAATAATTTTAATCGGGATCTCTACGAACTTGTGTTATCAGATAAATTTTGTAACGTAACCGAGCTATTAGATTCGACATACAAAAAACTATCTTATCTATACATACAAAAATAATACAGTTAGTTCGGAGTTGAAGGACCAGAGTTGTAGGTGCAGGTGATACCAAATGCTAACATAAAAAAAACGTTACTTTGCAAAATTTATATGATCACAAGTAAAATTTTACAACACCCCAATTAGCCAACATCACACCTCGCCTAATGACATCCCATATCAAAGTCAGCCTGTTCTGTGGACGTTACTCTCACCTATTCACGTGAGTGATGGATTGCGGGCGCGATTAGGGCCGCTGACCTGTTCTTTCATATCTACTAATGGCTGAACACCGATACCTATGCTGGGAGTAGAGATGCTGGAACAGTTATGTGTACTCCTTTACTGGCATCACCAATGTAGTGCATCAGCTCATATGAAACTGGGGCTTAGATAAAGTAGCATTATTTGTCGATCGAAGCTAATAGAGGTTCGATTATCGAAACGTTTGCTTCAATAGGAACCCTTCATTGTCACACGTCAAGACATGTAATGAAGTCTAAAACCTAACGTACATTAGAATGCATTAGGGGTCAGGTCGCATCACAGCGTGCCACATTTTTTGATGTATGAAATCTAGGTATATTACAATCCGCCTGCTTTGTCGACAATGGAAGATACTTCGTCTTACTAATGTATTTAATAATTATTTATTAATTTATTAAAAATGTAATCTTACTTGTAACTCTTTCACGTAAAAACGGCTAGAGCGAATTTAATAAAATTTGGCATGGAGTTAGCTGACACCCTGGATTGACACATAGGCTTTTTATCCCGGGAAAATATTTTTATACCGGATAATTTCGACATTTGGTTTTTTCTGTAGTCCACAGAAATTGGTGAAATTTTCGCCCCGTCTAATATGTCGTTCAGGTCAACGCAATGTGAATTATTTCAAAACTCATATTGCCAAGTAGTTTGTTTAATGGTACTGCCTGAAACCAACCCTTTACAGGTATAGGTGATAAGAGTTAAAAAAACAAAGTATAAGAAAGGGTGCTTGTGTAAAATGGTGATCTCTTCCAGTATTTTACATCCACATGGGGTACCTGTCGGGCTGTCAAATGTACAAGGGTCATTACTTAGCCCGCAGCCATCGTCAGCAATTAATACACGCAGATGAAATCCGCCCACTCGGCCCACTCGGCCCACTCCGCCCACTCCGCTCGGCCGCCCGCTTTGAATAGAACCTGATGAATTTTTATTGCGATTCAATTAATTGGACGCGACCATTTATAATTGTAGGACATTTTTTCGTTGTTTAACATGACACACTTTAAAGTCATATTTTTTACATTTTATTATGAGCTATTGTGTAATCTTTATTTTGATGATCTAATTGACCATTTGGAAAATTATAGTGTTTCTGGCTTGCGTAAAGTACTAACTACCTCGTACATAACTGAGAAAACCCGCCAGAGACATTAACTGTGTGAACTTCATAGCCTGTGAAATTATTCTCATAAAACCTATAGTTATAATTAATATAAATCATTGCCATCATCATTATTTACAGCCCTGAGAAGTTCACTGTTGGACATAGGCCTCCCCCAACAACCTCCACTCCGACCGGTCGGAAGCAGCCTGTCATATCTATAGTTGGGAGTGCGGATAGGCTACATTCTGCAGTCTACATGGACGAAGTCGCGGGCAACAGTTTGTATTATTAGTAGGATAGGATAAATGGCTACCTACTACGGTAGTCAGAAAATTGTAAGGTCAGTGGCGTTGACTACGCCGTGCTACGAATTTTCTGGGCATACTACGACTTTCGTAGTAAGCGTTACGACCGTTTACTTCATTCTTACAACTCCAATGCAAGGTATACAAATGCCAAAGGTTGTCTATCTATCTTAGCAATACTGTTAGGCATTGATTTTCATACATTTTGGTCTATAGATTGGGATATCTAGCCTAGACACATCGTAATATTTTATCCAGTAACCACGCATATCCCTTTTCCAGCTGTTCAGACATATCTACAGACACACAGCTACTCGAATGTGTTTTCTTCAGTCATGACATTAGATATAGCTATATCACACGTAACTACATATTATATATCTTATATGCGGAACACAATACCTATCTGCATGTCCGTATATAGCCCCCTGACACCTGCCCGACACCAGCCATAACTCAGTGCAAGCGTCGGTCACCTGCGGTCACTAATTACTCCAGTGGGGGGTCACTAGTTTGATGCTAACTGCCTGGATCTAATCTAACTATAACCATAGTCTAGGCATTTTAAATGGATGTAACAGATTAAAAGCAAAGCAAGGTAAGTACTGAAATACTGAACACGTACCATTGTGGTGTACATACCTACGACGACAGTGTTATTCATCATCATCATCATTTACAGCCCTGAGAAGTCCACTGCTGGACATAGGCCTCCCCCAACAACCTCCACTCCGACCGGTCGGAAGCAGCCTGCATCCAACCGACGCCCGCAACCTTGGCCAGGTCATCCGTCCACCTCGCGGGGGGCCTTCCCACGCTGCGCTTGCCGATACGTGGTATCCACTCTAGAACTTTCCGACTCCATCGGCCATCAGTTCTTCAAGCTATGTGCCCTGCCCATTGCCACTTCAGCTTGCTGGACCGTTCAGCTATGTCGGTGATCTTTGTACGTCTGCGGATCTCCTCATTTCTGATTCGATCACGCAGAGAGATCCCAAGCATAGCTCTCTCCAGTGTTATTACTCGCAAAAAATACATTCTTAATTTGATTATCCGGAACGTTTCGGCGCCAATTATATCGGGTGATCCTATTGCTATTTATTGGTTCTTGTGTGCATATTAATTTATGATGAGAATGTCATGTAGTCCACTATCAAAATGTATTTCCAAGCCGTGATTTAGGTCCCCATTTTCAGTCCACTCATTCAAAATATGAGACAGTAAATCAGCACGTCACAAGTCACGTGGTGCCGTGGGCCGTGTTGTTAATTACGAGGGGAGACCCCGCCGGAGCGGCGCCGCTCAGGTGACCGCGAGGAGAAGCGGCCGGATAGGCACATTTAGGGCTGCTATAAAGAAATTAATTAATTTGCGTGATGATGTAGAGAAGTAGGTTGCATTTATTTATGCAAAGTCAGGATCTGTTTCATTAAATTTTTGCTAGATGATGTTAAGATTATGTTAAATTGTTCGCTTGACCATAAAGTTCATATTTATCCTGATGTACTTATAAAGTAGTTTTTTTCTTCCTGCCCTGTTCCCATTCTTCACACAAGGTAGTGTATAAGTAATAAAATATAAAAATTCGTCAACCTAGTGTAAAATCTATGGCTTGAAATTCAGTGAAGTATAATTCATAAAGCGTCATTTCCCTCCTTTTATCACGCTATATCTAAAAATACGAGGTTAAAACTAGCCAACTATAATGTTTTAAAAATCGATGCGCAAATGTTTATCGGCCAGTACAATAGAGTCGATCCTCCCTCGGCTGTCGACTGAGATTGGTTCGTAATTACTGGCACTTGCTCCCGGGCGGTGTGGCTGTTAGATACATCCAAACTGTAGTGGCAATAACTATAAACACTTTAATATTTACTATTGTTGATCTGTATGATAGAATATTATTTATGAAGTATAGTAAACGTACTGTATATAGTTTGTTTCACTTGATTCTTCGGTTAGCTTGAAAAGATTTCTGCAGCGAAAACCTCGCCACTGGATAAACTTAACAAGTTCTACCTACGTAAGGAAACATTATATAATCTAAACTTCCAATATTTTTGTACATTTCATATTCAAATATCATTTTTAAATAGTGTGTGCCTTTAGACGCGGTTTTGTAGTAATTCGGTAAATCGAAAAAGAGTACTTTACAGGAAACAATACCAATAAACTTATTCTGTCAGAGTATTCCAAAATCGATTTATCTTACAAAATTGCATTGTTCCAAGCCCCCTTAACGACCAACCGCGCGAAGTTAAAAATCACTTGGAAAAGACTTCCTTGCAATAAAGTGGTCAGCAGATGACAGCACGCATGCATACATGCACACTGTATGCAGGTGTGTAGGAGGTGCATCTGTGTGGAGAGATAAATCATTTTACTGTGGCTCCCACACATAGCATTTGAATAGTAAAGTTTGTGGTACAGTAAGGTTTGAATTTCAAAATTATTAGCACATGTATGTAATAGCATTTGAATAGAAAGGTTCGTAAGGATTAAATTTCTCATGTATGGACCTAAAAGAGTAAATGAAATTGTGTGTGTGACCTGCTGTGATAATATTCATTATATTAAGCTGTTACAATTAGTATCCGATTTGTCTAATTACGTATTTATAAGTTTATTCTTATACCTAATTCTTCCTTTGTATCCTTTATGTTTGTATTCGAAAAGCAGGATGGGCTCTGCCTTTACCGCGTGGGAGTTAAAATAGGCTGCTTACTGATAAGTCGGTGAATAATTTACATTCATTTACTCAATTTTTAGGGATGACGGGTGTTCATATGCTACATAACGGTAGGGTAAGCACGAACCTTTTTGAACTCTCTCACATACATACTGTAATGTGAGAGTTTCCCCTCACTATACCCCATACTTTAGGCAGTGTATCAAGACAGAGTGAACGATTTCCGAGCAATAGGGAATTTGGAGCGATGTCGCAGAACGCTCAGAATGTGCACTCGACGCAATACGGAGCGCGTTATTAAACCGTTCTGCATGGAGCCGAGCGCAGATCTGTCTTGCACGCTAGCTGTGGGCTACGAATGAGCTTTTTGTGCAGATTCTGTGGGTTAGTTTTAGAAATCTGTTATGTTAACTCTCGACCACCCACCATTAGTGCTCTGTACATAGTGATGTTGATATACCTACCATATATTTTTTTTGTAATATGAAGGAAGGGAAAGTCACAGAATAATAAGTAATAAGGCACTCGTTATTCTATGGGTAAAGTAAAGCAAAATGGCAGCGACTCCAAGTAAATGAAAACAAAGTAAGTAGGTATAAAGCAGGTGTGCTTAAAGAAATTCCGCTTTTTATAAAAATCGCCAGCAAGGCTGTTTTTTAATTGGTAGATATAAGGACCCTCTTGACCTAAGTAGACTGGTGATGGTATGTTCACATGCAGTATGTCACGTGACTCTTAGCCTCATTCATCGGTGGGACGCACAGACATTGACCTTTTACATAACAACTGTAACTTCTAGTACATTCCACTTGATGCCATCTTGTCCATCGCCAAGTGGCTAATTAAAAGTTGGTGCAACAACAGAGTGGAGTAGATAATTATCAGTAGCAATGGAGTGAGGACCCTCACATACATCACACCGACTGACTGATAACCGTCTTTAGTGACTGAGCGGGGGAAAGCTATAAGCGCAAGCGGGTGACGCTGATTCATCTTATGCTCTCTTTGCGGCTGAAAGACTACTAGAATTAGTATGCTAACGTGAAGAGAAGACGATAAATCTCTGTGGCTTATACGAGTATCTCGAGAGGACCAAACAAAAAAGGTTAAACAACCCAAAAATTAGACAACCTGAGGTCAGAGGAGCGTTAGCGTAAATAATGCTCTGTACCTTTATCGTATGTGGGTTCATTGGCCTACTCACTAATATTAATGAGTTATTTTTTACAAAAAAACAGAACTTTTGTGAGAATACAATTTATTTTTAGCTTTTAGGCAATGTCAATATACGATAAAGATTTTTTAACTAAACTATGATAATAAAACTTGTAGTTATGTTAACTAACTTGTACTTGTAGTTAGTAGTATTATGGGCCATATATTAATGAGTCCAGTTATCTAAGATAGTAGAGGGTAGTTAATTCTGTGTAGGTAATGTGTTGGGTTTTAGAGTTTCATAATAATTAGTGGTTTACTAACTTACTAATTTCTATAATCCTGAGGATGCCACGGTTGTTGGCGAAACATATGTAGATTATTTATCTAGTTTTTGATTTCGGAATAGTGCAATGTAGTGTCTTGCATGCTAGGTGCTCGGGTCTGGTTTCTCGTGGCGATTGTAGTTAGTGCAAGTGCCTGTTTTCGCAGTTATGAGTTATCAGATCCGAGGATCAGTGGAGGGTGTAGGGCCCGGTGGTGGGCGCACCCATAGCGAATATCTAAGATCTGTCTAACTTTTTCGAACTTATCATTTCCAAAAAATACTTCACCACATATATTTACCTGCGCTCGCTTGTATCTTACACCATGTTCATTGTAGGCCGAAGGGCTTCAGGAAAAAGGCCCTCTTTACCTTCCACTAAAACTAGTAAATAGTGGGATTAACTGGTCGCATAAATCACGAGGACCGGACGATGGTATCACTGAGATACCATCGCGGACCTGTTTGTTTAGTTGTTGAGGTGGGGCGGCCATCTTTGATTTATTATTCTTTAAAACTACTGGCCAAAGGTTGATGATGTCTGATAAGTTTGGCAATTGGATGAAATGAGGTACAGAGATAGGGAGGAGGGATAGTCATTTTTTGATACTTGGAATCAAATTCCGTTGGTGGTTGCATGAATTTAGAATGTATATTATTAAACGTTTTTGGGTCATTTACCAATAATAATACCGGTATTACAATTAAATGTAATAAGATAATTAGCACAATATATACTTACTATATACTAATTAGAATAGCACCTAATTCCTCCTTCCTTCAATATTTTTTAATTCCCTTACAAAATAACTCAAGTTTAAATAAAATTGTAAAACATTTCGGGAACCTCAAGTCAACATCCGATTATAAATAGCCGGGAGTTTGGGCCCCTAATGACAATTACGGCAGATCACTTTCCATCTAAGAAGGTGCTTCTATTATTTTTCCTCGAGTTTTACTCGTAAAGGAAGTATGAAGAGGAGATACGTTCATTCTGTAACTGTGTGACGTCACTGCACTGTACTCTTCAATTTGTGAAAAGGGTCTCTATAATGAGCTATTTTCCTACCGTGTTGACAAAATAGTCCAAAGTAAAAATTGCGGTCACCAATCCGCCTGCCCAGCGTGGTGACTATGGGCAAATACCCCCCATGACAGTCTTGTGACGTGCATTGGGGGATGCCTACGTCCAGCAGTGGATTGCAATAGGCTGATGATGATAATGATGATGATGTATATCTTTGAGAGGGCCAGAGAAGGTGATAATGCTTTATTTTTGTGACAGCGTGTAAGTACTAACGGATCAGTAGTGTATGAGCAAAGTGGATTTTAAAGCTGCCTTTTCACCGAATGAATTTTTCCGATACGTGTGATATCCAATCATATTGTGAGTATGTACCTCAACTCTTTTACATCCTTCCTCCATGAGACCAGCATCTCCCTCTCGTTAATTAGACGGAGTATTTTATTAAGGCCAATTTGTCGGCATACCTGCGGGATCGTCCTCGGATTGCGTCTGTAAGACTATTTGTCGGTCCGATTTTTAGGGGAAGCTCCACGATTTATGTGTAAGAAGAGCGATTTTAAAAAATTACGTCTGAAAAGGGGATTGTGTAATTAGATCTTTGTGCATCCGAGGTGAAGAATAAGGTTCGTTCAGGTTTGTTAAATGCATTGTGGAATTGATACTGGTTTTTTTTCAATGCTATGTAAGTAATATGACTATTATGACTGTAAAATATGGTATAACAAGTTATTATTACCTATATTTATGAGATCACAGATATGTTACGCCAAAAAAACATCATAACACATACATGTGGTTTAATTTAGAATCCGGTCCGCCATAAGTTTTTTTTAAATATTAATTGCATAAACGGCCTTTAAAGTATCTAATATGCAATGAACCACCACAATATTTTTCCCTTAACCCGACATGTTACCACACATTATAATTATACAATAAAAACCTTGCTTTTTAATTGCCATAACAACTTTCATTGCCTCAACGAGCGCACTATCACCGGCTGGGGCGCGGTTCAAAAGGGTTCAATTCATACTGATGAGGTGACTCAGAGTGTTCCCACGTCGCAATTGGAGGAATTGACCGGTATGCGTGCTGTCCACGCTGACCCGCCGAACTGTTAATTGCTGGGTACCTAGGGATAGGGGATACGGTGGAGTCGACATTTATTTCAGCAGCTATGCTTAAGATGGGTGATTTCGATATCTTTTTGCGCGTTATTGTAATTGCGCTATACGAAAGCTGCTCAATAATAAATGTGCCTTACTTAGCTGATGAATATTCTATTATGTAACTAATAGGTTTGATGAATAAAATTATATTACATTATATGGCACGGAATGCAGAGGTCGTGGGTTCGATTCCCACCCGGGTGAGGAATTTTTTCCTATTCTTTATTAATAATTTTATATATTCAATTTGACTGACAAGGTATGGCAAATATTTTTCTATACAAATTAATGCCAATTCTTACATACATACAATCAATGTTCTATTGTCAGTTTTAGGATAATTGAAAATGTGACTTTCCACAAAATCATACATAAGATTTAATATTACATCATTATTTATAAACGCGATATGTTCCTGAAAGACACCTACTCAATACTATGCTGTGAGCTAAGCGGTGTGCGTGCCAGATACGTCCATGTTCCATACAGCGCAATAAACAGAGGGTTGAGTCACGGCGCGATGATAGGTAGCTAGTAGATGACATAGCCTAGAGAAAACAGCAAGAAAAGGTTGTTTAGCTAAAGGAACAGGGAACTATTTAAAACTAACCTTAGACAAACTGTTCAAGCAGAAACGGGTATTGAAGGTCCAATCAAATTAACTGCCTGGAACTTGTCTGGTTTTTAATAGGTTTATCTACGACACCAGAAACCTGTACAATCCATTTTCAATTTTAATAACAGTTACGGGAACGATCCAATTGAACTTCAAGTGTCTGCTGTGCTCTTAAAGATCTATTGTAAAATGACTATATATAATTTTCCGTTAGATTCTTTATCCGTCGTTATGTTTGTTTATACCAGAAAAGCGACACTTGCTACTTCGGAGTTAAGACACTGTTAATTTTACTACGGTATACGAGTATGTCGATTTTTTCTGTCCAGCTGTATGGCGACTGTGGTTAAGACTGAAGATAATAGAAGTGAGAATGTTATTAAGAAAATAACATAGTTAATTGTGTTGTAACATTTCTGTAACGTTGGTCAGAATAGTGCTGCTTACCTTTAAGATATAAAATATAATCAAGATACATTTTCATTTACCTGGGGTTTATTTTATGTTGCATGTTTCTATTCGTATTTTTTCTATTTTGATTATAATTTTAGTAATCACCAAGTACTGGTCATGTGCAGGTCGTTGTTGGTGGAGACTTATGGCATGAAATACGTTAAAAAAAAATGAAAATGATACTTTTTAGTACGATTATAAAATTGAATTGTTTAAGGGTATGACAATATTTAAGTTCTTTCTGTACTTATCCTAATCCATCACATGTTAAATGAAAGTTAACAAATTCAAGAACATATTCAGTGAAATCCTTATGCCATCCTAATACTTCTTTTAATTTCCACACAGATAACACCAGAGCTAACATTACAAATGGAAGGCGGCCATTTTGATTAATATTTTGTAACCGTTTCAATTTAAAGCGTATCTAACTGGTTTGAAGTGGAACGTAATGTAATTGACGAGATGCTGCAGGATCTATGAGTACGCAGACGGATAACACAGTCATTGAATGTTGTTGCTCTCCTTGGAACTTGTTTATAAAAAAGTTGCTCGTTTGTCTGTTCCGTCACTAGATTATATTATATACTTTAGATTTCCCGTTATTTTCTGTCTTGTGGTTCTCCTGGGAAATAGTTTCTTCAGATGCCTAAATCACACAAAGAGCACATCATCCAACTTTTATGTAGGTTTCCAAGATCAGTGGTTTACACTGTGCATTCATCCTTCCTATCCTATGATCACGTGTACCTACTCATATAGTTTTCAGAGCCTTACGATAATATCTTTTGAATTGTTAAATGTAATACACGCTGTTTTTTCCTAGACAGATACGAGTAATACTCAAATGTGGACATACAGGGTGATTTTTGGTCGTCAACGTTCCCAAAAACTACGGAATCTCCTCATCATCACGATCATTTTTCTCCATGGAAGCATACATGGGAAGCGTCTGGTTCCCAAGATTAGGGTCCAAAATTGAGTAAATAGACTGCGTTTTTCTGCATAAATGCACATAGTCGCGCCTAGCAAGATTTTTTTACGAGATATAATCAATATCTGTCTATGAAAAAAACACTGCACACTAAATTTCGCCCGATCAAGTAATAAAAAAAAAAAACATAAAAAATTACATCGTTTCCCAGCATTTTTTTGGCATAAACTTACTTTATTTGATCTACATATAGAGTACGTACCCTTCGTTAAGGGTGGCAACGAAAAAACATCCTGTACGAGTATAATCATTCACTAATTTGTCTGTTACGAGTAAGTGTCACGTATAAGGGATGAGTCTACCACCTTAGACTCTAATAGTAATGACGTGTCACTAGTAACTTATAATAAGTATAAAGTATTAAAATACCATGAAAAGCTATATCTTGCCACCTACCACATTTCTGCTAACAACATTATAACATCAACAAGAACCTATACCTATAGGTACATACACTAGGTAAGTACAGATCGGCCGCCACACAAAAACGCACATGTTTTACCTACAATACCTACCGTGGAGTGTAATGAAATACATTAGCGGGTAACGAACGTGTGATGTGATTCACAGACGCATATGCGACCTCGATACTGCCGTGATACTGGCAAACACTATGCTGGTACAGAAGGGAATGAAGGAACGTTCAAATTATGGAAGGTCTACGCTATATAGTTTTATGTTAAATACATTTTACAGTACTCAATAATTTATTGCATTCATATGTAGTTAAGGATCTTAATTGTTGTAGCTTTTAAATTAAACAACGTTAAATTAGGTTGTAACAAAGAATACTTTAATTTTTGTAATCCTAACTAAAGGATATGACAGACCCGTGGAAGGAGATTGTATCACCATGTCGCCTGCCGGACCGCAGTGTTGCCAGCTATGTTTTTCTATTCTCCTAAAGTTTACTACATTAATTAATAATTTACAGATAACATATGACCCTGTTGGACACAGCAACATGTTTTTAGTGTGGTAGGCAGACTGGAGCATTACATAGTTAATTTCGGGTTCGTTTAAGGTTTAATTTTAATTGTACCATTCGTCATGTTAATTATATTTTTTTATTTATTTATTACATATTATCATGTACTTCTTGTAGTAGGTAGTATATTTATAATATTTTATTCATTTTTAAGTCACGACTGGATTTATATTTTTTATGTAGGTAAGTACGGAAAGGAAAGATAGCAAATCAAAATGTCAATGTAATAATGTAATTAAATCGAATTAAAATGTCAATGTAATTAAGTAATTAAATTCTTTTATTGTACTTGTTTAAATGTCTATAATTTATGAGTTAAGTATATTGTTTTATTATTTATTAGTAAGTTAGAATTAATTAGTTTGTTATTTTATTTTATTATTTGTCCATGAAGTGCGTCAAATTTTATCCCGAAAAAATTCACTTAAATCGTAATAACTTTTGCTTATCAGTATCTGTTTCAATCCCGTGCTAAAATGTTTGTCTTTTTTCAGTTCTTTTAATGTTTCAGGGATGTGGTTGTAGATTTTTATTGCCATTACATTTGGGCTATTGCTGTGCAATTTTAAGTGAGATTTTGGCAAGATTAGTTTATTTTTAAACCTAGTAGGGTATCGCCGTAGTTGGTCGCCTTGTTTGTGGAAGAAATTTGGATATTTTCTCACAAATTTGCACGTCTCCAATATGTACATTGATGCAAGAGTAAGAATTTTGTATTTTATAAAAATTGTATTTAACATAAAACTATATGTTGTTTATGTTAAAAAATTTGCAGAAACCATGTTTAAAAATTCGGATTAGAAGATGACATTTTTTCCTATAGTAGACGTCTACGACCATATCCCAGACGCTGCTGCTTAGCTGAGTGTTGACTTTTAACCTATTTGCCTATTCGATAGACCGTCTTATGATGAAATAAATTACCATCGAAAATAACCTATCCCATTTAATACATAAATTCACTTCTGCATTCACCTAATCTTTGTCTCGCATACCGGCGTGAGAACATCTCCCATGTGTAGAGTACACACTTATTCTTTTATTGGTGTGGAACATACGTACAGACATACGGTTAATTAACGCATCGGCTTTAGGTAGTTGTCCAGTCGTTATTTATCTTGTGGAGTCTTCTGATATTGAAATGCATACATACCTACATACACAACGGCTACGGTCCCGAAAATTTGGTGTCAGAACTATTAGGATCGCGAAAGACCTACAGCCTGGTTTAAAAACAACAGTAATAAAATTATGGGCTGACTTTTTCAATGGTCAGATAGCCTGTCTCTATTTTGATCAAGTTTTGGAGTAAGACAGCATCAAATTTCTCTTCCAGATATGCTATGTGACCATGGCGAAAGTCGGCCTTAAAAAGTTATTTACCAAAAAATTCCTTTGTTCTTCTGTCATATACCTACATACGTAGAGTAGAACAAATAATTATAAAACAAATATCATTTTATATTTGAACGGCTTATATAATGAAACCTTTTACAAATGTAAATCTAGAAGAACAACAGTAAGTCGGAAAAGTTTACAGTGAACTCTAAAAACAAAATAAATATTTCCACCTACAAGTATGTCACCAACAAATCCATCAGTTACTCAACATAGTACCGACATAGTTCTAAATATGTCATAAAGTCTAAATGACCAATGACATCAGGAACTGAACAATGGTTCAGTTCAGTTGATATGGCCACCGTCGGCGCCTCGACAGACGGTGACATCATCACGAAATGTAAGGTACGTAAACTGAATGACCCAAGATGATCAGATTTGGACTGGCATAGAGCCATGATCAGGCAATGAAACTGTCCTACATCATGGCTCATAATAATAAAGGCTATTATCTAATTTATATTGATAATTGATTTATACAGTTGGTAGTAAATCCTGCCTGATGCACCACAGGTTCTATGTTCGGATTATGGTAAAGTGCAAAATTAGTATGATGATAGTGAATAAAGTTTGTTTTCGAGTAATAATTGCATCTATACATACATACCGTTGCATATACCTGCAATACCTGGCCTTAGAGACCTTAATGTTTGTCTTGTAAAAAAGAAAGTTTGAATTCGATCTATATAAAAATGATTTTGTAGATTAACTTTCACAGTAATCCCATTAACATTTCTAAAGACTATCCATTGCTTCCATAGATTACTATATCGCCTACAGAGGGCGTTGCTATGTCGACTTCAAAATTATGACCTAAGCTCTCTATAATTATAATGGTCTTCATTTCTGCGCCTCTCTTGTACCAAGAGGTACGGTCATTTCGTAGAATGTCGGTCGGCGTCATGTAATATAATGTACATCTATCTTGGGTAATATAGTGTACGTCAATATATTAAAGTTTTTCCTCATATAATTCCTAGAATTAAAGATATTTATAGTGGTCAGTTAGATTTGTATGGCAAGGCAGGTGTAGTATTAATAATTATGCGTAATTAATTTTATTTTTGTCTAGCTAAGTTAGTAGTTCATACATTTGTAGGTATTTCTATTTGAGTGTAATGTTGCTCTTGAAGTTTAAGATGGTTTGTATGTAATCATTCTTGTTTCAATCGCTTATTTTTATCTTTGGGAGGAAAGTTTTACCAATAGAAGAAAATGGATAGAACTGAGAAGGGACAAAATCAAGTCTCCTTGGAAATTTTAGGTTTGTTTCGCAAATATCTTACAGAAACACATCGGAATAAGACTTAAACAATGATTCAATTTTACGAGAGATATTCAAGTTCGCTAAGATATCGAAACATTCTCTCCAATAAGGAAGCCTTCATTATTCCAAATGACGTGATTAAGTGTAGCGAACTTCGTTGTCGCTTTTAAACTTGTTAGATTCTCTGACCCCCATTAACTTCTACAGGCGTAGGTAGAGGTACCTACTTATGGACCGTTAGCAGGAGAATCACCAGTCGTTTTAAATGATTTATGCCTTATATAAATCTTACTTGAGACAACTTGAGACGGATATTGTTCTTACCTTCTATTTGTGATAGTGGCATATCATTATTCCTTTACTTACTCCGATTCTTCTAAACCATCGAAAAGTAATTATGCTACTTGGCCCCCTGATTACGTAAAAGCAATAGCAAAGCCGAAGCAAGCGATAGCGAAAATTGTACAATATTCGCCTAGAAATGTCAAAGTTCCTTTGAAATTTATTTTACGTAATATGAATTTGACAAGCAATCAGCGATTTTTGTACAATTTTCGCTATCGCTTTGCTTTTGCTAGTTAGGTAATAAGGGGGCCGGTGAGGGTTCTCACGGGAAAAAATTGAATAACCAGTTGTACTGTCAAAGTTCCCTTTTTCAACATTTTAATGTTTTTTTTTCCAAATATAGGGCTAACTAATATTGTACATGTACGAGCACAAATATAAATAGATATAGGAACATAGGCGATGGGCTGACCATCTGTCACTACTAACCGAACTTGTACATCTCAACTATACCCTCAAAATTGGTCAGAAGTGGCACCATGTGGTTCTATCGGCCCTTGGTGCTCTGCCTACCCCGTAAGGGATAAAGGCGTGATTATATGCATGCATGCATGCATATGCATAGAACATAGGTTACAAAAAGGTATTATCAATTAACTGTACTAGCTAGAAACGAAAGTATTGTAAGGATCTCCTTTATGATCCTGCAGTTCTAGCTACCACATTTTGGGAATACACCCGTGTGTATATGTATACAATGTTACTATATATACATAAATATTTAATCACGCCTTTATCCCTTACGGGGTGGGCAAAGCACCAAGGACCGATAGAACCACGTGGTGCCACTTCTGACCAATTTTGAGGGTATAGTTGAGATGTACAAGTTCCGTTAGTAGTGACAGGTGGTCAGCCCATCGTCTGCAAAATACCAAGACCCTCTTGTCCCTCTACTGACTTGTACAGTATGTCCGGGAAGAGAAGCAGCTGTAGTATGATACGTATTACTATATACAATATCTACCATTAAAGTACATTCATACTTCGACTCTACGAGTGTGTATTTTACTAAGTAATTCCATTTGCCCATCAAGTCCGAACAAGCAAGTAATCAATGTTAGCAATCCGCAGCCACAGGTCGAGTCGCCGTAAAGCGAGCGAGTTCCGCAGAATTTAATTAATCTGGGATAGTTGTTCACGGCCCGCCGGTCACAGCCGATGTGGCTACCTTGCGCCGATACTTTAAGATTAGGGTAGGTGATGCTGTAAGGAGTGTGCATTTTGAATTTAATCAAAATAATAGAAGTAATGTGGCGTTGTATGTGCGAAAATTGGACAATAATGTACCTACAATAATGCCTTCGCCAGTAACATAAATGATATATCAAATTATGTTTTAGCTTTCAAAATATAGTTAATCTATACAGGGTGTTTGTGATAGCCAGGCAAATATTGATATGGTGACTTGGTTCATTTAAGTAGGCCTTAAATAATGACATAAGTATAAAGTTTTAATGTTTGGATGATTTTAAAAAAAAGTTGCTTACAAAAAAGCTTCAATTAACTGATCAACCCCAAAGGAGAGTCAAGAGTGATCCAAAAACCGCAATGGATCACAAAATAACCGATAAGCCTATTTAACTAGTCACAGGATCGCCCGTTACAATTGGCGCGGAAAGCAAACATTGCGTATAATCAAATATAAAAAAATCCTGCGAGTAATAACACTGTCGTATAACTCAAAACAATAGTACTTGTTCAGTATCTCAGTATTTGCCTGGCTGTCACACACACCCTGTATATTGTCATGTAAAATGCTTTGTGCTGAATCAGTGACTGACGGTTCAACGCAAGGCCTAAACTGCTGATCTTAGAGACCTAAAACTGGTAATGTATGTATGCATAGGCAGAGGCACTGAAATTTTATAATGTTCGGTTTATAACGCATTCTCGAGAAAAGTCACTATAAAATTAAAATTACCTTATTGTACTTCTCATAATGTAAATAGACTCTATACTATAACTTGATTTATATAACAAAACATACCTACATTAGTGGCACAGGATCCCGAAGTGGTCCACAATTAGCACACCGACCTTCCTGGCCTTGCCGAGCCCAGTAATTGATTACTAAGAAAGTCTGAAACTTTGATTGGTTGCGTCCGCCCGCTCCCGACAGATTCCGGTCCGAGGAGTGTGGATCTGAAGTGCCTACCCAGATTGCTATTTTAAATTATTATTTCATTTACAGATTACTTATTTGTATATTAAAATTCTTACTTCTTCCTGATGATCTCTACATTCTGTCATTTCTAATAGTTTAAATACATGGTCGCTTGGTAGATTTCCCGAGATTTTCTATGCTTTAATGCAATTTTGGTTGCCTCTGTCCGGTAATCCTGGTTTACAGGAGTTGTAGAAACGGGAAGGAGTGGTGGGACAAACCCAGTATATTAAGATTGTATTTATATTAACTTCTTCTTCTTCTTGTAGTGGCACTCCATTACTGGAGGTCTGCCGTCAGCTTACTAAATGCAGACTTGACCCTGGAAATTCGGAACAGCTCCTCCAGATTAGCTATTCTCGTCCACTCACGAATGTTTCGCAGCCAAGATTTCTTTCGTCTTCCGACGAGTCTTTTCTCCTGTCTTTGCCCATCATGATAAGTTAAAGCAGTTGTTATCTATCATGCCGTAAAATATGACCTAGATAACTAACTTTTTTCTTTTTCACGGTTCGGTCTCGGTATTTGTAGACGTGCCGGAGTACTATCTCATTGGAAACCTTCTGCACCCAACTGATTCGAAGCATATGGCAATAGCACCACATTTCAAACGCTTCTTGAGCGTTATATTAACTAACTCATGTTAAAATTAGTAAGAAAATATAAATAATACCTATATAGATAAAGTCAGCAATATATAGATAGGTATAGGCATAAAGTAAAATAGCATATTTTAGATACCTACCGTAGTATACACATAGCACGAGCTACGGTATCACTCATTTTGATTCAGATTGCAACGATATCGTTGTTAAATATAGAACAGTTATTTAGACCTCAGTTATCTTTAACTAAGTGAATACTGGATGAGCATAAATGTTCCAAGTTGGTCCGGAAAGACAATGCGCGAGTATGTAGAAATAGAGGGACCTGTTAGATACTTCTTGAGGTTATGCTACACACTGCTAGGCGGGATGGATGGTGCTCTTTTTATTAGTAATGTTAGTTGTCGTGGTTGCTTAAGCTTATTTTCTTGGTGGAAGGAAAACGGAGTAGATATTCGTTATAAACCATAATAAAAAATATTTCTTAACTACAAGCGATGACAGCAGCGGCCGAGCTTTTATATTCAACGTATTACATTCTGTCGTTACTCTTACTTTTATTGCATTACGACATCGACAGCATGTCATAATATGATTAGCTAGGTACTTTACGTTAAAGTGATCGACTCAACTCACACTCAGCATACAGGCCACATAATATGGTCAGTGTTAGGTACTTGTATTCTTTATTGTACACACAAACATTAGACAATATAGTGACATAGCATAGTTACACAGAGAGTGTACAAAGGCAAGCTTATCTCTTTAAGAGATTTCTTCCAGCAAACCCAAGCAAACAATTTCTACTCTACATATATTGATTTCTTTGTTTCCCAACTCGCTTCATCACCTGCCTATATACCATATCTGTCGATGATATCTATATATCGCCTACTGCTGCAACCTATCAAAGAGATTCAATCAAATCCAGGATATTCATATCAAATCGTGGAGACCATATACCTATTCGTATCTTAGACCTTCGAGTTTGTTCAAGAAGTTTCCACACTCAGTGTGTGACCAAAGTCCAGATCCGAACAACTTGGCAGTTCATGCCGTTCACCAAGACATCCGCAATGTGTCTTAAATCTGGGCACTGTGAAATCTAAATCGCCTGTAGTTCAGGACAAGACAGTTTTCGCTTGTTGAGAAGTGAAACTTAAACGTTTCGTCTATTTGTGCGCAGCTCTAATCCTATCGGTATTGCAAATACGTAGGAGTAGTTCCTGCCAGGCTAGGGCTGCCACATGTTATATTATTGTCAAGCAAATAAGAAATTTTTATTGATGTAGTATAAGACATCCGTCTCATATGGAAAGTGAGAACGAAAATTCTTTAAAAATTGACATAATACGAATTTTTCTGTCTCGCACGTTGAATCCATTGAATTTTCACAGATTTTTGATTCTGTTTGTTTTTATTTACATCACATAACTTGTAATGCTAATGCCATAAATGCTTACACGTTAGTTTTTACCAGCCCTACTTACTAGTTTTTGTTACGGTTTGGGTTAGGATTATAAGATTTTAAAGCTGGATAACTATGTAATGATACATAAGAGTCTTACCTTTAAATAAATAAGCTGCGCCTTGAAATATACATGAATGATTTTGATACTAAATTGACTTGTCTGTTTTCATCTTTGTTGTTTTTCATCCGGTCAAATATATGTCTAGTAGGGGAGAATACTAATGAATCCAAAGAAGTGTTGTACATTGCGAATGCAGTGAGGCAAGTACGTTTTGACGTATAGCAACGTAATAGTCACATTATAGAATCTCATAGATTTTGCTGGTGTTCCATCACCCTACAGAACCTTAAAAGGCTTATGAGGATAATGGTGAATGAATATGTTTGTACAAAGTAAAATTATTCGTCGATCGAATCGATAAAGGTTCGTCATCAAAACATTTCCTCCAACGGGAACTTGAATTTAGCGCGTTCGTTACTGTAACGATCTCCTTCGTGATTCTGCAACTCTGGCTACACTATTTTGGGAACACAGTTCTGTGAATATGTACATACGTTAAAATGTATTAGGTATACCATGGGGCCAATTCTCGAAAAGTCTCGAGTTAGAACGAAGCCGAAACGGAACCGTTGTAGATGCTCAGAACAAAGCAATAATTACTTTACGGTGACGTTATTAGACACATTTCAGCACGAGACAGATATTTGTTTTTATTCTGTCATACTGGCGTCCGATGCGTGCTAAAAACCTTATTACTCAAGCGGTAAGTATATATTGCTTCTGACCGCGTTTCGTTAACGGTTCGTTAGTGGTTGCGTTTCGGCTCAAAAAAATTCTAGAATTGCCCCCGTGTCATTACGGTTACATTTCTTTTGCACGTCTCTGTATATTCTTCAATCATTATTATATTTTTATCTTAAGAATAAAAATACTCTTCAACTCCGCACGAGTTTTGGACAATAAGTTCCTAACCCCGAGGCTCTTTAGTCCACCTTTTGGACATTGTCAAAGCGGCGGATGTGGACAGGAGCTTACTTCCGGCTGGACGTGCGGATGCAGCCTAAGATCAAACGTGTATTATGTGAGGTAAAGGTTACCTGAGGGGGTTTTAGATATTTTAAACCTGTTTCAGAATATACATTAATGTTTCTATAAACCTAGTGAGTTGGATCCAGATTAAACGCCGTTTACTTAGTCTAAATTTGCTCATTGTTAACATAATATTGTTTTATGAAACGGGCCTTACTAATAAAAAGCTCTAAACAAGGTTTAAGCTATTTTCAGTTTAATTTCACAGATAATTTATTTATTTATTTATATATTTATTATTTATATAGCGCAGTTTATTAGGAGCAGGGATTTTTTTAAGAACTTGCGGGCGGATACTAGCAGGCAGTGGTAGTTAAGCAAAAATATTGCATTGTATAGATATGTATAAAATCTGTGACTAGGCTCGGGATTGGCGGGCTTCAGGGGGAAGTTAAATTAAACTTTGCTGTTCTATTACTCTATGTCTTTCTTTCCTTCCACCACATTATCTAAGAGCAGCCATCACAGTTTGTAGTTATGTACCCTCAGAAACGCACATAACACAACCGCGGAGAGTTAGGTAACATTTCCTGTCCCGAACTATCTAGTCTTTCATGCCTTAAGGACATGAACTCAAATAGGCACTTTACGATCTTCGCTGTCCAAAACTATACGACTCGTCTTAGTGAGATTTCCTGCTAAACTACAGGGGTCATATGTGCCCCGGGCATTTAGGCCCCAAGCGGGGAAAATGCACTTTACTGAGATGGGATAAGGCGTTTAGCTTTGGTGGTAATTAGTATGGGAGGACAAAGGATCGGCAAAGAGGCGGAAGCTGACCGCGTCCGGCCGTGTCGGGTCCGTGCCGGGGCCGTGTCGGACGTGTTGCAGACGTCTTGGGACGGAAAGGGCGTGCGTTTGAGTCTACTTTGAATTTGTTTGTCTTGTGTTTATGCTATTATGGGATGGCAATAAGAGATGATTTATTTATGGGTGATATACATTTTTAATGTAATTATTTAACCTATAATGTTAGGTTAATAGCAAGTTAGGTAGTCGGCCATTTTAAACACATGCTCCAGGTGTACCTACATAGATTCCAAAAACTTATTTATTATTCCATCTAAAACGTTACAGCATTTTTACGACCAAATGCTTCATTTCAGACTCCATCTTCAGGTAAACGCCATATTTTTTCAGATAAAAACTTTAAATCTTATAACAGACGCATAAGGTTTAGTTTAAAGTAAAGTAAAGGTCTTGTCGGGGGTAGGTTCGGGGGTTTGAGTAAACAAAGTCAAGGTGACGGCAAAAAGGTTGGATTTTAACGTAAATATTTATGAAGCACTCCGTTGTAATGTTACAGATGTATTGATAATTTTTTTATAAGTAGGTATAGATGATAGATCTATATGGGAGGCAAGCTATGGAAAAGAAAGTTTAGTTTTTAATTAATACCCAGCGGCAAAGTAGAACTGGAAACAAGAGTTCATTATCCACTAATTATTGGAAAGAAAAAGCACATGGTGTTTGTGGTTTGGCGTGGTGGTGTATGGTTTCATGGATCAAAACCTCTATCTCCTCAGTGTCACTCTAAGGACTAAGCTCACCAAGAATAAATGCGATAGAACGTTCATAACTCTATTTTTCTCACAGTCGAGTAAAAAACGAATTTTATTTAAATTAGTTTCAACACCTCACTGTGGCTGTTCATTCGCCAACAAATTTGTTCCGTACAACAAACTTCCCATCACATTCTTTGGGAAATTGGACTTTGGTCTAATGCTCGTAATCAAATGTTAAATTCAATCGAATCTGTCTCCAGACCAATTTATCATTTTTTTTACTTCATATAATTCACACATTTCACAACACATTGACCTAATCCCACACTAAGATCCATAAGGTCTTGTGTCGTGGGTACTAAGCAACGGTATATAAATACATAGATAAGTATAGAAACATCCATGACTTGGAAACAAACATCAATATTCATCATATCAATGTTTGCACCATAACATAAAGTAGCCGTATGTTCCAATGGTAATAATATTGTCAGTCAGTGCTTAATGTAGTATTAGTATCATCATCATCATTTCATCATTTACAGCCCTGAGAAGTCCACTGTTGGACATATGCCTCCCCCAACAACTTCCACTCCGACCGGTCGGAATCCGCCTGCATCCAACCGACGCCCGCGACCTTGCCCAGGTCGTCCGCCCACCTCGCGGGTGGCCTTCCCACGCTACGCTTGCCGATACGTGGTATCCACTCTAGAACTTTCCGACTCCATCGGCCATCAGTTCTTCGAGCTATGTGCCCTGCCCATTGCCACTTCAGCTTGCTTGACCGTATTAAGTATACCTATCTTTATACTTCACATTCTGATTTTCTATTAGTTTTAATGCTTTATAGTCGCTAGTAGATCCCCGGGATTTTCTATGCTTTGTTATGCATTTTTCTGGTCGCCTCTGTTGATCCTGGCTCACAGGAGTTGCAGAGGCGAGAATAAGTGGTGAGCCAATCCCGGTAACGAATTTTATTTACTTGCTGTATGTAGTAAAAGGATTGTCATTGAAAACGTTTAAATGTTTATTTTCCTTACGTTTAGTCACTGTCATAATTAATCTCTAGTCATAAAATTATTAATAAAGAAATGGAAAAAATTTCTCACCCGGGTGGGAATCGAACCCACGACCTCTGCTCTATTATAATCTCTATATAATATAATCTCTAGTCACTATCAGCTTAGTTTGGCTTAAAATATTATTCAATTTAAAGTTTTAAACATGAAACAGTGCAATAAACATAGTTATTATCGACCTAGCATGACAGTTTATCCATTTTCAGGCCAGAATAAATAGCAAGACCAATTTCACAAATATTAACAAAAATAACCCTTTTTAAAAAAAAAAAACAGAATACCCCGAAGACACATCGATGGCAACAGGTGCGTGCAGACAGGCGGAACCGCGTGTTTACACTAGTTTACGATGTAAACAGAGCACACCTTCAGCTGAGCGGATGCCGCCTTTATAGACTCCACTTTATAGTTACGGCTCGTGAAGAGTTCTTAGATGTTCTTTGTTGATCATTTCGATTTGGCGGTAAATATTATTTTTTAATTATGTTGCCTAGAAACTATGTACGAGCTATATAAGAAGTTACCAGTGACTGGCATATAGACGCACTTACAAACGTAACCCCTAATGGTAGAAACTGTGGCTTTCTTTTGTAACGTAGGTAGGTATATGTCCACTAAGGAAAAAAAAACCAAATTACCACGGAAACGGGAATCCTAAAGATAAAACGCGGAAGAAGTAGTAAGCGGCCGCTAGTTTTTAAATAAGGGACATTTCTTTCTTTAAAAGGTATAAATATTTTGAAATGATATCACAAACGACTCCAAAATTTTGTGAAAATACATCTAAATAAGCTAAAAAGGTGCATAATACATACGTCAGAGTCTGAGGCATGTCGGTCAGACTCGTGCATTATTCATGCACACAGTGTTGCCAATTTGACAGGTTTTCTAGATTTCACGGTGATTTTATTGGGGAATGTTTGTAGAAAAAACATATAATATATAACAACAAAATTACCAGAATCTTATTTAATAACTCAAGGTTTTTATGAAATAATATGTTATGAACATACGATGGAAGATAGGAAATCGGTTATCTGAAAATAACATTTATCTATCTTTTAGGTATCGTGTAAATCAGTATATTGCTGCTTAATAGGTATTTAACTTATACATTTTTGTGAGAATAGCGATTTTTTTAAATTAAAACCTTGTGGAGTTTAAAAAATACTGTTGGTAACACTGCACTTTGCAAAGTAAGCTGACCGTAGGTTAATAGACGTGTGTTGTGAATGTTCCCCTTTCGGTTTTCTTAACCTTAATAATAACTTTGACTGTCCATGAAAAGTTTACAAAGGGTTTCTATAGAATATGTTTATGTTACCTATGAGTTACTATATATTATGCTGTGTATAATGATAGAAATGTAAATACCTAATAGATTACTGTGTGTAGATATTTTGCATGCTAAGTCTGACTGGCTAAACATAAGGACAAATTATAAATATAACATCTGTAACTACTATGTTTATGAGCAAAAAAAGAATTATCTTATCTTATCTTATCTTATCTAATCTTGCAGCATGAATAGGTGTGCCTACTGAGTTCCGATGTACTTGTATATAGGTACTCCAATAAATGTATGTTTAAGTGTTTAAGTTTATGTATGCACGTAGGATTTTAAATTAGTTTCATGTACAGATAAGTCTAAAATTAAATATGTGTATAAATTAACATGCAGTTTATGCATGGAAAAGTTTCGGGATATGAGACTGAAGGAATAGAGAGTGCAGTGATGTTTGCGCACACACTTTTGCACTATACGAGTATCTAATACATCCTGTGCAGTTGGATATTCTTCATTGAGATTAGTTGCCATGACTGAAATACTATCGGAAAGATTATTAGAACTATGTATTTTGAAAATAAAAGTCCATATCGATTTTAAACATTATGATGAAGAAAAAACAACATACTATTATTATGAAACCGTGCCCCGTCACTCCTATACATTCCGTCCGGTTATTTACATAGCATATTGCCGGCGCCCGGTCCGGCCGATATAGAGATAAATCATCTATCCGTCCGGCTGGACTAGTGTGGAAAATATATAACATTTTATATACATACATACATACATACATAAACGGCTGTACTCCCTGTAATATTAATTTTGCAGGTAAACCATATAAATTGATGATTTTTAATTACTGTGGAAGTTTACTTTGAGCTTCGAATATTGAGTGACTAAAAAGCAAAAGGGAATTTGTAAAAAACAGTAGAATGTGATCAATACTTCTTACTAAATACTAATAAGTAGTTATATGTGGTAATAAAATATTCTCGTCTTCGTCTTCAGCCTATCGCAGTCCACTGCTGGACGTAGGTCTCCCCTAGGGCACGCCACAGGCTACGCCATAGGAAGGTTTTTGCCCATAGTCATTTACAATATTACAGAGGTAAGTATTTTCTTAGCTTAAGTAGGTGAGTATATGAAAACGGAAAAGTAACGGAGTGCATCTGTGTTTGCGCGCACACTTGTGCGCTATAATATCTCCTGCACACCTGGCAAAATCTCCATAGAGATTGGTCGCCTTGGCCGAAATACGGTCGGAGATCATCATATGAAAAAACCCATTTCATCCTAATCTAGCCTACCTATCTATATTTTCATATCGGCTCCGAAACCACTATATGGATAGGTGTATTATTGATGATACATGTTGTTTGTTCCTTCGCAGATGAGCTGCGATTATTCACCTATCCTGATTCATACGTCTATTCCAAGTTGTTACAAGTTTTCCTTATCGTGGGATTGGTCGCTTACTGGTCAGGCCTAATCACGAAATATGTTGCAATATCGTGTATACAAAATTAACTATACGAATTGTATCTTAGTTAACTGCGTTGCTATTACTGAACTTTCGATTTCATATCAGATAGCAAATTACCGCTCTTTTGCGTCGCACAGTCGGGTAGAAAAGCTTGTAGTACGCGATTTTTCGTGTATTTTATTAATGTAAAGTTTTTATTAAATTTGCAGTGATTATTGTTTTGTCTATATCTATATCTATACTATATTATAAAGAGGTAAACTTTGATTGTTTGTTTGTTTATTTGCAGCGAATAGGCTCCAAACTACTGGACCGATTTCAAAAATTCTTCAACCGTTAGAATCCTCATTGGACCTGGACGAACATAGGCTATAGGAATTTCCCGATATTCCCACGGGAAGGCGACCTATATTTTTTACGAAAACCGCTATACATATGAAGCTGAAATCGGGCATATGATCCCCATATGGGGACAGCGAAGGAGGACTAAAAACGGATTTCCCGAAATTCCCATGGGAAGGAGACAAACGGGAAATCATAATTTTTACGAAAACCGCTATACATATGACATACATATGGAGCTGAAATTGGGCATATATGTTCATTAGGGATTGCGAGGAAGCACTAAGAACGGATTTCCTGGAATTTCCACGGGAAGGGGACAAACGGGGATTCCAAATTTTTACGAACACCGCTATTTGTGTGAAGCTGAAATCGGATTATGGACTACGAGGAAGTACTAAAAATGTTGGATTTACCAAAATTCCCACGGGAAGGGGACCAACGGGAATTCAATTTTTTTACAAAAAATATATGAAGCTAAAATCAGACCTGTATGTTCATTAGGAACTGCGAGGGAGTACTAAGAACGCATTTCCCGAAATTCCCACGGGTAGGGGACAAACGGGAATTCCAATTTTTTTACGACAACTGCTATTTGTATGAAGCTTAAATTGGATTAGGGACTTCGAGGAAGTACTAAGAACGGATTTCCCGAATTTCCCACGGGAAAGGGACCAAGGGGAAATATTTTTTTACGAAAACTGCTACACTTATGAATCTGAAATTGGGCATACCTATATGTTCATTAGGGACTCCGAGGAAGCACTAGGAACGGATTTCCCGAAATTCCCACAGGACGGGGACAAACGGGAATTATTTTTTTACGACAACCGCGATACATATAAATTTGAAATCTGACCTGTACGTTCATAATGACTGCGAGGAGCACTAAGAACGGATTTCCCGAAATTCCTACAGGAAGGGGACTTACGGGAATTACAAATTATTCGAAAACCGCTATTTTTACAAAGCTGAAATCAGGTTAGGGACTACGAGGAAGCTCTAAGAACAGATTTCCCGAAATTCCCACGGGAAGGGGACCAACGGGAGTTCCAAATATTTATGAAAACCGCTGTATCTACATATGAAGTCGTAGCTATGTACTTATATGTACCGAAGCGAAGCGAGGGCGGGCCACTATTGTTAAATAACCTCGTGTTATGGCATCATGCATGTCAAAGACGGCCGATTGATCTAGTAGGTAGTGACCCTGCCTGCGAAGCCATAGGTCCTGGGTTCGAATCCCGGTAGGTGCAAACAATGATATGATGAATATCGATGTTTGATTCCGAGTCATGGATGTTTCTATACTTATTTATGTATTTATATACCGTTGCTTAGTACCCACGACACAAGACCTTAGGGATCTTAGTGTGGGACTAGGTTAATGTGTTGTGTAGTGTGTGAATATTTATATTTAGTTATATATTATTATATTAAAGTAAAGAATACAAAAATTACATAAAAATTTGCAGGACATTATTATTGGAAGAGTATAGGCCAAGTTAAGAAAAATAAATGATACAATGTACGAGTACATAGTTGCGGTACAGGCGCGCACGACTGCGTCTCAATTAACATCACGTCTGTACCAGTAAACAGTAAACTTTTAACTTTTTGTCTGTCTGTCACCACCGGCTTTGGAACTTGATACAATTCTTAGAGATCTAAAATAATTCCAGGCTGTTTAGGTTTATTTAGTTAAATTTTCGTTTTTCGTCGTTTTGAGATGAGATTCACGTTGGTCATATTAAGGTATCATTGATTTGTCATAATAAACGACAGATTAATAACGTAGATATGTATTAAACCCATAATTGACCTTGTTTTCTTGTATCATAGAAAATAACCCATATGTTAAAGGATGCGACTCTCATCGCTTTTAAGGCACAATTAATCTAGCAACCGCTAACAAATCCAATAATAAATGTTTCTTAGCCATCGTTTCAGTAAGGGTGCAAGAGGGCCTTCCCTTAAAATTACTAGGGTTAAAAATATACATTTCCACTACATAAGAAGAGTGAGTAAACCAGTTCAGATAGTTTACATTCGACTTAAGAAAATCATACTGATCAAGTTCAGTAACTTACATTTAATATACACTCCATCTCATACACAATCAATATGTAAAACACTCTAACTTAACCCTATATCATTGGGTCAGCCAATTTGAGGTATAATTGAAGGGTCTCTTTGATCCCTTTGCCCTGCGATGCGTGGCCACCTGACTGTCTCAATGGCTAATTATATTTTTAATAACTTCCCTTCACAGTCCCTTCAGGTTAAAAAACAACAGACTCAAAGCCGAGGTGAAAGGGTACTTATCTGCGAGTTGATTTGAGGACAAAATTATTTTTGAGGAAATTCATTTCAGGACAAAAAGCTCTGCTCTTGTGTCTACTTATTTATTATTTACTTATGTACTTAGTTCGGATAGCATTATTAGTTAAAAATGCATTTAGTATACTACAAGTTTCTCCAGAGAGATTGTGCAAGAGTGTGCAATTTTCACATCTACTTTACCCACCCATCGACAGTTAGCTTACTAAACTCGCCGTTACGATGTAAAGGGTGACTTACGTATGTGCAGGTATGTGCGATTATGTAAGTTTTATTATGCATACGGCTGTGTTCACGAAATGGGTTAGCTAGAACTGCAAGATCATAAACGAGATCCTACCGATGTAAGTTAGTAATTATGTATCGCGTAAATTTTAGAAGATATCTTGGGGCTTATAAATAAAGCTAAAAGTTTCAAAATCCACTTTTCCTCGGCTCGTGTCTTGAGTGGATCAGGCAAGGTGGCCGAAATCCGACAAACGCATAAATCCCTCCTCTCTGCAAAGTTGGCAAATTGGACATTACAATTCCTCTCATACTCGAGGCAGGCTAAAGAGGCTCAACAGATATTTATGGCCAAAACGATGCACTTGTTTAAAAGTAAAAAAGTGTGTTTACTGTGTTTATGGCTTCTTTTAAATGGAGCCTTGGATGGTGACCTTGGAGCTTTGGTATCGACGTAGATACCAATCGATTTCTTAGCGTGTCTTCATTTCATTCATTAAGTCCACTGTTGCAATTATTTAAACTTATTGACTTTATGGTGTACGTAGTTAATATTGTAAAATCTGGTGAGATATAGGCACACTGAAAAAAAAAGAAAAACAGGAAATTATTAAAGTCATCACTACCATTACGGATCTGACATAAGTATAACTCAATAGTAATTTTCCTTAGAATCAAAAAACTCCTAAAAGAAAACTCTTCGCAAGCAGTTTTTTTATATCTAGCAACCCCATTCTTACTTGATGGCCTGCAATATTGCCCTCAGTCTTTTCACTGAGCATTATTACGAAGAGCGGGCTATGCAAATGTCCCCGTTACTTCATACACTACTATTAAATATTATTTGTAGCCGAAATTAAAAACACCAGAGGAAAATAATAGGTCGGCCACTCTGAAGACAATTGTGATGCAAATCGGTTCGGCTTAGGTACACCTCGAGGAGTGGGAGCGGGAATTGAGGCAGGGTTCAGTAGCTTTATTTATAACTAGTCTAGATTCGTCGAAAACTAGCTCAATATCTGGCAAAATGCTTATCATTCATTCTTCGATACCATCTCGAGAGAACATTTTTATTTTTATCACCCTAAAATAAGTGGTGATATTTCAAAAATATCACTGGGAAAAAATTTAAACATCATAATTCATTACTATACATATTGACCATTTCTCCAGGTATAAGTTTGATTATAATTTCTGGTAGCTCCAATCTTGTTAGAGTGCGACACCTGAAAGCCAAAATACCAAACACATATTTTTTTAAATTATTGTTGGGTGATTAATACATTTAAAATTCAGCTTTTGTAATGTTATATTATTTTGTAACGTAGGTTCGTTTCATAGCCTACGCACCCCCACAACCCCGCAAAGGCGTTCAACACAAGAATTTATAATACACGTTTTTTATTCGCAGTTAAGTGTCGTGCGGCAATAAAGGGCAGAGGCAATGACGCAATATGCCGGGGCGGGGACGCCGAATGACGTTATTATTTATGTTAATTCGGACGGCAAATGACGTCTTACGTGTACCGCCACCTTTCGCTTACCCCGCTGAGATAGGGTTGTCGTTGGTAAGGTTCATCTTGTACTGGAGGTATAAAATATGAGGTTATAGCTATCTACGATGGAAAGCCAATATAGTGATCAATATCTAGGTAGTGGAGGCAATTATAATAATTAAGTTTTAAGCTATATTTTTGTAATAGCAGAGTTATTGCTATCCAACACTTTAAGCTACTACTTATACTTAAATATAGTAAATACCGATATATTGCAGTGGGTTCCCACGGTGCGTTAAATTACGGACGGACACGCACGGAGCCCGTGGAATATAGACGCGTCCGTGGTGCGCGCGTCGCGTCGTAGACGCGTCGTCGTCCGTCCGTAGCCGTCGGTGCGTCCCGCGTCTGTCCCGAAATCACGCACCGTGGGAACCCACCTTTAACTTAACAAACATCCCCTTGCAGTAGGTACCTACTCGTATCATATCAAATACTCGTAATCAATAATTCCACAACACAAGAGGACTCCTCACAAACATGCCCATCACTTCCTCGACTCGACAACCCTACGCGCAACTTTTTCACAAGTCACCAGCGTAATTGTGGCACTTTACATAATGTCTATTTTAGTGGCGGGAGCATTTTTCAAAACCGCCCTAATGAGTCGTGAACAGGCCTTGTAATGCACAAGGTACCCCACCACACTCCACAATTTCTCACTCCCCGATTCTTACATCTTCTTCTTAAAGATCAAAATCACTTGGTTGGCATGCCTTGAGGAATTGACGTGGGCACCAGAATTACATCTCGCGAGATTTATGGAAGACGCTAAGTGAATGCGATTGACTTCGACTTTCACTTTAACGTTTTACAGCACTCTGAGAGACATTTGTACGGCCGTTAGGTGTAATGATGTACATTTAATTTTTAGATTACATCTGGAGGTGGGTGCATAGCAACCATTTGCTGTTAACATGTTTGCGCCTTCAAAACTTGTATTTATCATTTTAAGGAGAATGCGGGATTTGGCTTTAAATGTACCTATAAATTAACTTATCTGAAATTATTTTAAAACTTTTATTTCACTCAAATTTCATTTTAGAATGCTACTTGATACCTTAAAAACCCATACGCTATACTGATGACAAATAGCGAATAGTCATAGCATAAATGCGGCTCTTGAAGTCTTGGCAAACCTTATAATTACAAATTTCAAAAAACAAATCGCTACCCTGAATTTAAGAAAATAGAATGCTCTTCCACCCTCCATATTTACATTGTTCAGTTTCCTAAAGTATCATCTCCAACATTGTGATTCCCATAAATAATATATCCATTACCATATTGGACAGGTTGTATTTACCTCAATATAAACAGGTTTACGGTGGAGACATCTCGCTATAAATAAAGGCATGTCCGCAAGAAATGGTGAGTTATGAGTCCTGACCTCGGGGTGTATACGATACTTAGGTGAGAGATAAAGGGGGTTGGTTCAATGACATCTTGAAAATTTGTTAAGCTTTTCATTCATATTGACCTTATTTATCTTATTACTACCTCATTCAAAAGGGAAATCTCAATTTAAAATAGCCTTTTTTTAGTTTTGAGATTATCTACCTACGTGTAATAGATAAGGCTAGAGAATAGACCAACTTATCCCAATTCTAACGTTTTAAACTAAAGTAAACGAACAACTATTTGTACGCTTATTTGTACATTATTTATTACAACGCCTTTGTACATTTTCTTTGTCATAAACTTTATTTGTGAAAACTTTACTGTGTACAATAAAGCATTACAAAGAAACTATACCCTCAAAATTGGTCAGAAGTGGCCTCTAGGTTCTATCGGCCCTCGGTGTTCTGCCTACCCCGTAAGGGATAAAGGCGTGATTATATGTATGTAT